>OZ008368.1:51204929-51804929 GCA_963931995.1 Phaonia tiefii
AAGGAAATTACAACTGGTATAAATTAAACTAGAATATTTAAACTTCAAATCTATTATAATTGTTAGAAAATCGCAACACTTAAAATAAAAATTAAAATTATAAAAAAATATACCGTTGCATCCCGTGAAGGGATTGGGGACAGCTTCTCACAACCAGTGATGTGCACTTTACTCTCATTCATTGAGACCTATTGTTTTACACCTGTAACCTTTTCATGGCAAGTACTCGATAGTGTCACTAAGGGAGGTGTCGGTGAACCTCTTCGAAAGAAATTAATGTAGTCACAGCGTGGATCGAACCCACTTTCTCATGTATAAGATCACACTACCGCTATCACACTACCCATTGCACCACCGACGGCAACAATGAAATGCAAATTTACAAAAACAACTAAATACATTAATAAATTATAAATAAATAATAAATTATAAATAAATAATAAAAAATTATAAATAAATAATAAATTATAAATAAATTATAAATAAATAATAAATTATAAATAAATAATAAATTATAAATAAATAATAAATTATAAATAAATAATAAATTATAAATAAATAATAAATTATAAATAAATAATAAATTATAAATAAATTATAAATATATAATAAATTATAAATATATAATAAAAATAAATAAATAATTTTTCTATGAAAAAGTAAATTTTAATAGAAATATTACTAAAAATAATAAATTACAATAAAAATAAATTATATACATACATCAATTCAATTTCAAATTTTATTTATCCAAATATACATGAACATCTTATTAAGAGCTATATACATTTTCAAGTTTTATTTATAGTTATATCAACAATTGTCAAAAATAATAAGTAATTAATTATAGTTTTGTAATTCACACGAATAATGGAATTGTAGTGGCAAGTTTTGCTTCGATGGCATTTTGCAAATACAATTTTACTTAACGAGTGTGAGGCCTAATAGCGCGTTTATATGCACTCTTTTTATCATGATAATGTGACTATAATTCTACGGCAAACAGGTGTTCACATGCATTTTTACTGATGTAACGGGTGATTTTTTAAGAGTTTTCGGATTTGGTTTGAAAAAAAAACATAAAATTTAGAGAAATGTATGAAATCTTTGAATCGATAAAACGGTCTTTATAATTCAATGTTTAAAGATGATTTCATGTGAATGTTGACCGCGGCTGCGCCTCAAATAGATCATACGCTGGGTTCAATTTTGGCCTATTCTCTCCAACATATCGGCCGGTATCTCACGAATAAATACTTCAATATTGGCTTCCAGTGCGAAATGGAAGAAGTGCACGATGAAATCTCGTCAATAATCTGCAAGAGTGTCATGGTTAAATTATAGACGAAACTGAACATGTTTAACAGTAGCATGTTACACGAAAACAGCTGAGCTGCTGAAAACAGTGTTGCCAAAAAGAAAGTTGCTAAAAAATCACCCATTAGTTGTGATATTTTTGTATTTCATGATGGAATTATACCAGGTGATAGCAGAAGGATTTGTATGTACTATTACATGTAAATTTCATTTCCATTTCCTGTGTATACGCTCTGTGGTTGAAATAAATTGTGACATGATAATAAGATCATTATCGTGGTAAATTTTCTCGACTTGGGTGCCAAAAAATATGTGAGAAATCACATGATAATAGAGTCATTTGTCGACTATTGAGTTGATCTGGAAGATCGAAGAATGTAAACGCCGTACAAGTTATTGCAGTCAGTTTTCGAACAATTTTGAATTTTGCGATTATAATACAAATCATTCGTATGTAACTGCTGTTCTTGTCACAAATACTAAGTAGAGTTTGTCATTTGTTGTTACAAATATGAAATAGAATTTTCATTCGAATAAAAGTTATTCTTCAATTAAAAAGGTAACACATATGTATGTATATACATAACTGGAAATATACAGGGTGAGTCAGTCACGACGCGCCGAATTTCATTAAAATATGTCCACTACGACCATCCCAGAAAATGCAAGTGTGCGAAATGGCAGCGGTTTGAAAATTTTCGGATTGGTGGCCGGAGGGTAGTAGGGTAAAATTGCAAACTTCTGAACCAATTTGCTCCGCCAGATGGCAGGCAACTTATTCATTTTATTTTTTTATTTTTTTTTTGATTGTGAGTTTATACTAAATAATACGACTAATAAGTAATACGATTTATTAATTAAAACTACTTTTATAAAAAGCTCTAAAAGTTGAATAAAAAAATAAATTTTTCATATACCTATTGTATCGAATTGAAATAATCGGAGTCATGTTTTTTTAACATCGACAGGTCGGTCGACTTTTTGTATTTAATTAATTAATTTTAATTTAATTTATTCATTCAATAACCAAGCAGTAATGCCATTTATGGCATATAAATAAATAAAAATTTATTTATTTTATTCTTACTCATATAGCAACCGAGCCCTTTGGGCCATATTTGGTTACAAAATACTACAACAAATTGAAATAATATGTACATATAATTCTTAAAATTACAAAAATAAAATGATATAACTAAATGACGTGTTTTCCTCATGTTAACAACATGTTATTATTACAATAAGTTTGAAGTATGAAATCAAACTACTCAATGTTTTTTTTTTTGTTCAATGTTTAACAATTTGAGGTTAATGACATAAAAACGGTATTTTTCGATATACATATGTATATACATAAGTATATAAATGGAGGTAAAAAAATTTATTTCAAACCAACTAAGCAAGAATCAATTAAAAACTAAATTAGGTTATTTTGAGCGCATTGGTATATCTGTTTTTTATACGTTCCAGGTGAAACATTGAATACTCATAGTAGAGGGCAATTTATTAAAAACACGGGCTACTCTAACATGAAACGATTTGTCGAACAACTTAGGAAAAATTATTTGAGGGTTTCTCGTGGATCTACTAAATTTTAAAAAAAGATGCAACAAAAGTTGGTGTTTGCAGTCTAAAACGTTTATAAAAATGTAATAAACATCTAATATTAACAAATTGGGAAAATGTGCATCCCAAAAATGAAACAATGTACATATTGTTAAATGTGGTCTCGCGTTGCCAACTACTTCACTACTCGCTGTTGTTAATGTTACATTTCATTTCCTTCAATTTGGTTCATCTCGGTTGCTGCTGTCTTTCCCTTTACTATTTCATACGTATGTATGTAGTATTTATTAGCGTAGGTTAGTTATTTTACATTTGCGTTGTTTCGACTTTTCTGTTGCTGCTGCACTCTACTGCTGTGGCTGTTATGGTATGTGGTGGTGGGCATAATTCTTGTCTGATTTCTTTTGTGGTTTTTGTCATTGGCGATTTAATTTTATTGTTGCTGCCGTTAGTTATTGTCATAACTTCATTTTGTATGCTGCGATCGCACAATGTATGTATGTACATATTTAGTGCTTTAGACAAATGTTGAACATATTTTTGGGTTTTCATCTGCGCTAACGACCGGATGTATTTATTAACACTTGTCGATCTCATATTTTGGATTCTTTCATGTTAACATCTGTCATTGCGATCAAGTTTCAATATGTTCATCTTGAGTATTAACAGAAAATTTTACCTAAGTATGTACATACATACATATGTATGTATGTATTTAAAAGCGAGGAATGTAAACAGATGTTATATTTTTGTGCACAAAAAAAACATTTTAAGTACATTTAGAAGATGGTATTGATGTTGTTTTTTTATAACTCGTGGGTATTTTCTTCCTTAGCCATCTGCTGCAATTTCAGGTCATAACATTAAATACGCTGCAAGTACAGTCGCTTATTTACATCAACGTTAAAGTATTTGTCTAGGTTGAATGGATACACCAGACATCTGACAGCGAAGCGACAGTTCACACTAGGCCTGGTTTTGCTTGCTTAATAAATCGCATAATTTCCTTGAGGAATGTCGCTTAGCTTTAGCGACAAGTTAGTAAAAGTAATAAAGTAAACTTGTCGCTTATAAATAAAATAACCCCGTCATGATGCATGTTGGTCATCATCAATAAATCCCAATGCAGAATTTGAGTTATCTGTATGTGAACAAACATGAAGCGTGTTTTGGTTATATAATCGCTTGTTTTGTATGGACCACTTAGCGAGGACGCAAATCATTTTCGCTAAGTTTAAACAAAATTTTTTTTGACATCTTTTACCGTTTTCAACCCTTTTTATATTTTTGAATATCGCTGAAATTCCGTTTTCTGTACAACTTAGCAAGCGATAATCGCTTGCTTGTAACCAAAACACAACTATGTACGTATTATTAATAGTGAACTTTATATTATAGGACGTTTACATGCACTCAACTTGCAAATCGACTCGATAATCGACAAATCACTACATGTATTATCGATAATGCTATTATCATGTCACAAATCATTTCAACCGCAGAGTTGTATACTCAATTTAGTACAGGAAATGGAAAAGTAAAGGACATGTCCTTCACTGAACGTGTACATTAATGACAACACAATCATGATTAATCTAAGAGGTAGTGTTATAAGGACTGCTGATATTGCTTTCTTTCTTTAATTTATAGATACGCCATTGTTCTCATCTGACATTTCCTTTCACACTATTCGTGGTGCGATCGGTGCGACAGAGAGTTATTTGACGCAGATTGATTTAAACCAAGTGGAATTACAAAAATTGTTGACTTAAAATTTTCATATCGTTTTGATGAAAACTGAAAATTAAAAGTATTTTGGACTTTTTTTTTTTGTAATATTTTATTAGTATACATAAGTATATTTGTGGTGTATTTACACAAAAAATGTTAACGCACAAATCGAAATGCCGTAGCTGATTTATTGTTGAATGGTTTGAGCCACTGCCTCTATCTGGTGTTATTAAAGCAATTATTTCCAACATGCAACCGCCCATATGCAACACACTAAATGTCATCAAAATACTGAGAGAGATGGCGTCTCTATACATCATTTCTCTATGCCTACATCGAATACAATAAATCGAGTAAAAATTCATGTAACATTTTTGCGTAGAATGATAATCACGATAAAAGAGTGCATGTAAGTAAACGCTCTATTATATTCGATTTATTTTAAGCTTGCCTATTCAGGGTTGTTGTGGAATCCGATTTTTGTCGTCATCAGAAATATAAACTACCAAAAATTTGCCTGTATATGATGTTATGAGGATGATAATGATGCGTACAACACAAACCAATTGCATTCTTATTTGGTATCAAGAAGGACGGTAGAACGAAAATAAATGCCAAAGGTAACTGATGCTCATGCTACTCATGATTGACAAACGTTTTCGCTTAATTTAATATGCTATTTGCGATTTGATCAGCCAGATAAAAAGTGAAATGTAGTTTTGTCATTTAGGAACAAAATTGTTTTGCCTTAAATGAGTACTAAAGATTTCATAAAAATTTGAGCTTTTTTTTTATATTTTTTATCAATTTTCTAGAATTGTATCGATGTTTTTACTTGTTGAAATCTTGATAGCTATGCGAGATTTCGAAAATGTCATCATTTTTTTTTTTGCTAGATTGCCTACGTCGCACTTTCCCAACAGGTTTTAATGTAAATTAGCTAATCGATTTTATCAGTTTTATCTGATATGTGCCCTCTACATTGCTATGTATAAAGATGCGTCTCCATTGACCCTGTGTTTAAACGAGACAAGACAGTGGAAATGTGTATTAGTTGTCAGAAAGAGGAAACATGTTTGTGTAGCGTAGGCATCCAGACAATTATAAAGACAATAAACTTTTAAGCAGCCGCCGTCAGTGTCGTTTAGTGTGAATTCTATATCATTTACCCAGATCTCCAAATGAAAAATACTACATTATTCGAAATTGTGCGGTCTTTTGCGATTATGTTTTGCCTATTTTTCCCAAATTACGACGAAACTTCCCGAATTCGCTGATTGATTACATCAAATTTCCTGTCTTTGAAAAATCATATACAGCGACGAAGGCAATGTACTCTTTCCGCAAAATTGTCTCGTGTAAACGCCAAGTGAGTTTGATTAAGGGACATTGACTCTTTTCCCAAGCAAAATCGAAACAAAAGCCAGTTGAATTTGTTATGAAATAATTTTGAAGTGTTAACCAGGCTCATCTGAAAATAGTTTCTGTAATTATAGCAAATCCGGTCGTAATGCAGTATTCTGCGCCAACAACATAATTTTGCGAACGGATGAGTTATTACATTTACAATGAGAGCCGTATGCTTCGGATCATTGTTCTGTTGAAATATGAAATTGTCCTTGTTTGTATGCCGCTTTCTTTTAAATTGTTTTCCAGAATATTGAGGTACCAATACTTGTTGATAATTCAGTCAATAAAAACAAGTTTCCCAACCCCAAATGCCGCCATGCATTGCCCAAACTAATATCGAACCACTACTTTTATAGTGTTAGTCATGTTTTTTGAGTAAAAATATCACGGGCATCCGATCCATGAAAATTATGTTATGTTGATCTGAAGTTATGTTGACCAGAATTAAAAAAAAAATAATAGTTTTCCAGAACGTTTTTGGCGGAACGGTCCGACGGTTTAAATGACTAATGTATGTTTTTCCTAGTACGTCGGGCATTATATTCAGCTCTGTGCAACCGACGGCGTATAGTTTCTGAAATGAAAAAATTTTCAACCTCTTCAATTTCTGTGTGTATTATTTTCAGTGCACATTTCTTTGGGTTTGTCTTAACTTTTCTCACAATAATCCTTTCTTATTGATTACTAAACACTTTGGGGCGGCCCGAGCATTGCTTAATTTTCGTGGAACCCTCAGGTTTAAACTTTTCTATTACCTTTTTGTGCAGTAGCACTACTTTTGTCCACAATGCCGGCAATTTTTCCTCGAGAATTCTTTTCTTTGTATAATTTTATTACCAGAATCGTCATATCCTTGTTATTGCAGAAAAACTAGTTTAATTACTCAGACTTATTTTTTATTGGTTTTTTTTGACTTGTGTTTAATCCATAAAAGCAGAAACTTTCTTCATTAAGTCAATTAACGAATGAATAATCATTCATCGCATACTTACATTTGTGGACACAATATTGACATTTTCTAAGAAACGTCGCCATACAAATTAACGGGATCGTATTGAACGGTTGACATTTTTGTTTTTGTAATGTATAGGTATACCATGTACGAGTAGTAGCAAGTGTTAATGTCTGGAGTATGGTAAAAGCAGAGTACGAAAAAGTTGTATATTCGTGCTAATTACAAAGTGCATACTTATTTTTGTAATACACTGTATATGTATGAATGTGCATACACTGATTAACAGAGGTGAGACGAAAATAGTAACGAGCAATAATAGTAGTAATATGCAGACAGCAGCATCACTTGCTCGATATTCCATAAATCCCATACATGACTAATGTACGACACAATAGGCAGTCCGTTCGTTCGACCGGTGAGTGGTACTGACCTCCACGTTACTCACTCATATTCATTCAGTTTTCTTCTCTAGAATTTACGATATTTAAATGACTATTTCCGGTTTAGTTGTGATGACTACTTGCTGCTAGCTGCAATTTATGTGGTTGTTTTTTTTTTTTTTTTGCTCATGGACTATTTTGGGCATAAATAAATATGTACATATGCGATGACGACGATGATCGTCGTCATGATTTTCAATTGTTCCTACACGTCAAATTCAGCACACCAGTGTTGGCTGGAAAAACGAACTATGAAAACAAAAATGAAGTGTGTTTACTCATACAATCATCGAAATTTCTTAGAAAAATCTAGGTCGGAATGTCTGTCGCTGCCACGATCTTCTGATGTGTATGTCTGCCTACTTTATACAGTCATACCAAAACAATAGTTTTTGTGAATTGCCGGTCAGACGTTTAGATACAAGTGTATTTATTATCCACCTCATGTTTACCCGTTTTTGTTTTTTTTTATTTTCTATTATGTACCTGTATTTGAAGTCAATTTCAAATCAAATACACTGGTATTAGTCGTTTAATATGCAAAAATTATCTTATATGGCAACTCCCTTACTTTACATTAATTTTGCAATCGATGCATGTGGAATTTTTGCAGCAGCAATGGCAACTGCCCCGGCGGCAGCAATTGCAGCATACCGTTATGAAATTGAGCACAGACGCAGACGAAGAGGAAACCGTTACACTTGATTTTCAAAATTTTCTCTGTTTTGTTTTCATCACATTGTACTCGTTGTTAAAATACATCACACACACACACATACACACACATACACATACACACACACACACATACACACACACACACACATACACACACACACACATACACACACACACACACACACACACACACACACACACACACATACTAGTCGGTCATGCTATGCTCATTTTTTACTCAATGAGTGAATGTTACGTTCTCAATTTTGGCGTAACACCATGGCCATAAATAAGAGCTTCATTGCTTTGTTGTGTGTAAAAGAAAATTGTCTTTCATTTCTCTTTTTATATCTCACGAAAACAATTTTTTTCATATTTCATTTCATTCACAACAACAAAGATTTAGATTCTTCATGTTTTCTTGGAATGCCACTATCCAAACACGGTTTTCGTTTTGTGTTTGTTTTAAAGCTTTAAGGCGTCGTCGCCGTCTTTCTTTACAAGCGAATGCGATTTGGGTATCTGTTTTATTCTCATGCATGTATCTATGTATGTATCTGAAGATAGTCAGTCTTATACTAGGACTTCTATAGTATTGAGGTGTCTGACACAAATACCCGGTATTTTAAGTGGTTTTTACTGCAGCCGAATGGGTGATAATAGTTTTTGCCATTATACAATTTTTTTACAGTTTAATTCTCAAAAAATATGTAGCAATTCGTGAAAGAAAACAACTTGTCATACAGCGCAATCGGGAAACAGTACACGGACAAAAGAAGCAATTTTGTTTTTAATAAATCGAAAAACGTAGACTGTTCAAAAAAAAAACTGGGCGGTGGATTTATTACAGGTGATAGCGGGAGGGGTTGTTCTAATGGGCAACAACAATGGGTATTTTGTTTTGCCTAGGGGTTTTTGTATGTGTCAAATTCAACACAAAAGTAAACAACAACGACGTACAATCACAAAATACAGACGAAATTGACAGTTGGTGGCTATGCCCATAGAATAACACATACTATAGAAGAACTTATTCTCTCATCTGACGTTTCATTTCACACTCTCTCGGTAGGTCTGTGGAAATGTTTACATACACCAGGTGGAGTTACAAAATATGTTCACTTAACTATTTCCTGTCGTTATGGTGTGGAACTGAAAAATTTAAATGTATTTTGCACTTTTTTGTTGACTTTTAACGTTGGTATTCATTTGTATTGTATTTAACACAACTAGTTTGCCACAAAAACACGAAATTCGGGTGTAGTTCCTTTGTGGATCGCTGTATACTATTGCCACCATCTGGTATTATTGAACCCATATTTTCCACGCTCCACTGTGTAATTTCCATCGTACCTATGACGTTTAATTTATTGAGCGAATAAAACCTTCTACGTATGTGTTATTCTATGGCTATGCCACGCCAAGAAGTAGTAGAAGATATAATTTTAGAAACTGAATAAAAATACATAACAGAAAAATTCCATTTTTTAATGTAAACTCGGCCACATTAAATACAAATTTTCGACAACTCGATTTGTGTCGGAAGTTAACATTTGAAAAATAATCAAATAATTTCCAATGTAAATTAAATTCACTTGTCGATAACTTGCATCTGAGAAATGGATTAATTTAAACACCTGTTTATACACATACCCACAGTGTTGGACAAAATAATAAAAACGATTTAAGTTTTTGATTTTGTTCAAAAAAATTATACCTATTTAAAATAATATATTTACGACAACCTCTATATCTTTTCCGTCGTCTTTGTTTTGCAAGGTCCAATAGGGGAAACAAGCTAATAACTTTTAGATACCGAACACTGATATCAGAGCGGCAATTTTTCATCAATGTATTACCTCTCTGGAACATCCTACCCGCATCTTTACAAACTACCAGCAACGTTATTCATTTTAAAACACTTTTGATGAATTATGTATTATGCAACAAATGTCTACATTTTCAAATTTTTTTTTTTAAATTTTTAAAATTTTTTTTTAAACTTCTATTATTGCCTCATTTTATATTTTATATATGTGATTTTTTATTAGTACATACTACATATACATATGTATTTATATTAAATGTTTCGTTTTTGCGTTAATATTAATTTTTTCTTTTGTTGTTTAATGTTTTTTAGAAAACTACAAATTGTTACCAGTGTTGTTTTATAGTTGATCAGAAAACCTAATTTCAAAAATTGAAAGATTTTTTTTCCTTCCTTTACTGTATGAAAGATTATTTTGTTAAGTTGAATTAATAAATTAATTTTAATTTTAAGTTTAATTTGTACACTATTCACTGATCATTATTCATTATGCAATATAAAGTCCTTCATTATAAATTCCTATGCAGTAATTATAAGATTTATATCTTGTTGTGTAGGATAAACAAATTAATAATAAATAAATAAAAAAAAAAAATGGTTTCCCATTACATCCCATGAAGGGACTGGGGAGAGCTTCTCACAATCACTGAGCTGTGCGCTTTCCAGTTTTCACTCACTGATTGGGACCTACAGTTTTACACCGATTCCGAACGGTAATTTGAGAAGCTTTTTTCATGGCTAGATACTCGATAGTGTCGCCGTCACTATGCGAGGTGACCGCCGCCGAAAGAAATTTTTTCTGAAGGTGGTCAGAGCCGGGTTCGAACCCAGGATCTCATGTACAAGAGCCGCGCACACTAACCATTGCACCACCGACGGTTACATATTTCTGACATTTGTATTTCTTTTATATGTCAAAGTTAATGTTATATATGTATGTTGCGAAGTTAACATACCAAAAAAATAATGCATTTCATTTGCCACACTTCTCTTTAAATCAAGTTACGACAAATAACACTGTGCAAGTCGGAAAAAAAACAGAAGTGGACGCAACGGATTTACACTAATTCGGGTCCTACGAATTGAACTGCATCATTATTTTTTTTGTTCAATCCCGGTGTTATGGTGTTATCCCGACACCATTTTTGTAAAAGTTTCGATCAGTGTTGTGGGCCGTTGTCCTTCATAATCTCCCACTTCCATTGCATTTGTTGCTCCGCAGTTTGCAGCATTACCGTATTAAGAACAAAGTCCATGGCGCACATTTTATCCAGTATATTGGACCCACACCAGATGAGGAAAAATAGTCCCATAGCATGATATTGCCCCTGCACCACGTTAAATGGTTTTAACGGTATGCTTCGGATCATTTACAGTGTTCTTGGGGCGTCGTACATACTGTTTGCCATCGGATCCAAACAAAATTGACTTTGTTTTGTCTGACCATAGCACGTTTTTCCAATTTTCCCGCAACAAGTGTTTTTTCCCGCAAAAATGTGTGTTAGAAATGTTCTTGTTGTGGTTCGGCACTTTTCTTGCGGAATGGGTGTTTAGATTTTTTGGCAAAAATGCATGAGGCCGGGCCCGCCTCAAACAAAAAAACTGAAAATCGAATAAAATATGGCATTTTACTTTAACTTTTTTTAAATATCGATTCTTGTCCCTTTTGTGAAGCCCGGTAATCGGGTAAATTTTGCGAACAAATTTACATTATTTTTTTTTCTTATTTGCAGTTTTTATTTTTTTAATCTCACCAGACCCTGTATAATATCTTAAAATAGGGTTATCTCGGTCCACAGACACCGCACAGCCGAAATATACATACGACTAAATTCGCGAGGAGAATACGTTTTATTTGAGTACTCAACTTGCTTGTTCGTAGATGTACCTAGGTACACCCGTTTTTTGTGCCCTAGGGACCCCATGGGTCCGATCGTTAAAAAATTTCGTATTTTACTCGATTTTTGGTTTTTTTTTTGTTTCTGGAGCCGGGCCCGTGCCCATGCATTGCAGCCGATCCTTTGCTTTAAGCCCTACTTCGTATTGTTCGACTAGTCCCAGGTGCATTTAACGCTCTTTTAAGATCTTCTGATGAAAAAATTTATGTTTTTTGGTTGCCGAGTCAACAATTGGTCAAATTTGTAAAGTGTTGCTCGTTTTCTCAGTCTTACCCAATTTTTTTTTTTTGAAACGACAAAAAATTAAACTGTTTTTTAGAACATGTTAGCTTACCTGCAATTTGAGACATCGATTTTCCTTAATTTTTTAATTAACGGATGATTTCGCGTTCCTGAGTATTCTGAGTAGTAACACATTACAAAAGTAAAAAACACGAATTATTTTATTACCCAAAAACTATTTCAATAGTACAGTTCCGTGCAGCTAATTAGGGGCACTAAGCTAATGTGCGTATCTCATCCAAAAAAAATTGTATTGCCGATATTAGTAATTTGTTTGTTAATTTAAATTATTAATCACCCTATCGCGGAAAATAACTTGTTACTGTTTTCAATAAACAAATATTGATAGAGTTGTGGACGAAATGAGTGAAATCTGTCGTGCATATAATTAAGAATACATATTTATTGAAAAAAGTTAATATGTATTTTGTTGCGAAATCATCATTGTTGTCGATAACTGCTTGACACCTACGGGGCATCGAGCTAACCAACTTCTCACATACACTGTCTGGAATGGCTTCCCAAGCGTTCTTCGTTTCGGCATAAGAGATTGCCGAAATGACTAATCTTTAACAGGCTAACTTTGGTTTTTACAACTTGCTATAAATTCTCAATCGGGTTGAGATCAGGGCTGTATGATGTCCAGTCAAGAACTGTAACCGAATTATTTGTAAACCATTGCTTTACGTGTTCAGAGGTGTGCTTTGGGTTATTATCTTGCCGAAATATCCATGTGATCGGCATGTTTTCGTCAGCATAAGGTACCAATGTATTGGTTAGGATACTTGCATACTGTAAACTGTCCATAATGCCCTCAATCTTGTACAGCGGCCCAACTCCACGAGACGACATAGCACCCCACAGCATGATGGAACCTCCACCGTGCTTTAATGTGGCCCGAGTTTTCGAGTTATAGCCACTTTTTTATTTTATCGATTTTCTTATTTTGGCTATTTTTGGAAAAAAAAATGCTTCCATACGAATTGGACGGACCACTTTATGATAACCCCTTCGAAACGTGCAAAACTTGGTTATTTTTTCGATTGGACGATCCGTTTCCGAGATATAAACATGAGGGCGTTTTAGCGATTTTTTGTTTGGAAAAATTTATGTAAAAAAAAGTGATGCCACAGTGGAGACACCCATTGATTAAAGCCTCCTATGGAGGTAAAATTTTATAGGCACTTTTTAATTTTAGCGATTTTCAAAAAAACAATTCTTCCATACGAATTGGACTGGACCACTTATGAAAACCCCTTCGAAACGTGCAAAAATTGGTTATTTTTCGATTGGACGCTCCGTTTCCGAGAGATATAGAGATATATGTTGCTGTTAAATTAAAAAAATATTAAAATATAGTAAATTTTAAAATCATATTAAACAACTAAAATTTTTATGAAACATGGTCAAACGCAAATGCATAATAAAGTCCTATTGCACAGTTTTCTGATACAGTAAAGTCCCATATAGTATATAATTTGTTTACAAACAGTTTTATGAATGTATGTATTTCGATATGTTACAACGATACTCGTTTCTATTATTTTTTCCAACACTGTATGTACATCTGGGTACCTAAAAGTTTTTGTATTGATTTAAAGATTGTAGTATGCCATTCTAAAAATCAAACTTTTTGTAATGCTGAGATTAAGGCTTAAGACCATTTGTTACAGGAATGAGATCAGTAAACATAGTTTTTGACTATAAATTCTTTATATGTATATGACCACGCCCCTTTGTCCAGTCCCGCCCATATTTGCAGCAGATCTTCGAATATATACACCTAACCAACATACCCAAGTTTGCTCAAATACCGTTAACAGGAGCAGAAATAATGGATTTTTAATTTGTGATTTGTATGGGAGGTACCACGACCCTTTATCCAATCCCGCCCATATTTTGATAGTTTATTTTTGTCGTCGCCATTAGTTTGCCTGCGATGTTTCAGCTCGATTTGATCACGGGAAAAGGGTTAAAAATCAATCCAAAGTTTTTTTCGGCATACATATGTACATGCATACAGATAGGTGAAGTTAATACATATAAAGAATTTAAAAATAGAGGTGCTATCAAAAACTTAAAATATATGTATTTTTTTAAATTCACTGTAAACTAAAGCCTTAAACACACTGGAATCAAAATCTTGTGTTTAAACCAAACATCTGTTTTTCACTACAATCATCAGCTATTAAATATCCAAATGAGAGAACCCTTTTGCAGTGTGAATACAGTATAAATAAATAAGTTGTATATTAAATAAAATTCCGATATTTCCTAGAATTTTTAGTTTTGACGTAGAATACGTCTTACCTTACGGTATGAGGAGTCATGTCAGGTTTTTATTGTTGTAATCTTTATTTCATTGATTATGAGGAAACGGCGAGATAACTTTTTTTTGTAGGTAAATGAAGATGTTATCTTTCGTTTGATATACATTTCATATTGGTTGATATCTTCCTAATATTTAAATTTCTCAAATGAAAATTGTTTAAACACATACATACACTCGAAACATATGTGTGGTGTTTGGTTGAGTGTTTGAGTTTGTAGCGTGAACACAAACTATGCTGCTGTTTCAGTGTGGACACAAACCTTCGGCTGTTGTTTTGATTGATGAAATATTGAAATTTCGTATATTTACTTATGGATTTAAGTGAAACAAAATGTTAAGTGTGAATTTGAATTTAACATGGACATATAATTATACAAAATATAAATCAAATTGATTTGCGTCTGTTATTTATCATTTATCCTTACTCTTTTAATTTAAAAACATATTTATCCTATTTTTCCTACCATAAGCTTATGTATATTATCAAAAGTAACTATCAAATAAATAAATTCATTTGCTTATGTTATTTATCATTTATTGTTATATATATTTTCTGTCGTATCGGATGGCGTATTCTACGTTTAACTTAATGGCCGTGTCTCTGACACAGCCTGCAGGGACAGTCCGTGGCCGAAGCCCTCGGACAACTGTCTGCTGTATTTTTTAGTTTGTTTTTAAATTTTGAATCTGTGTGGAAAAAGATTGTGAATGTTTTATGAATACGGACCAATGTATACGAGGACATTTCGACAATTTCGTGACTTTAAAAAAAAAAATTTTAGCCGATACATTTAGTCATGCGATGGGACTACCTATGTTCTTTTTATTCCTGTGAGCAGTGATGACCTCCTCATTCGACCAAATCTCTTACCCTCCCGTAAAAAATATATGGATTATTACCGAAATCGAGCAATAATAATTAGAAAAAAGTTGATATTACTCCAAAATGTGTAAATAAAGGGGCGTACCAATGCATTGTTGATGTACTATTTCTGGGCATAACTCTTAATTGCTGATGTTTTCGCCTTGATTACCTTTTTCTTCAATGTTTACTCTTTGTCTTCAAAATTGAAATAGGTAATATATTATAAAAAAAATGTGCGAAAATTTTGTTTCTAAGCGACATTTTAGAAGAATTGTTTCGGCTAAACTATCGCAAGTGGACCATAGCGAACTACTTAAGAGTTTCCATTACTCTGAAGAGGCATCGAACTTCATGACGACGAGGCAGTAGGACATTTCATAGAGTTTTATTTGCTGCTGAATTTGACCAATTTTACACTTTCGTTGGACATGAAACAGACAGAAATCAAAGGGAATAAGTATTGCCGTTCAATGCAAACAACATAAAACATAATTTAGCTGTCATTAGTATCAATAAACAATATTTAAAATTAGTTCCTGTCTTCTTTGCTCTCTCATTCTCCGTCATCGGCCTAGTACCTTTTCGATCAGCTGTGCCCTAGAATCGCCTTGAGTGGACTAAAAATTTTCGTAAGAATCATTCAACGGGACACCGTAATATATACATATATATAGTTGTACTCTTTCAGGAGATAAAAAAGATTACTCTATTTATGCTCTTTCACGATATAAAAAGGATTGCTCATCTTATCCTCCTTTCTGAGATCAAAAGCAATACTCGAGCTCAAAGGTAGTGCTCGCCCGTAAGGACATACAATAGCTTTGTTTCTTTACTTTTTGTGTAAAGTTCGGGTAAAAGAGAGTAAAAGCTAAATTCTCTCTCAAATACTCAATATTACCCAAAAGTAAAGAAACGCAAAAAAAACACTTTCTAGCCCGAAAACTAATGTCAAAACACAAAACATATGTATGCTTGACAACAAATCTTGCATATCATGTTCATTTTCACTGTTCATTTGCACACTTCCCATCTTCTTTAAGTAAGCACTCTCAAAGCAATCACTTTTCAAGTTGATAAAATTGTAAATTCAATAATTTTTTTCACTTGTGTTATTTTTTTCACAAATAATACATACGTATGTTTTTATGTTGACGTTTCGAACAGCTGATTGTTTGACACTTTACCCAAACTTAAGCGAAGAAAATGTTTGGGTAAGTTCGGTAAAAAGAGAAACGCATTTTGACGTTAAGAGAAACAAAAACTCGATCTCATTTGCCCAATTTGTGAGTAAAGAAACGCGTTTGGGTAAGTTTAGGTTCCCGAGGGATCACGCGTTAATGTAAAGAAACAAACCTAATGTTAAAAATAAGTACAAAATGAATGAGGCTCGGAGATTTGGGGAGTAATCCATTACTCGCAAAAGAGCGATCCAAGATTAATCTTTGGATGATGCTATGCAATTTTGAATTTCTTCTGGTTGAGAAATATAAAGTAGCCACTGAGGGCCAAACCCGGAAAATATAGCGGATGTGATAGCAATTAGTGGCCCAAAAAATGAGTTTTTGCTACGGCGAATACACATCCATGCGCCAATGCGTTTTTATTGTGGAAAAGAATGTCGAATCTGTAGAGCAGCTGTGAATAATATTCGCCGGTGATCGTTTTACCCTTTTAAAGGGGTAATCGATGTGACGAATGACACCGCATGCATTCCAAAAAATTGTCGGCATGACCTTGTTGAACTTTTGCCGTTCACTCGGAGGAACCAACTGCTTTTACTGCTTCTCGGGATCTGGTGTGGTGTAATGGATCCATGTGTTGTCCATGGTTATAAAGCGGCGCAAAAACTTCTTCGAATTGCTTTTGAAAATCGCCAAACCCTACTACTAAACTAAACTAGCACGGATAGTTTTCATGTCCAAGCTTTCAAACTGCCCTCGTCTGTTTATTCGTGAAAAAATCTTTCAATTGAGTACCCACTTTTGCCTGTTCCTAGGTGAACCCCTATTTGGACTCTAGGCTCGATGGGTCTGACCGACAAATCAATTTTTTTTATTTGAATTTTTCGTCAATCTCTAATCTTGATTTCTTTTTGGAGCGTCGTCCCACCGGCTGTACTTCAGTCCATTAAGTGTTAATTTTTAAATTTTAATTTAAAATTAATATGAAGAAACTAGAAATTGTACTTATTTTGATTTTTTGTTTGTTTGAAAAATTGGCATTTTTACAATGCTACTCAATAACGTCAATTATTTGCTGTAGGGATAATCGAAAACAAACAGTTGTTCTTCAAAATTGTACGATCATATAAAAGTTCCCGCCATTTTCTGTTACGGAAAAGGGATGGTCCTCATCTATGTAAGTACATCATCACAAAATGCTTCATTTCTTTAATTTTTGAATTTATTTTATACGTATTCCATTTCATATTGTTACATTTCCTTAGGGTTTGTTTTGTGTTTTCAGTTAAGACCCCATAGCAGAAGTCTTTGTCCCTTATAGGTAACAGGTGTTAATTTGTTAGTTTAAAAAAATATGAGGGTACAGTTTTTTTCGGTTTTTATCGTACTATATTTTCTTTTTATATGCATCTCGGATTCTAAGAACGTAAATGGAGACGTTGAGCAGAGGAGGATACCGAAAATCGACGGACGGGAAGCAGCAGCTAAGAAAATAAACTGCTTGCTGTGCAGCTGGCTAAACAAGACGAGCAATCTATATGGGTATTCGGGTAGTAGTAAATGGTTGTACATATATGTACATATGCATGCAGTCTGTATGTGAGTATGACCTAATGTTTCACATGATGTATTCATACTTGTTTCACACATGAAGGAAAGCCAGTTATTATTTGGCTAAATTTGCTCCTTTAATGTTGATGACCGTAAACAGTCATAGACAGTAGACGACCGCCCATCGAAATGTCTGTGACTAACTGACGACACAGACCACACGGCATGTTTTTGTTTTTGCGACACAATTTAAAATTCCTTAATGTAAGCAAATTGTTTTTGTTCGTCTCTTATAGTAAAATAACAATTTTCACATGCATGTGCATAAAAGTGCGAATCTTGGGCGGCTGACACAACAAGACCGCAGCATTGAGTTGAGTACCCAGTTAAACGAGAAATGAACAATAACATTCCTTTGGTCTGCACACAAACAACTACAAGAAACTCCACTACTTGTGAACTCATTGATTTTTTCAGACATAACGTCATTGGCCTTTTTTGCAATGTCTGTTTTGGCTGAGTCTCTCCTGGTTTGTTTTGCGGTAGGCTTGTTAGAATTTTGCCTCTCCCAGATTGTGTTATTGTTGTTTCAAGTGCAGTGTGTACTCTTTGTTTTCAGCCATTTCCTGTTTTTATAGATTTCCTGTTTGTAACGAAGTTCTACAAACTGAGAATTGTAACTTCATTAAGTTCATGATGTTTCATTTCTCACACTCTCTCTATGATTAGCATTCACTCTCTGTGACTCTCGTTCCCTTTTTCATTGCGTTACACTATTTTCCATTGTTCCTGTGTTTCATTTCAATTTCTGCATTAGCATAATCGTTTGAATTTCTCTCTCATTTTCTCCAATGACTGTAAGTATTGCTTTCTCGTTCTCTCTTTGTCCATTCATTATGTTGTGTATTTGTTTTTTCACGTTTTTGTTGTATATTTGTTTTTCATAGTAAGTTTTGTAGTATTTTTGTTGTGTACTGTACTGTTGTGTGTTTCGTTTTCATTAAAGAAAAAAACAAAAAGTGCTGAAGATGAAATAAAATAACATTGAGGGTTTGCTGCCTGCATTACCAACCATTAATTTGTTTTTAATGCCGGTTCCGTTTTGTTGTGTTTTTCGTTCGTGGTGTGTATTTGTTTTGTTATGATTGCTTTCGTCGCTTCTCTTCTGTGTTTGTTTTTGCTGCTGTTTTGTTTTGCCTCTTGTTATGATCATCTTTGGCAAGATTTGTTTTTGTTTTTCGTTGCTTCGTGCTGTGTACAGTTTTTAGTTGTTGTAAATTCGTTTTTTTTTCAATTTGTATTATATTTACGGCTGCCACCGCCGTCGTCGTTACCTTGTTGTTGTTTTGTTTTTCAAATGTGTATACCTAGTACTATATATTTTATCATTTCTCTTTTGTTTGCTGGTTTGTTTACATTTTGCCAAGATGCTGCTGTTATACTTGTTTTTAGGTATTTTTCTTTACACAAAAACGATGCGGCTTTATGGAATTTGTTCATGGATTATTGCAAGATTGTGGTTGCAAATCATCGACTGTTGCCTTTGCGAGCATATGATCTTATTTTTTTCACATGCACAGCTGAATTAATTAATTGTAGCGTTGCCAGATGTGATAGTTTGGTATGGTAATTTTATTGCAACTGGCACAAGTGCGACTTTTGGTTTGACCGGTGCTGAAAAATTAAAATTAAATTGAAATTAAAAAAAATCAATTGAATTTTAATGCTTCCATTTGAAATTTAAAATTCATCAATTGAAATTACACTTGAAAGTTGAAAGATCAATTGAAGGTTTGATACACATCAATTAAAATTTAAAAGACATCAATGGAAATTTAAGAGATTATTAAGATTTAAAAGAAATTAATTGGCATTTTAAACACATCGATTGAAATTTAAAACACATCAATTGAAATGACTGCATTTAAAATTTGAATAACATTAATTACAGAAGTAAGGAGGAACATTTGTGTAGAGCTTTCTTTACAATTCTAATCACGACTTCAGTTGTTGCTCTTGCAGTGCAAACTAGTTTGAGTTTATTAGGTCAAATTACTTTGTTTTATTGGGCAACATGTGTTTGCTACAACTAGTGTTAATAAGATCAGGATTCCCGAGAAATTCATATTTTTCATAAATTAAAAAAAAGTACAGTGGTGGTCCAGTATAACGCATGATATAATGTCCAGGGTCGTTCGGTATATCGAAAATTCGTTATATCGAAATATATATGTATGTTCTATGTATTTCTTTTCATAAATCTGTGTCAAAAAGGAAAAACGTCTTAAGTGCACTTAGGAAAATATTGACTAAGTGCACTACCATAACCACTGGAGTCTCAATTACCTCAAGATCCAGTTTTTTCTTAATTTGACTTATGTATCAGGAAGTCATACACCAGATATTGTTTACATATCTAATTAAATGTAAGACCTTCTCATGGAAAATACCTCCTAAAGATGCATACATAAAAAAGTTGGAAATGCACATAAGTCGTTTTTCCTTTTCGGCACAGAAATATTAGCATAGTAGCAAGTTAAACTCTATTCGTGTTATATTAATTCATTTATTTAAAAAAAAAAGAAAAAATTTACATACATGAGCAAAATTATTTATTTTTAGAAAAAAATCTCCAATATGTGTTTGTTTTTTTTTATTATTGTTGTACTGAAGTCAATAGCTTGTTCTTGCAATCTCCTTAAAATAACGCAACCAGTGGTCAACAAATCTCACAGTAAATAAACGGGGACTTCCTTTTTAAAAATTAGGCAAATTAAATGTTTTCTATGTGTAAGTGCACAAAGCAAACAAACAAAAATAACAAAGAATAAAACAAAGCATAGAAAAAGAGAGCATTCATTATATAGAATACTTAATTTTTCAACCGTTCGTTATTTAGAGTCATCAATTGACTAGAAAAACGCGTTCGTTATACTGGGCATTCGTTATATCGACGTCGTTATACTGGACCATATATTCCAATCGAATCTTTCTCCTTTTGAATAACAAACCATACGCTAAGTAAACATGGGAATTAGAAACAACATGTGACAATAATAAACTGTCTTGTTTTTTTTTCATTTATTGTTTGGTGTAGGCAGTTTGTCCTTCTGCCGCCAGTGTGCGACATTTATCTTTTTCTGTCTTAATTTTTTTTTCTTTCCGTAAGGGCGTTGAACCAAAAATCAACACAAATCTTTGTGTAGTAAGTGTGTATGTGTTACTACTATGTCCCCCCTCCAATCACACATTCAAAACAACAGCAACAAACAACTAGTATGAAGTAAAACACAGCAGCAATTTCTGCAGCACCAACAAACAACAACGGCTGTGACAAAACAGCAATTGCTGTTGCATCAACAAGAGGTATTGACAATACTGATGACACCAACAATATCAGCACAAAAGCTGAGCAAAAACAATGTATTGAACAACAAACCCCCTACAAATGTATGTGTGAGAGAGTAAAAGAGAGATGGAGGAAGAATCAACAAAAATAAGCAGCATAAACAACAACACCCAATAATAAATAACAAAATACCACTGCCGCCGTCAAATCATGCACAACACAACAACACCGCGTTGCTGCCAGACGCAGCGCGTATACACACTTACAGATTATTGTTTCCGTTTTCATTCAATATTGACGAGGGTATTAGTAAAAGTTATATTGCGCATATTAACGAGGCAGCAAACGAATGTTGTTGGTCTAAGCAGAAATGTAGGCTGACTGCATACAGTGGTTCACAGCTTATTTCAAACCACTAGTTCAGAAGTTATAGTGGTTATAAACAAATAAAATATTTAGGATTTATAATCGATGAACATGTGAATTTTAAAGAACATATAGAATACATATGTAAAAAAATTGGTAAAAAAATCGGATTTTTTAAACGCGTTCGGAAAAAAATATCGATCATAACAGCGATAAACGTATATAACACAATTATAAAGCCTCACTTTGAGTTCGGATCCACGATAATATACACCTGCTGCACAGAAACACAGATATCAAGGCTTCAAAAACTGCAAAACAAAGCAATGCGTTCTATTCTTAAATGTAACAGATACACATCTATACAATATATGCTCGACTCGCTAAAATGGCTCAACATCACACAGAGACTTGAATTCAATACTTTAAACTTCATTCAGAAAATGAAAATCGGGAGCGCTCCAGAATATTTAATCGAGCAATTGAGGTATGTAGGCGAAGTACAGCCGTACCACCTAAGAAATGCGGAGAATTTTAGATTACAAAGGACAACAACAACTAAGATGCAACGATCACTGTTTCATAAAGGATTAAAACTATACAACATGTTACCAGATAATATTAAAAGCTAAAGAAATATGAATATTTTTAAAAGAAACTGTGTATATTTTATAAAAAATTGTAGAACAGATAACCTAGAATTATGATGAAATTTTTTTGTATGAATATAAAGTATTTTAAATACTAATAAACAAACTTAAAAAAAAAAATAATATCCAAACGGAACGAAATACCGTGAGCGTCAAAATAAAGTATGTATGTATTACATTAAGATGTAATAAATTATTATGTATTAAAATTAGATGTAAATTAAATTATAAAATATTAAAATTAATATTAAAAAATGTATTGCAAATGTATAGTATTTAAATAAGAATTAAATTCATGAAAATTCACGTTTTACTAAAAAAACACCAAACTACGCGTCATAATAAAATAAGCAATTTTGCAAAAAGAAAACAAACATTCATATTTAATATTTCGTTTGTTATCCTTTTGACTTCATAATTTCTGATAGTCTTCTAGTTCTTTTCTTCCTTTTTGTAACATCAGACGAGATTTTACTTTATTTTTTTAATGCTATTTTTAGGTCATCTTTGCAAGAAATGCGCTTTGATGTTAGTTAGTGCGCACATTTGGATTAAGCCCAATTGGATTAAGTTCTGGGGACCGCGTGGAAGGATCTAGCGTTTTCGGAGTCTGATAGAACAATCACTCCTTCCCAATTTTGAAAGAATGTTTAGGATCGTTGTCCTGTTGGAATATTTAGCTTTGAGATAAGTCCAATTTGTGTACACTAGGGGCAACATTATTGTTTTCAATCTTTAGAATACCTTTCTTTTATTATTGACTATACCAACTAGATTACGACCACTGATGCCGCCAGCATCCCCAGCCACCATGTTTAATTGCTTTGTCCACATTCCAATCATTGAAGGCTTCATTTTTGCCTCCATACTTTTGGAGGATTTTTAACTCGCAACAATTTGAAATTTACTCTCGTCGGTGAAAAATATGTTTTCAAAAAATTTGGAGCCTCATTCTTATATTTTTTGGTGAAGCTCAAGCGCTTAGTTTGGTTGATCTCTTCGATATGTAAGGTTTCTTCCGTGGTACTCTTCCATGTTAGACATTTTTGTGCAGCGATCTTCTAATGTTGCTAGCACCAACTAAGTTTGTGTAATTTAATCTGCTAATTTTACAGCACTCGACGTAAAGACGCTTCCGCCCGGTCTGGTCCTGGCAAATTCCCTACTGTGCTATGTTTGGCATACTTGTTATCTTTTTTTTTTACTGTGTAGTGATTTCTTCCAACAATTTGACCTATTTAACGCAGATTTACATTTTTTATGCAAATCTATTATGATTTCTTTAGTAAATTACTGTTTGATGAAATAATGTTACAACTTTCCCCAAATACACAAAAAAAACTGAAAAGAAGTTGCCACTTTTAGAACTCAACATCACACTACTTTTTCAAAACGCTCCGCCCGCTCGGCATTAGCTGCATGTTCGTCTACAGGTGCATACAATTGTTCGAGGAGCCGCCCACGTACCGTTCGGACACAGCAAGTCATCAAAGCCGTCAAAGCGAGAAACCGAAAATCATTGCCCAAAATCATCACGCAAAAGTGTATTAATCGAATAATTAAAAAAGACTTGGAGCTTCCAAACGGCGTACATGACATTTGTTGACTGTAACTTTATAAAAAATAGGATAGAAAAACCCAAACGTCTTTCGGTAACTTGCATAGAAAAATCTTGGTTACGGATGAAAACATTTTTATCGTACAGGAAAAATTTAACAAAGAAAATGATAGGGGGTTTATGCCGTCGGTGGTGGAATGGTTAGTGTGCGCGGCTCTTGTACATGAGATCCTGGGTTCGAACCCGGCTCGACCACCTTCAAAAAGAAATTTTTTCTTTCGGCGGCGGTCACCTCGCATAGTGACGGCGACACTATCGAGTATCTAGCCATGAAAAGGCTTCTCAAATTACCGTTCGGAATCGGTGTAAAACTGTAGGTCCCAATCAGTGAGTGAAAACTGGAAGGCGCACAGCTCAGTGATTGTGAGAAGTTCTCCCCAGTCCCTTCATGGGATGTAATGGGAAACCATTTATTTTTTTTATGCACGATCATCTAAAGAAGCATCTGAGCTCATCCCACGGGTCGAATAGGATCATCATCCAGCTGCAGTCATGGTTTGGTGGGGTGTCTCTTATGATGGGGTAACTGGCTTGAATTTTTGTGAACAAGGGGTCAAAACATCGGCCAAAGATTACCAAGAAACCGTTTTGGAAGCAGTTGTGCAGCCGCTTAACAATTCCCTGTTCCTAAATTAGCCGTGGACTTTCCAGCAAGATTCAGCACCAGCTCATAAGTCTAAAACGACACAAACCTGGCTTCGAAACAATTTGCCAGCTTTTATATGCTCTGAAGAATAATGGCTCTCTGGCTGCCCTGATCTGAACCCTCTGGATTGCAAATTATGGACCGTTTTAGAGGACAAAGATACCCCAACATTGATTCTCTTAAGACAGCTCTGGTTTGTGCTGTAACAAATTTTCCAATGTATTACGTGCGTGCAGCTATTGATGATTGGTCAATGCGACTTAAGGCGTGCGTGAAGGCGAAGGGCGGACAGCTTGAATAAAACTTGACGTTTTTATACAATACATATCAATAGATATATGGCCCAAAAACGTTCATTAGTTTTTGTTTTATAGCCCAAAATATAAATAACCGTATTTATGTCCCTACTATGTAGAGTTCTAACATTCCAAGTGCATATGCGTAAATCATGGTCCTTATAACGTTTTCGGGGGTTGTCAACAAAGAGTGGGGTTTTATGTACATATATCATTCTCATTTTGTATGTTCATTGACAATATAACGGTGGCGGAAGGTACGCCCAGCCCACCGTGGGTGGTGTTGCATTTTACCTTCTGCCAGGATGATTATCGACCTAATCGCACAAATCACATTCACCTCACTTGGCATTTTTGACGTCACATAATAAACAAACTAAGCACTTGCTGTAAGATTTTGGTACATTATTATGTATAAATAAACACAAGGAAATACATACTATATTAGCAAAAGTCATACGTCAGGTTCTTTTGATCAATTGATTTTTCAGGTATTTTTGATCAATCAATCAGAAACTTTCTGCCTCCACGGTCAGCCCCATGTCAAGACGTACGCTATTAAAAATGCCGATATTCAGGAATGATTTATACCTGCAATGGTATGGATCTTCCAAAATGTCAGAAACTAATCGAGTATCGACATTTTTATCTAGATTTTTTCCACTTATTTCGAGGTGTTCTACAAATAGGCATGCCAAGGTTGTCGATAAAATACTCCTTTTAATAAAAACGAAATAATAAAGTTACAAATGTCTTCAAATCTACGTCAAATAACTCTATCGCACCGACCGACCGTGTGAAAGGAAATGTCAGATGAGAAGAATGGTAACGGTTCTTTTTCGATTGCATATCACTTTTAGAATTTTGTGGGCGTTATGTCACACCTAAAATGGACATAAAGCCCATGGGCCTTATGTCACTCCGCCGGTGGGCTTTATGTCCATTTCAGGTTGGACATAAGGCCCATGGGCTTTATGTCCATTTTAGGTGTGACATAACGCCCATGGGCGTTATGACGCGTCACCGAATTTGACATAACAGAAACACAGAATCTAGAAAAAAAAAGTCAAAATCACCTGGTCTAACCAATTTACCTTACTTATTCTACCGGGATCTAGTCTTTCTATTTTTTGAACAGCAACTCATCGAAATTTTTGATTAGATTTTTGTTGACTTATTTTGGTATAACAAAAATGATTTTTATAAAATCATGTTTTAAAATGTAATTTTTAGTCTTCAAATTAAATATCTCCTGATAGCTTGCAACATTTTTGTACTTATTTCATATATTTTATAATGTCAGGTAAAATAGCTAGTGGTTAACTTTTATTTTATGATTTGGGTTATATTGTTTATTAAATTGAAGCCCCTGGTGGAAGAAGGTGTTAACTCAAATTTTTTTCAATAACAATATTTTCCTTCTTTTAATGTTTGTTTCCATGGTATCTATCTGATTTAAAGAAATTTTAATTTTTTAATTTTAATAATGTAAATATCGAATGTTGACTTTTTTCTTATCTAAAACAAAATCAGATACCATGGAAACATTAAAAGACATTAAACATTGAAACAAAAAAGTGAGTTAACACCTTCTTCCACCAAGGGCTTCAATTGTCTAATGCACCTTGGGTTATATTGTTTATTAAATTGGCTAATGCACCCTTTGTCAGAAACAACATTTTTCAATGTGTAGTAATAAATACAATCGTGTTTGAAGATCGGGATAAAAAATCTGAAAATCTGGTCAAAGAATTTGAAAATTTGTCAGTTAACCTCTAAAAATATATTGTTGTTTTATCTTGTAAAATGTTGTTGTTTTATCTAAAAATCTAACTAAATTTTGTACTTATATAACAACAGCTGAGCTAACGAGAACTTCATGTCCACATTTGAAAGGGGGGGGAGGTGCACGATTTCCCCTAACTCTTAAATGTTGTAAAACAATTTAAGGACTACTTTTCTTAAAATACTATTTAAATTATCATGTTTTACACGAATTGATTTAAATTTATCTAATGGAAATACACTATAGAATGTATGTATGTATTATGTATATAGAATTTTAAGTTTATATGTTTTTATTCATTGTAATTTGATTTTTATAACTTTGAGATATGACAAAGCTAAAACTAGAAGACAGTCGACATACATAATCATCATCGTCATCACCACCACCAACACCATATTTGGGTAAACGCGAGCGTAGAGTTGTGCTAGAATTTTCCATTTAGTGAGATGACTGACAGACGATGACGACGACTGACAGTGATGATGATGGCAATAACTTTTCTTGTGAATAGAATTTATATGACAGCAGCAGTAGCAATTTATGCAATAAATCCTAGTCACTGGGAAAGTAGGAAGAACTACGAAAAAAGGAAATATGAAAATAAACTCCTTTTAGGAGGTATTGTAATTGAATTTTTAGTAGATCTTAACCTCTCCCTACTGCTCGTTTGATTCTTTTCCCCATTTAGTTGCATATTTTATCTTGGCTCCGTTTTATAGAAAGTGTTTTTCCTTTTCTAGAAACAGAAAAAAGAATTGATTAATAAATATTTTGATTGAAGGATTGAGTGATGGTGCTTGGAAAGGCGAGAAGAAGCTGCTTTGGAAGCAGCCGGTAATAAACATACGTCTGTCGCCCGTTACACTCTATAGATGAACAGCAAGATTTAGACCCGAAACATACGAGTCGGGACTCTTGGTGTGATATTTCAAAAATTATTTTAAATATGGACATAAAAACATTTACTTATAATTTTAGTCGAATGCCGATGTAAACGATTTTAAGCCAAGGAAGTCTAATATATAAAAGCTCTGTACTACTACAACTTACTTACTAGTTTTACCACTTTTACTCGAAAAATCGTTCCCGTATTCAAGAAGATGGTAAAGGTAGTAAGAAAATTTAAGAGAGAACAGAAAAACATGGCATTATCTTATACAAATTTTTACTCGGAAGAATTTTACCGAGTAAAAGTAGTAAATTGTCATTCTCTATTGCATTGTCAAAATAAATTGGAAATATAATTTAATATCGGGAAATGACTTGATTTTATTGTAAACAGAAACGGAAATACATGATATAATATCGCTATGGTCAATTTTAGCTGTGCGGGTGATTTCCTATTGGACGTTTCGGACGAGGACCATGTTGGGGACTCATTTCTGACACAAGTTTTACCACATTTGCTACTTTTCGTTCCCGTACATTATTGAAACTTGGTCTATCCAGAACGATTTGCTTTTGTTTCTGGTTAAACTCTCTTTTACTAATTTTACTATTAAAAAAATACGGTAACAAACCTAATACAAACGCATTTTCAATTCAAATTACTGACTATCAAATATCAATATGCAGCAACAAAATCAATTTTTATTTTTTGTTTCATTTGCCAAATAAATTCTGACCTATTGTTCTTTTTTTATTTTCAGAAATATTCGGTTTGAATTCAAAAATATTCCTCATGTGGTAAGTACAGATTGTGAATTGTCAAAAACTGATTATCCTTCAGTTATAGTTTAGTTTTTATATAATCTTATTAGCTTACTTAATTATCTCTGATTATTCTTTGTATTCGCGTCTTTGTTAAAATTGTTTTTTTTTTTTTTAATTTTATGTACTTATATAAATTAAAAGTAAGGCATTATTCCCCAACATTGCAAGGTCAACTCGAAAAGTGAATGGAAATTATTTCTTAAGGGATTAAACGAAACAAATGCAACATGTTATTGACATTTTATGCAGTTTAGTAGAGTCTGATACAAAAGGCTAAAGAACTCTTGATTCGCATTATGAGTACCTAGAGAAACAAGTATTGGCAGACAGACGTATGTATGATGATGACAATGATGATGTCGACGATAAACATTCGGATATTGTTCAAGCCGCAACAATGTTGCGCGCCATTTTTTTCTGTTGTTGTTTATTCAGTGTAAATTCTGCACAGACGAGCATTTTTTCATATTTGTTTTCAAGTCTTGCATTCCAAATGAACTCGAGACGAAATGAGAAACATGTTTATTTTCAGAAAAAGGGTATACCACACAACATCAACACACAGCAGCATAAATCGTATGAACAAAAATAAGAGAAATAAAGATACTTAGCAAAGTAAAATCCCGCCAGACAAGAACAACGTATCAGGACAACCGCCACCTTAGATGATGACGACGAGTATCAAAACAATTTTTTTTTGCAGCCGCCACGACGGATATTTACGCGCCAAAAATTGTTTTTAAAAATCCATTATAAAATCTACTCTCGATCTTCTCTCACACAGGCAGCCAACTGACTGCTTCACATTAAAATCTTGAGTTAGTTTTGTTGAAAGAAAAAGGTCATCGTCTCGGTGTTCTTGTTCATCTGAATGTAAATAAGTATCAAGGACTGGATTTCGTTTTGGGAGCAAGAAACCCAAGAGAGTTCATTGGTTTTAGGTATTTTAGAAAACATAAACGATGAATGCGATCCTCATCACTACTGCAAGTTCGGGATGAGACATGCGTGACAGGGTTGGAATATTTGAGTTTTTTAAAATGGTACTCATACTAAGCTTCAACAATGCACGTTTTTATACTGAACACGTTCTAGAGTTTCCTATACAAAACTTTTTTTTTATTGTTGAACTGAAATCACAGTTTTCAGAGTTTCAATTAGTTCCAAACGACAATGTCGTTTATTCAACGATTAGGACTTTCAAAAACCTTTTGCCTTAAAGAATATTTTCCCAGAAAAGTATTGTAATGTGTAAAATAAAATAATAGTATAAATATTTTAATTTATTAAACTATAAGATATTTGATACTAAAAAATTAAGGAGAAATTTTATTTTGCATTAACTTATCAAAAGAGATACAAAATGACGATATCAACACTAATGCCAACTTCAAACAAATGTGGCCTTAACAAAGATTGAGTCCAATCCCTAAAACCTCCATAATGTTGTTTATGGAAATTCCACGCATCCTTTGGTTTATTTAAACTAAGTCACTAATGATTGCTATCAGATTTTGTTTTGCAATTTGCGGCATCGTTAAGAAGGAGAATATTTAAGCACAACTTAAAGAATCAGCTCACATTTGAAATTCTTCTTTTGAGTATTGTTTTTTTTTTTTTATCAATCTCGGGAATGTTGTTTATGATGTCGCCTTAATTTTTTGGGTGTTTTTCTTTTAAATTCTGTTTTCAATGTTGGCGCTTAACCGGTGGCCTCTGTATTGGTGCGTCTCTGGTGTGGTGCATCTTTATAGTTAGCTCAAGATCAATACGTTTGTATTTCGAACCATCTTCTGTTATTCTCAGAATTAAGGATATGATAAATCGTATTGTTTTCCATTGATGGTCGCTGTCGCCATTTATTTAAAAAATATACTGGAAAACAACCAATGCACAATAAAATTCAAAGAATTTGTTGTTTCTCTTGCTTTTGTAGAACCGACGACGATCAGTGCAACATTGTTGCAAACAGAGAGAATCATTGGAATTGACTGCGGTCTCGTATAGGTGAATAATGACCATTTATTTTCTCATATTGATGGAAATACGTGGAGTCCTAATTTGGATGCAACTCGATAAGGTTTGAAAACGTATTGGAGAAGTAAGGATTTAGGTAGTAGAGATGTTACTGCAAATATCTAACTTTGCTTCGAATCTTAGACATCTAAGTTCATCCACATAGTACAATAGTCCTCTAATTCAAATAAAGCTTAGATAATACAAACCAACCACCTAGTTGACAGTCATAGGAAGAAGGTTAAATACAGTTTGGATCATAACTGCTAAATTGCTGGGCATTGGCATATGATATATGCTCGATGGTTCGACTTCGTCTGCATCCTCATACATTCGACAGAATTCAATTCTTCAAAATCCCCATATCGGATAAAGCATCTGACATCACAAAGACGCGTGTATATCCCATGTGAAAACGTATGTTGGTCTAATCCGGTTGCAGTAGCGAAAGGAATGAGTTAGTGTCTAAACTAGGCCATAGTTTATGGTCTTTGTAGCACATTCTGCACTCTGTAGAAAATTCATTCAACCCTCTGTTTCTTGCTAACTATTTTTAAGAACCTCCGTTTTCGACAACACTTTATTATTCCTAAACCTTTTGTGCTCTGCTCGTGCTTTTTTTCGCTTTGTACGGATGTGATTACGATGGTGGCAGCTAACATCATCTTATACCACCACTATTGATATAGTCGGGTTTGAACTCGTGATTAGTTGAGTTTAGTTTATTAGTGTTTCGCCAGGAAAGAACTTGTGTATATTTCGTGCGATCGTGTCGTTGTTCGTCGCGTTTTAAGTTCAGCCGTGGTCCCCTTTGGATCTAATTTAGCTATAAATAAAAATTGTTTTTTTTTTTTAAATATACTTTATATCTTTTACAATTTCGTCTCATTACATTACTCCGTATGCTGCTGCTGCTGCTAATTCTGTCAGACATTTTTTTAATTCCATATTGCGTGTTCTATGTATTTAAGAAAATATTAAATGTAACCCTCTGGAATAAAATTTTCTTTTTATACGTTGTTTATTCAAATTGATGTGTTAATTATAGATCAAGACCAAAGGGATCAACTACAGATGTGATGTTCTTGATACAGTTCCCCCTTTTTTAATCAAGTATTTTTTTTAAGACGCGATATGTATAGCACCTTTAAATATGTATCTGTGAAATGCTCGAATAAAACATATAGTATACAAAATTCATAAATCTATAATTAAAAATGTAAAAAGAGCTATAAAATTCCATCAAGTTGGGTAAGGAATGAAGTGTTATTTTATGTTCAACTTCTATAAAAATCTGCAAACCTAGAAGTCACATTAAATAGATAACCTCACACTGTGATATTTTTATGTACAAAATGCTTATGCAATTTTTCACCTCGAAGAAGCTTCTCAAAAACTGTTCGGAATCAGTGTATAAGTTATAAGTCTCTATCAGTATGTCTAAAAAATATAAAGTACACATTTCACTTGATGTGCAAAGCTCTATCCAATGCCATCGTAGGATGTAATTGGTAAATAAGTTTTGTAAGAAAAGTGAAACTCCAGTTGTAACAAATAATACTTCAACTACTGCAGCTCAAGAAAATGTCCTTTCCGATGGTAGAATATTTTAGATGTCGACATAAAAAGTTTAAAAAGATATGGCCTACTAAAATCAGATATTTAGGTGGTTCTAATCATCTGATCGAGACTGTACTATGTTAAAAATTCGGATAAAAGTTATATTGAAATAAATTTGCACATGGTTGAATTCAATTGTATTCTATCTGTATTGTATTCTATCTGTTTTTAAGAGCCATTATTCCTGCGAATAAAAATAATTGTATTTTAAATATAAAATAAATAAACATTTGATATTAATAAAGAGTTGTACGGTTTAAAAGTACTTTTGAAAGTTTTCGTGGTAGTGCTGGCAAAGCACCGTTTTATTTATTTAAAATAAACCTTTGAATCTTTGTTTTTGATCTTCGGCAATTTCTGCCTGTTGTGCAACCTTCAATTAGTTCCTTAAATATTTTTAAGTATTTAAATAGTTTATTATGTCTTACAACATTTTTAATATTTAATGATTAAGACACTATTTCCCTAATCCCGGTAACACCAACACTGTTAGGGTTGGACTGGACTATCTTCTTCATAATCATCTGCCTACAATTAATGACTTCAAAGCATACCACATTCAAGATAGCATAAGAACCTGCTACATCAATATCATCATCGTCATTTTACCACACATATTCTTATCGCCCTCGACACTAAAATCTCAGTACTGCTTCGGATGTTTGTAGTATATTTACACTTCATTGTAAGCCAAATTGCGCGCGCGATTTTATGTTTTTGTTTATGTGACCAACCGACCGACCGGTTCAGATTCTTCATTACAACAGGTTTTATTCGGATTGATGATTTGGTCGTCCTTTTTTGTTTAATATAGGTAAAGTTTTCATTCGTTTTTTTTTATATTTTTTGGATCGTAAAAATCGCATATTGTTCGTAGTTCATTGTACGTTTCGTTGTTGCCTCTGTGACTGAGATGCGATATTTTCTGGTTTAGAATTCTAAGAATTTCTGTTATGCTTTTTGATTGTAGCAGCAGCACCACCAGCCCGAATTCAACGGTGTGGTGCTGACGATAGCGCGGGCATGCAGTTTAAACGACATTCCTCCACTTGGTAGACAACAACTCCTATGTTGTGTCTGTATGTGCTGCTGCTTTATTATTGTTTTCGTCTTGGTCATTTCAGTGTAGACCTGATATGATGAAAGAGGAAGGTATAAGAAGATTAGGAAAATACAGTACTCTTTATTTTTGTAAAACAGGACCAACGCTTCTTCTGCCATTGTTTGATTCCCAGTATAACAGTTACCAGATCGTAACTAGTTTGTAACCAATATTTCTGTACCGTCCCAGTTGAACTAGTTTACTTGATTCTAGTTCAGCAGCCAGTGAAATACATATATTGTTACGAATGTTTTTATTGTTCTTTTCAGCGCTGAATTATTTGTCTTTAATAAAACAAGGTTCTTTGTAAATATGGATAGGTGCAACAGTTTTCATTACTTTACAATAAGTCTATTCAACATTTATACTATTACTTAACGTTTCGTACTTTTGAGGGTTTGCATGATATCACTATTGCCGACGAACCGTTTAATCACAGACTAACACCAAGTTCAAAGCACATCAGCTATTTACATCAGTTTCTCTTACTTCACGCCAGGTTCTCCAGATCATTCTGGCGGTATCTCCACTCCACTATTCGTTGTCGGTATACTCGTTATCTAGAGATTTCCAACCGTTTCCGGAATTTAAATTCAAAAAATAAATTCTACTTGAAATTTAAAATACATCGAATAAATACATCAAATTTAAAAAATGAATACATCAATTGATATTTAAAAGATATCAATTGCAATTTAAAACACATCAATGGAAATATAAAATATGTACATCAATTGCATTTTAAAAGACATCAATTGAAATTTGAAACACATCAATTGAAATTTAAAAGACATTTGAAATTTAAAACTCTAACTTTAATTTAAACCAGGGACCGCAAATAAGAGTTATGAGTGAAAATTTTAACTAAATAAATCAATGTGAAGGAAGTATGTTAAGGCAACATGGAATACATCAAAACTGCTATTCCAAACTTCCATTTTTAATTCTTATTTTTAACTTTTATTTAAAGAATTAAAAATTAATAATTAAATTTAATTTTGTATTTAAAAGTTTTTGATTTTTACAATAGAAATAAAAAATAAGAGTTATTTTTGATTTTTTAAATAAAAGTTACGAAATAAGAGTTATTCCGTAATTTTTATTTTTAAAATAAAAAATGTAAATATCTTTTGATCCAATTTGTGTATTACCAAAATTTAAAAATATTCTTGATCTATGATTCAATAGCTTTCATATGATACACCATATGTCCTTCAAGGACGAATATTAAGGATCCTACTTTTTACTGAGGTGATTCCCTTTAACTCGTACACGAATTTGTATATTTTATTTGTACATACATAGATATATATATTGACTATCAAAGTATAAATTTTTATATATAATATGTATTAAATGTGTAAGCTTGTGATAATCGTGCATTTAATGAAATTACCATTTACAAATTTGGATTGAGGGCACAACGTTGCATGGATGAACTTCATCGTGTAGATGTTACAATTATCGCAAATATTAATTGTATTATTTTTATTTTCGTACACATGTATATTGTACAGAAATGTTACCTATGGATATCCATATTATTCCCTTCCATAATAGGCTCCAACAGATTTCAACTATTTATTACACATTCAATTTGGTCACATAGTACATTTGTAAACCTTTTCTTGCATAAAAACAATCCCTTCTTTTCAATCCCATCAGTTTGTATGGTTCACAGATATGAATGAAATAAATATAAATATGTATTAGAAAGAAAATAAAGAAAGAAAAGAAAAAATATTATTAAAAGTTGTTCAAAAAATTATATTTCTGTACTTACCATTCCTCCAAACCAAGATTTGTGACAAATTTTATTGACAAACATAAACATCAACATTTTCGAATACTTACCTATTCTGTATGGTATTATTTACCAAACAAACGGGCTAAGTGGCAATGTATAAAACAACAATTGGCATGGTGATATATCGACACGTTCCCGGCAGAATGCATTAAGCGACATATTTGGCGACAATGACTTTTTTACATATTCTCAAAATTTATGCCAAGCCCCACATTTCGATATACAGAGAATGTCCCTTGCGTAACCACGTCATGAGTTATTAAGCAAATGAAATGGTAATAACCGAAAAAATAATACAAATCAGCTACTTGACAAAAAGTTTTTTTCGTTTCCTGAACAATTTCCATTTTGTCGCTTAATACATTCTGCTGGGAACGTGTCGATATAATATTTTTTTTGTATTTCATACAAAATTAAAATAGCTATGCCAGCAAAGGTAATATAAACACTATTATTTTTTTGTGTGTGGCCGTTACTTGAAAATTAAATTTGAAAATCCAATATATAAAATCGGTTATTAAATTTTGACTTTCAACTTTTAGTTTTCAATTATGTGTTTTAAATTTAAATTCATGTTTTTTTTTTTTAAATTTCAACTGATGTACATAATTAAAAAATTTAATTTTCATATTTCAATTGATAGTTTTAAAAATTATTTTGATATTTTTTAAATTGCAACTTCCAGCTGGGTTGTTTTAGTGTATTTATTCTCCTAGAATAGTTCGATTTTATTTTATTTTGCTGTACAACTCTTGCTTTAAAGACATTCTTTACCGAATTCGACTATTGAAATCTCCATTTTCCTTTTTTTTTTGAGCATCCCATCCCTTCTATACTGAAGTCGACCATTATTGATGTCTTCAACTTTTGAGAAGTTTATCTTATTTTCAAATTACATGTCTTCTAAGTCATAGCTGACCTCTAAGGAGAGGTATTTTATAATACTAAAATCGACTCCTATGTACATTAAATTTATCAATTTTTCATCTTTGTGAATGTTTGGTGTTCTAGGGCCTCCTTTCGAGGACTCCTATTGTAGAAGTATCAAATTCAGACGTTTCGGGAGTTTGAAACAAGAATATTTACATTACCACCATCCTGATTATCCTACTGTTAGAGCAAATTAAGTTATGGCTGTTATATTGTATATTGGAAAAAAAAGAAATAATCTAATGATCTTATTCATAAAAGGTTGTGGAAGATTCGAGAGACGTTTTTTGAATGACAAATCGGCTGTCAAACCTTTCATAACTTTTTATGAATAAGGCCGTAAGACTTCCCAATTTGAAAATGTTATAATTTGGGTTTGAAATGTTATAATTTTTTGCCATCTCTCATAATTAATAGAACATCCTCTCATTTCTTTTAATAGTTAAGAAATATAACCTGTATAAATTTCTATCTTTCCTACTATGTATCATAGTAAGACATCAGGAATAAAAAGAAAACTATGATGTCCATTTCAAAAGAATGTGTGCAGAGAGATGTGAATGGCATGGAGTAAACGAATAAGCTCTGTTTGTTTTACTGTTTATGATGTCCTCTATAATTCTGCGATTAAGCCGAAGTTGACGGTAAAAACGACATTGTTGTTGTCGTCGTCGTCTTCATGTTGATTTTATGGTTATTCTGGAATGCTTTTATTTTCTCACTAAACTGGGAGAGCGGTTAAAAATATATGTACATAGCAGTTGTTTGTTATTGTTAGCTGTTTCGCTGCGATTTTTAGGTTATATTTTCCCGCCACCATTTAATGCTAACTCTTTCTCCTTTCCGATTTATTGTGTTACTGACATTGTTTTGGGTTTGTTATTTTCATATTGTAGCTCCATACTAGTAGTGTTTACAATGTATGTAAGTGGAATTTCCTATCAGCATTACACTAACCTTTCCATTGTTAGTTCAGGCGTTTGTTTAATGTCAATTTTTAAGGAGTTTATATTTGAGAAGTAGTGAAGTGTAGTAATGATTTCATATTTGTGGATATCTTACGATGTATGTTGAATATTTTTCTAGTCTCATACTTTTTTTTTAACATACACTCTTTGAATTTGTCAGTATTTCCATGCATAAGAGAATTACTTACTTATTCCACATCGGTGAATCTCTCAGAAACCCGTAGCCCCACCAATAGAGATTATTGTAAATATTTCAAATGACTTCTTTGATCAAAGTTTTCCGACAACAGCCTAGCCAATATAGAAGAATACTATATGTAAGAAATGAAAACCATAATTTTAGGATAATCGATCGTTCGGAGGTAAACTTAGTTTACCACTATGTTCCTTAGAGAAGGGATTGGGAAGAACTTCCTAAAATCACTAAATCTATTTATAGACGCACTAGTCTGAACCTACAATTCTATACCGATTTCGAATGTGTAATAATAAATTTAATGAAAAAAATAACGCGCAACTCATGGACGGATTGCGATCCCATTTTAAAGGGGTGCTGTTATGGGAAATCGTTGGTTTCTGTTTTAAAATTATAATTTTTCTAAAAACTAGTCCATAACTTTTTACAACGTATGCTCATAAATACATGTTATTGTATTAAAGTATATACTGTATTCTTTCCTATGTGCCATTGTCTGTAATTACGATAGTATACGTTGTAATTGCATTTTTATGGGTTTCCTCTATTTCATTCTCGCTCTCGTTATTGCTGTGATGTTAATTGTGGTCGTCGTCATTCATCATCGTGTTTAAGTTGTTTTCTCCCGGTTTTTATGTTTTATTTTTATTTAATTTTTTCGGAGTAATGTTATTGCCATTTCATTTCATGCGAATGGTCACGAGCACAAACTAAAGGTATTAACAGCCTGTATTTCTCTATATTCGAAATATAGAAACCATAATTTGTACTGAAAAGTTTTGACAAATTGCATGTTTTCATTCGACTTGAAACGACAAGATTGTGGCGCTTTCGTTCGAGATATAGAAACAGGCTGTAAAATAAATATTTGAGAGTATTAAAAATTATAACGTTTTCTTAAATTGAAATTCAACGTCAAAATACAAATTTTGTTATAACTCGTAATAGATATGTTTAATTTTGTTTTAGTCTAAACATTTATCTACATATAACATGTGCAAAAATTGGAGTTGCTTTCTTCCTGAGAAAATTATTTATGAAGAGATGGGTTCATAATCTTGAAATTGTGTTCATATGCTTTTAATAATATTTTTAATATAATACATCAACATTACGAATCTACGAAACGTCGGAGAAAAACTGTAATAAATGGTTTTAATTACATCGAAGTTTTGGATGTATCACATTATTTAAAGGAAAATGTACAAACCAAAGTCTTTATCGTAGTCGTTTAAAGACAAATAGCTTGGTAAGGTGTCAGTGTCGCATTCATGTTATGACATTAAATTGCAGTCATAAACCCATGTCTTAATTTTTTTGCATTTAACTCATTAATGGTATGATTATTATGGTAACCATTCAATTAATCATTATTCGGTTATAAAATTAACCGAAAATTTTAATAATTAATTTTTCGATTAACGATTAACTCAAACAAATCAGTGCGATTAATCGATAAATAAAATATGTGTAAGTACGTGTTTATGACAAGCAGTCCGTCTTGAAACACTCCTACAATGTGGCAACTCATATAACAGCGATTTGCGAACAAATTTCATAACTTTACACACATTTCGAACAAATTTGATAGTGGTTGAGAGGAAGCATCGCACAGTGCTTTGGCTCATAGACATAAATAAAAAAAAATATCTCAAAATTGGTTCATTAAATTGGGTGTAATAGTCTGATGAAATTTCAAGATGTATGGGAGTTACTAAAAAGTCTGGTCCGATTCTGGGCCCTTACTATGTAACTCGATTCTATAAAAAAAAAATAAAACGAAAACGAACGGTTGCCACTATGTATGTATCTCGAATTCGAATACAAAATGCTCTATAATCGGATTTTTTATTCGAATTTCGAATAAGTGGCAACTATGTAACTCGATTGTAAATGTTAAAAATGTCAGTTTCTTCATATTTTTATTCGTTTACGTTAGAGTTTGCGAAAGGACACAAAAATATAAGTTTTTTATTACTTTTGTATGTTTAACATAAATTATAACTGAAATTTATTAAAGGGAATTGACCAAAAAACCTGCAAACACAAAACAGTGCCAATTTGAACGCATAATAAATTTTATGGCGTTGCACCCCGATATGGCAAACGGCTGTTTAAAGACGCCAGAGCCAAAATCAAAATGTAAGTTATGGAAGCGGCCAGAAAGTGACCTCAACATCTTAGGGCCACCAATACGTGACGTACTTAGCTGGAAGAAGGTATATTTGCCGTACAATGTATTTTATAATATGTTTTCCACATTTGGTCCGATCATAAAAATAATTTAAAGGTGGCGGTCCACCTAGATTATGCTCTATATCACCGCTAGAATAGAGGGAATTGAGGTCCTAAATACGCAAGAAGCAGTCGAAGGACTGCCAATAAAAAAGTGCGGCGCTAAACATGTCACGACTGCTGATAACCCAACAGAGCCAACAATCATACGCGCTTCGATCGTCTACACCTTGCCCTCCGACCCCAAGCCGATAGGCAACTATTAAATAAACATGAGGACAACCAAATCGACTATCAGAACAAATCCACTAAAGTCGTTAATAAAATAAACGACATTAATAGTTCTTTCCGACCAATTAAACAGACAAAAAATTAAACAGATAAAAAATTCAAAATAAACGACAATTTAAAATCTTTACTCAGGCAGAGTCGGAAGAAACTGGAGCTGGAAGTCTTTGGAACTCTTTGTTTGCTTCAAAAATTACCAGAAACAATTAACGTTTGACAAATAGTGTTGCCACCTCAATTCAAAATTTTATTCAAAAATAGTGCCAACGTGTGGTCACACTTTTTGTTCGATCCGTACATTTTACATGGTTCCTTTGCAAATACGAATCGAAAACAACTTGCGAACAGTTTTAGCATTCGAAAAGAGTTACATAGTTGGACCCCTGTTCATACTATGTACAATAAGGCTAATAGTCAGAAAATTATGTTTTGCAAAATTTGGTCAAAATTAATCAATCCAATAGGGTGTTATAGTGTGGTATAGTTTCAGTGCGACCCTACCCTTTGTATGGGAGGTACCCGAAGGCTGGCACTTTTGAGTCCAAACTTTGAGATTTTCTTAAATTTTTTTTTGTATCCAAAGGCACTAATTTTCATGTTGCGCAATTACGATTTGTGAATTGTACCTACCTACATATAGTATTTTATATAAAGAAATTGCTTTTTGTTACGTTTTGTTTTGTTTTAATAAATGTGCCTAGTACAATGTTTGAACACTGTTTTCTTTTTCTTTTTGTTTTTTTTTTTATTCGAATAATCGATTAATCGAATAATTTGAATGCGTTTTGTTCGGTTAATTGTCAGATTGAAATTTACGATTAACGATTAATAAAGTGTATTATTTTGTTTATACAGAATGCTAATACATTTATCTTTTGTTTATTTTTCTTCATATACATAAGCGAGCCATTAGGTCTTATATGGTTACAAAATTTCTACCATAATTCCTTCAATGGATAAATATTTAAATCTTTATCTTTACCATAATTATAGATTACTTCATCAGTTCAATTACAATTTTTGGATAATAACTTAAAAGTAATTTAAAATATAAAATGTATTTGGGTAACATTCATTAATTGTTATAAAAAGATATAAAAAATACCGTGATAAAAAAATCAATTTCAATTCAAAATTCTTATTTCAATAACCGAACTTTAATGGCCCATGTATGGTTACAAATTTCAACAAAATGATGATAAATATGAATTTAGAAACTAATAAAAACAAAAAGTAAGCTTGCTTTAAGCTCCCTATTAATATTTTGCAAGATGACAACAGCTTCATATCTCCTATATGGCACGCAAAATAAGTTTCCGACATAAAAAGAAGTTATCGTTAATTAGTTCTCAAGAACTATAAAATGAATCAGAACTCCGTAAAGATTAATTGACAAAAATTTAAAAATTTCTTTCGCCTGTGCGCTTGTCTGTTTCCACGGAAACTCCCCATATATGAATGTACTATTTTCCTAGTTTTTCTCTGCAGGGTTCGAATTTTAACCATATTAACGGCTCATGTTTCATAGCTCTGTTGTTATATAAAACATTTATTATAGTTTTGTTGTTATATAAAAAAAAAAAATAAAAAATAATGTAATACACTTTGTCTCAAAGTGTTTTCCATAAGAAAATACTTTGTTAAGAATAACCCACTTCTCTTTACAAACAGTATAGTAGTAATGCAAACCCTGATACTCATATTTTTTTAATTTTTAATGTTGTATTTAGTTGTTTTAACGCTTTTCTTCTCCCTTCTCTTTCTGTTTATTTGCAGAGTTTTTCTTCGAAAACAAAAACTTCAGTGATACTATTACGCGTGGATCGACGACCGACCAACAAAACAACAAATGCCTACCAACCGGGCTTATAGTATAACAACATCAACAGAAATCCCCAACAGAAAGTGGTGGTAAAGTGGGAATGGCAACGACAGAAGAAGTAAAAATGTTTTGAAGCATAATAACAAAACACGCAAAACCACAATAACAACTAGAAGTACGAATACCATCATCATCATCATCATCTTCATCACCATCCCAACCAACAATTGGATGTGAATCCATAAGAAATAAAATCTTAAGTCGTTTGGGGTTCTCAATTTACTATATGTTGCGTTGCGTTGCGTTGCGTTTGTTCCTACTACCAACGAACTACTACTATTACTACTAGTACTCTACTACTACTAATATTTATACCCATTGCCTACATCTCTTATTCCTCTATATTATCATCAACTACTCGTTCTCCAAAGCCCTAGACCCAACAACCGACCGACCAACAACGAGTCTTAAGTACAACCTCAACCAGAACGTTTTAACGACGACGCCGTTTTTATGTTGTGGATAGAAAAATATTGAATTGAATTTCAATATATGTATGGTAAAAATACTCAACAAAACGAAGGCTGATTTATATATACATATATATTTGTACATATATGTATATAAATACGGAAAGGAGGAGTTGCTCTCGTCTCTCTATTCAAAATATACACACACGCACACACACACACATTATCTATCTCCCCACTTTAAAGTAGTGTGTGTTATGTAGTATAAAAAGGGTATGTTATACAAGTAATTATCATTTTTGTTTGGAGGGTAAGATGATGCACAAATATCTGTTTTCATTTCGTAAATTTTAATTGTTTTGTATCGCCTTCTTATAAAAAATGAGACGTTGATTTTGTAAAGTGAATAACAACCTCAAGGATCTTTAAAAGAGTTAGTTGTTGCCAATTTATAGGTTTTCACATAGTACCTATTTTTCTATTGGAGAAACTTAACCTTACGAGTACTTGACATTATAAATACAATTTAAATAGTTAAACTTATATGATTTGTTTAATTGTATAAAATATTTTTAACAAATAGTTGATAGTATGTACATATTACTGTCTTAAGGACATAACGTACTTGTAATGATCAATTACCTTTTATCGCAATGAAATGAAATGGGGATTGTTATTGCGTTTTTTAACCCATGAAAGTCTGCGGAAAAGCACGTGCTTTAAACGAATATGAAAAGAAGAACACAGACCTAATAAATTTAACATGAGTGAGATAAACTTAAAGGCAAGAACATGATGTAAGGAAGACGACGCCAAACAAGTCTGAAACAAAACAAATGTGATATGAATTACATACATACATACAGTCGTCGTTTCCCTCATCACAATCTACATATAATTCGACAATAACACTCGACGACGCCAAAAGACAAATAAAAAACCAATACCATGGTATTTAAGCGCCACTTTTGATTCTTTCATGCATGAATTGTGGACACCCGACCGAGTCACCACAACTCAAGAGGCGTCAAAAATTATATGATGATAATCATCATAAATTGAAATGGTGATGATGTGTGAAATATAACGAGAAAATATACACAATTCTGGTGCCGGATTTAAAATGAAAAAAGTCTGAAAGAATAAACCAAAGTTCAGTTACGCGGTTCATTTTTGCTTTCTTTACAGTGGCAATGACAGAGGGATAGGAAATCATGTAAAATGAGTAGAGATGAGAACAGCTCAGCTAGTCATAAATTTGATTTGAAAAGGTATTACTCGTAAGTACATATTAAAAAAAAATGCAGAAACTCATGCAAATAAGTTGAATGGCCAAATAATTTAATTAAAGATACAAACATAGGTATACTGAAATATGTATGCATGTATGTACATATGTATATACAAATCAAGTCCAACAAGTGTGTATTTTAATTTCATTTCCAGTTGATGTATAAAATACGATGGGGGAACTAAACACATAAAACTAACAAGTGGATAATCTGGATTAAGAGGTCAAATCTCTTGGTCTCTACACAGGAGATTCAACGGCAGGGATATACTTATGCATATGTATATGTACATAAGTAAATGTTATAACAAACTGACACTTGTTCCAAATTGTCCGGAATTTACATACAAGTAAGAAACTACATCCCAATATGCACAAAAACGCGTGCGGATCCGTTTCGAACTCGTGACGAGTCCGTAAAATCATAAAAAAAAAACGAAATATGAGTTCTGGAATTCGTTTCGACCCCGTTACCAGTCCGTAAAAATATAAAAAAGCGAATCAGTGAAATTGCGATTTGGCGGCTCTGTCTCGAACCCGTTACGAGTCCGTAAAGACATAAAAAACGAATCAGTGAAATTGCGATTTGGCGGCTCTGTCTCGAAATCGTTACGAGTCCGTAAAAACATAAAAAAGTGAATCAGTGAAATTGCGATTGGCGGATCCATAGATTAATACTTAGAGTAGATCTACTAGTTCTCCCACCAAATTTATGACATTTGGCCTGGTGTGATATTTACGTTTGATGTTGACAAGAATTGCTTTACTAATACCAGATAGAGGCAATGGTTCAAAACAACGAACAAAATAACAACAACGCATTTCGTTTTGTGTGTTAAAATTATTGTGTTAAATACAACACAAATGTATGCTAACAATAACAGTCAAAAAAAAAGTTTAAAACACATTTAAATTTCACAGTTTTTCACCAAAATGGCATGAAAAATTAAAGCAAGTAGTTTTTGTAATTCCACCTGGTGTATATCACTTTTCGTCAAACATCTCTCTATCACACCGACCGCATCACGAAGAGTGTGAAAGGAAACGTCAGATGAGACAAATATTCTCTCTTGTCTGAGATTACTCTATTTGCGGATCCATAGCGAATTAATTTTATTTCCAAAAAACGTATCTAAAACGGATTCGACTATGGAGTTCGTTACGAGTTCGAGAGGGATCTGAAAAAGTATAAAAAACGATTCGCGTTTTCGAGAGCAGTTTCATACGAAAACGAATTCGTTATGAGTCCGAACGGACGTCCGTTTCGGATAAAATGTCCGTCACGGATTCATATGGCACATTGCGATGGTACATGCATACTTACTTTAGTTTTGATATATTAGGTTAATTAATTTGTTCATATAAAAAAAGTTAATATAGATGTAGAATAAACCAGGGGGTACCGATGAGTCAGCTGTTCAATTTAGTACTTGGAGAACAAATAGAGAATATGCTTTCAAAGAAGAAATGGTGATAGCTGACTGGAATTCAGAAATGTTTTTTTTATTTTGATTTTTTCGTTTGTGTCGCGAATTTCGGGTAGTTTTATGAAATATTGTATTAAAAAAGTGACAAAAAGTGACCAAATTAATAAAAATGTAATAACAAATTAGATGCAATATGGTTATTCGGTGGAAGTAAATGAAACACGACACAAATCTTGAAAATCAATCTTCAAAAAAAGCGAAGCATAGCTCAAAACAAAAGTGAACAAAACACATTTTCTTTTACTACGCTATACTCTATATGTTTCCCAAGTATTCCACGGGACTCGTTAGTACGAAAACGAACTAGTACACACTCTTAAAGTATTACTCGGTGGAATAAACCTCCATTAATATTTTAACATTTTCTTAAAATCATTGGCCTTTTTGCAATTCATGTTTTTTTTTTTGTAAATCATCATAAAATCGGTCAATAAGTTGTGAAGCAAAATCATAAACAATTTAAATTTTTTACAAGTTTGTTATGATTCCTTCTTAAAAACGAACGTTATCATCTATCCTATATATTTCAATATAGTCTTTTGTTACTAATGATTTCTTCACAAATATAAGTAATGATCGATCGTACAGTCGTTAAATGATTTTCAAAAATACTGCCATCCATTTGATTTGCTGCATCATCCCCACTCTCTACCGATGACGCCCTCTAATATCAGTACCTTAATAATGGTTCAATGCTCTTTTATTTCATGATGTTTTTTTCCATTTGCGACATTGAGTTTGTTGGCGTTCAGCATAACGTTTAAGCAAACGCGCGTCTTCTTTCAAAATGTCCCAGTAATACGTACAGCACCAAAAGTGAATCTTATCTCGGTACAATAACAACAATATCATACCCAAATTTCACCAGATTTTGTTTTCATTCTTATAATTTGACGTTTCAGTTTTTTAACTATGGTGTATTTTATTTTTTCTCGTTTCGCAAAAAGAAGCGTAAAATATTTTCATTCATTTTTGAGAATTCTCAAGTGACAAACACTCAGGGTGCGCATTTCTATGTGTAAGAAATCATTTGGAGAATACATTAGTCGTCTTTTGGTTACAAGAAAGCGAGTTGCAAATAAAACGACTATTTAAGCACCTGTATTCAGTTCTTGCGAAATTTCGTAATTTATCTATAAACGAAAAATTTTCTTGCGTAGAGTTACCACATACATTTGATTAATTTTATTTTGAATGCATTTCATGTTGCTTTTAGTTGTTAAAATTATCAACATGTCAAAATACCGGTCCCAAACAATTATCAGACAATTGTTTTCGTGCGAAATAACTTTGGCGTAACAACCCTGTAATTGAGTTTGCCTACGAAATTTTCGCAGAGCTGAGTACCAAGCCAATGCGAAATTTTCGGTTCATGCAATTTTCGTTATTTTTTATACACGCACTTCTTGTGTCATCGAAATTTTCATTAAAACTACCGGGCTTTAGCGAAAAGTCATATTTTTAAAAAATATGACAAAGGGGTGAATGTGGTAAAAGATAACAAATTATAAATTTAGCGCAAATAATTCGTCTCCCTAAGTGTTTCATGCAAAACAAGCGATTGTATGTACATATAAGCAAGCGGTGTAAACAAAACACGCTTATTGTTGGCAACAATTCTCGTATATAAGAATAAGAACTTTGGAAAAGACTCGGACTTGAGGTATTAAAATGTCTTCTTGAATACATAGTTTATGAATGTAATAGAAAAACGGATTTTTGAAGTATTATTGATAGCAATATCTACTTATAGATGGGGATATCTACTGAATGTATTTAAGGCGAATATTTACTAATTCTACCGTTGGTATTATAAAATGTGAAACGATTGGAAATTTAATAGATATTCCTTCAAGTGGAGTTCTTTTGGAAAGACTAATGGAAGGTTTTTCGAAATGAGTTTAAAAAATCGTCACAAACTAAGTTATGCTCTTTTTCATTCGACCATCACAAATCATCTAAAACTTTGTTATGTGAGAAAGGACAACCACCAAGACCACGTAAATGGCGAATAATAAGCATGTTTTTTTTTATTTCTTGCTAAACAAATTTTTCGACGAATTTGTATGGGGTACAGATTAAAATCGCGTACCTTTTCATACAAAGTGGTGGAACAATTAATTTAGCTGCGAATAATAATAAGTAGTTACTAATTCGAAAACTCTACTGCAAGTATATACGATAATAATTTGGATTGGAAATTTAATAATTGTATAAGTATTCAATAGAAAAGGAATTTTGGTTGAAAATTATATTTTAGCTAGTTTGTTTATAATGTACATATGTAGGACCGTAAGATGTCTGTCATTTAAGCAGAAGCCTTAAACAATTGCGAACCCTGACACAAAAAATTGTATGTTTTGATGTAGTAGTAGTTGACAGTGAAGTTGACGATGATGGTAACAACAGTGCATGTGGTACTTGGGCTTTCTACATTAGGGTACATGTGTGTTTTTATGTGAATGGACTGTTCCAGCAACAACCTACAACCGTGTGCACCTCAGTGTTTGTGTGAGTATTTATTGGTGATGATGGCTCGAAAACAAAAAGAATTGTGTCATTCTTCAAAGTGGCTGCGAAATGTTTTCTCTTTAAAATAACAGCAATGTAGTAGCGAATTTCTTTTTTAATATTCATATCACAGCCAGCTTTGAGGAGCGTCACATTTCTTACAAATTCCCAGTCGTCCGTCGTCGGCAAGTCAGTTCAGTATTAAATGCAACAATACCGTTGATCGACTTCAAATCGAAACTCATTTGTGTACAAAAAATAAAATAGTGTAATTTATTAGGGAAACGTGAAACTCGAGTGATTCAATAAAACTGAACAGTGATTTCAAATATATTCGTAGATTAAATCCTATTGACTTTACACTCACCCTTGTCTTAGCCTCACAAAGTGGCTGTGAAATGCTTTAAATTGACCTTTTCCAAAGTTCGATTTTTGTACTTTGAAAATTTGCATATCACAGCCAGCTTTGATGAGCTTGGACCTGTGGATGCTAACAAAACAACAAAGCCACAATTAAGTGATTCAAACAAAAAAAAAATAATCAAAAATATATAATTATGATCTACAACGAAAAGTGTTTCAAATAAAACAAAGAAATTAAACAACAAAAAGCCAACAATTTATAATCTAATAAATATTGTTATTGTTTGTGTAATTTAAAAATTAAGTGAATATAATACAAATAAAATACGACGGATTTCCACACTGTATACTAACAAATATGAAGCCATTTTCATGCACATAATGAAAATGTTGCTTATCTAAGCCTCATCAAGTGGTTGTGATATGGATTATCAACGCATATCACAGCCAGCTTTGATGAGCTAGGATAATCAACGGGATACATCGATTGCATTTTTTATTTCCGTTCTATTTAAAATAAGAGTAATATATGTGCACAAATATGGAAACAGTGAACAAAGTTTGGAAAAACACAAAAAAAGAAGTACCATTCATTGTCTGCAAATTTACTATGTTTTGTTTTTGCTTGAAATCAGTTGTCAAGTTGCAGTAATAAGAACTAGATTTAGCACAGAAAATATCTAATGATTTTCTAAGCTTTAAATGTCTTAGAGTGAATAATAGACAAATTTAGATAATACAGTACGACTTAGAGTTTGGACAAGTTAGGGAAATGTAAAGGGTTTGCTTAGTTGTAAAGAAATTTTATTCAAAAATATAAAAAAGGGTTGAAAACGGTAAAAGATGGCAAAAAAAAATTGTTTAAACTTAGCGAAAATAATTCGCGTCGCTAAGTTTTCGCTAAGTGCTTCATACAAAACAAGCGATTATATAAGCAATCGGTGTAACCAAAACACGCTTATTATTTCCTACCTTTTGGTTAAACTACTTGGCATGACAAGTAGGCATTTATGTCATGCAGCAAATAAAAAAATTGATCACAAACTCGATGTTTTTACATTCAGTTTTGTTAATAGTTTTCCGCATAATTTTGTTGTTCAATATTATTGTGTTAATATTTGTTGCGTATTATCCAAAATTGCACGTTTACAGTTGTGAGTCCTGTTTCAAAAAGTCTGTATATATGTACTTATATTCATAAAATGCCACGCCCTCGACAAATTCGAAAATCAACACGTCGAACACGACAAACTCCTTATAATGTCCGGTCACAGCGGGCACCTATAAGAAATAATGTTGCATTTACACACTCGTCCCTCAATGAACCAAATTTAACTAACTTGAACCAGCAGGGGCGCAGAAGACGTTTTTCACGCCGACGAGGAAGAAGCCGATCAAGATCACGAAGGAATAGTCGTTCTAGCAAAGCTCGGGAGAATGAACAGAAAGAGAGTGTACAGGAAATCCCTTATCGATCTAGCGAAATTGACCAACCATCAACTTCTGTACGAACATCGTTCAAAAGGTCAGAACTCTCTAGCCAACGTGTGAGCCGTACAAATTCCGAAAAGATGTTAAATGCTGTGATCCTGCACCGTAATGCAAATTTTGAAACAGACAGTCAGAGTTGTTCTCTACCATCCACTAGCGGCTCAAATGAGAATGCAAATGGAAATTCGGAACATAAAACGCCTTCAAAAACCAACAACAATTTTAATGTTGTTACAAAGTCACCTAAGACAACAACAAATGAAGGCAAGTCTTCTGAAGAAGTAAATTCAAAATCAAAAACTCTTGAATCTTCAAAATCCAAGAACATGACGAACGATTTTAGCCTTGGTGGAAAATCGAAGTCTTCTATTAAATCTATCCAAAAATTCTATCAAAATGACGTAGTTATAGGTGTACAAACTCCAGTGGCTTCTACATCTCACTGGAACAAGTCGATGAACCCTGAACCGAAACACGAAGAGTTGCCTCCACCTCATGTGGACACTATCAGCTTGAATTTTTGACAATGTAGGGTTAAAATTAAAATGTATTACATGTATGTATGATAATTTTTGTGGGAACATTTAAAATAAAGTAATAAAACAATTACTTTGTTGATATACCCTGAGAATTTATTTGTTTAATGTTTGTCATTTAGGAGAGTTATAATCGTCGGCCACGTTCTGCATCAGAATTTTGAATCAGAATTTTCTTTCCGAATAAAAAGTACAATTTTGATGCTTTTAAGTAATGAAATATTTTTGTTAAGAATTGTTTGTTTTTAAAATCACAAGGGACTTTTGCATTCTAATTCAAAAATAATCAGCCGAAGCTGAATATTTTTCTTGTGAATTGTTTTACAGAACCCCAAATATTCTGAAACGTTTTATGTTTGTCTGGATTCTGTTTACGATACAGAACAGGGCCAAGTATTTACTTTTAATTTTTATAGAAGGGAAGGCTATAGAGGTTTGGCTATAAACTCACTGGAATAGGTAGTTAGTTTTTAAAGATTTTTGAAAACAGGGAATCTGCTGACGGCTTTCTTCTGTTCTTTAGGGTTTTTCTAAGCCGATTGTAAAATCATATACGCTTATCAGGAATGTCAAGGAACTAGTGCTTTTTATATGATTTATATGATCTAATGACTGATTCTCCTAAACATTGAAAATATTATAACAAAATTGTATTTATTGCGATGCTCATTAAGTGTATTAATCATAATTTCCATTTAATTTCAGTTCATATCACCAAAGTGTGGGGGATTTTTTTCAGAAAGTCTAATTTTTATTTCTTTTTTTTTATTGTGTTTCCCACCCAGGCTTGACTTTGCACACCGAGGATATCTCCGAATGCTTAAGTAACCAGCAAACAAGGAAGAGCCAAAACTAACTAAACATTCATCACTAAAAAAAATAGTTTTAAGTTAAAAATCAATGGAAAGTGATACATTTCGTAATAAGTTTAAATTTTTGTAATAATTGCAAAAATATTTGAATTTAAATTTCTCTACTGTTCTCATAAATTCTGTTAAAATATTTATTTAATATATCTTTTATACTTTTTTTAATATTATTATTGTGATAATTGTAATTAATAATATATCTTGCTGAGAATTGTTAAATATTTTAAGTTTTATTCACTTTAATTATGTTTTCATTGCTTATTCCAAATCTTTGCGTAATATAGAAGTAAACGCACTCAAGTAAAATATACCAAATATATATTTAATTAATAGACAAGTTTTTAATTATTTATTTAATCCACGACACAAACAAAGAAACCAAATAGCCGACAAGTAAGATAGTTTAGAATACTCACACGATCGTCACTTACAACATATTTAGTTATAGCGAATTTAAAAAGAAAATTGACTGAACTAAAGTTTTTACTAGTGATTTCATTCCATTTATATTTCAGTATTTTTTTTCACGAATTCAAAATGTTGACGTTGCCTAAATTCCACATTCTCTTTATATTCTCCCTATTTTATATCTGCCTGTTTCATTCTGCACCACCAACATTGGCTTGTTCTAGTCGTTCATTACCCAAGCCAAGACCCTCATCGATAGCTGCTCCAACTTCTACTAAAACGCCTGTAACGACTACGCAACGCACTACGACCTCGACTACCACCTCCACCACTACAACTACTACCACGCCTCGTCCGAATATAACTTTTCCCACTTTTAAATGTCCAGCCAACTATGATGCCTGGTATTGCTTGAATGAGGCAACTTGTTTCACTGTGAAAATCGGTGATTCCATCATGTATAACTGTGAGTGCGCTATAGGTTTTATGGGTCCCCGTTGTGAGTACAAAGAATTGGATGGCTCTTATCAACCCAAGAGACCAAGGCCCATTCTGGAAAAGGCCAGCATTGCCAGTGGAGCTACCTGTATTCTATTGTTCTTGCTATTTGTATGCTTAACACTGTACTTGAGATATGAACAAAGGACGGCCAAATTAATGAATGAAAAAGAGTATTACGTGGTTACTTCTCCCGTTTCTTACTATGAAAATTGCCGTTTTTGTTCGGATAAGAATTGTTGTTCCTCCTCAGATGAACGTTATGATTCGAAGTTTTTATTGGCCAATGATAAAATTACTAAAGGTGGAGTTATGAGTGGTGGTTCTTGGTTAAGACAACACATTGAAGCTTTTCCAATGAGTTTGGCAGTGAAACGTTTTAATAAAATCTAATTTTGCAAATAATGAAAAGGTAGAAAAGGGGAGCATTGAAAACAAGTATTAACCAGGACAAGATATAATTTTGAAAATTGGTTTCTCTTTGCAACATTTATTAATCACGAAAATAAAAAGCGGTTAGTTACATCCAACGTGTTTTATAGAACCAGAATAAATGAATAATACATTAAAATAATTGACGTGAATGTAACAAATGAGGGATATCGTTTCGTTTCTTTTTAACAAAGATATTTTATTGAAACACTTTAAAAATATCTAAATTCGAAGTCAGATTTTAGTGTTTTCTATTTGATATTTTTTTTATAATAGTTAATAACTTTTACCTTGTTGGAAAAGTTGAGATTTATCAAACATTAATTTTAAGACCAATTTGAATCTCAAACCTATCAGTTTACCTAAATAACAACTTATTTTGTCTTTGATTTTCTGATATAAAATATTTTCACTAACATGACTAGCAACTATAAATATAAACCAAACCATTCATAATAATGACGTGATACAATTTGTTTATGAATGTATTCCAATGACTTGTTGGATTCACAATTAACTGTCAACAAAACTATATATTTAGTGGTAATAAAAAATATATATGTAACTACGCCTTTAAAGTGCTTTACATTCGTTATACAAAAATGCTTTTATTAAGACGAAAAATTGGATATGTTTGCAATTTGCTTTTGGCAGAGTGTGGTGTGAGTTTTTAGTTTTTATAAGATTATAACTAATTTTTTTAGGAGCTTCTTAAACTATAATTTAAGACGATCGATGTATTTACTGATGAAACGAATCATATGTCTAGACTTGGTTGTGAGAAAGTTCTTATTTTTATCATTCATCTTATTATTCGTATCACCTGTAATCAGATATAAAAAGAAAGTATTAAAACCTTCATTTTACTGTTTCGAATTTCTGGCGACATCCGGAATTTAAGTTTGTGCCTGTTGGGAAAAGCATCAGCTGATGAAGATGCTTGTTTGTTGGGCATTATGTTTGCTTTTACCAACTCCAAACGCCTGCAAAGTAGTTATGTTACAGAGCAATGATGCATTTCCGAATTTGATAAAAATTCAAATTTATAAATCAACTACTGAATCCAATAAGTATCTTATTGTATCTTATGTATTACAGTATACATTTAAATAATCCTACTTTGTTAATCCAATTCTCTTGAATGGTTTAGTTATAGTGGAATATAAATAAACATTACTACAAGAAATTGTTGCTACTAATTTACTTTGAACTCCAATCCACGATTAGTCACTGACAAATTGCAGGACATATCCGAATACGATGTTTTTAAAAATTTTTTATAATCATATAAGACATCTAAAAATAAATAATATTGCTTTCCAATTACTTTTTAACTAAATTATGTTTAACTTATTATATTTATAAAAAAAGATCAAATCGATCTTTTATTTAAAGTAAAATTTATTTCAATTTCCTTTTGATACAAATTTATTCACAAAAAAGTATTATTTATATTTATTAACCAAATCCAAACATTGCACTTTTTATTGCTTAAAGATAGACAACAACGGGGGTGAGAAGAAGTCTAGAAAAATAAATGTTCTTGAAAAATGAAGCAAAAATCTTGTAGTTTTTCTTAACAACAGGAATTCCAAAGTTTCGTGTAGATCAAACACCACATGGGCCCATAACTTGTGAGCAGCCATATGCCTACAATGGTTCCTTGGATCAACCATTTGAAATCATTGTATGTGGCTGCATCCATTGAATACTCGATGAAAATTTCCGTTTCATATGCGGTGTACATACTTAGCATTACCAATGTATAGGTTGTCAAGCCCCAAAAATTGTGGAAAGCCTTATTGAACAGAGGCTGCACGCAACTTTTCATTTCATTTGCATAGAGGGCACTCAGTCCGCTTATTAAGCTAAGCATCAATAAAACGGTAGTAACCAGGCCTGGAAAAAATACCAAAATTAATTGCGTAAAGCTACATATAATTTGAAGGGTTCTTAATTTATTTTAGACGTATTTTAAATTTTACGAAAATTAGAAAAAATATGACTTTTAAAAGGTTTTCTGTTCGAAATATCAGTCAGTACCATAATGTGTCGCTTTGCACTCGACAACGTTGGAAAATATGAGCCTTACAGAAGCTCCAATCGGACACCGAATTTGGCGGAAAAATCATCTCGGCGGCAACAGTGCAGGAAATAAATGTACATATCGTCACCTGAAATGCCCAAAGGCGTAACCCTCAAAAAATAAAAACTGGTTTTTTGATTGAATATAATACTCCACGCTAAAATATATACATACTTACATATGTATGTGTAGACTTCCAAGTTTATAAGGTAAGCTGTGGAATGAACGCGTTTAAAACTTTTTCGCGAAGACCACCACTCAGGGGACGTCCCCTATAAATGCAGTGCATTGCATTGGACTTAGGAAAATAGGATAGGAGTAGGGGGAAAGAGAGAGAAGTACTTGTTAATATTTGACTTAAACTTGCTGATGTAAGAAGTGGGGAATACACTTGCCGGAAGCTTAGTCCACATACGGACTGTTCAGCTGACGAACGAATTGTTTCTGTAACGCGCAGTTCGATCCAACGGCCAGGAAACAGAAAAGGGATGAGTTCCACTTGAAAACCGCGTCGTACGGTTAAATACCCTAACTTCTGGAACGAGGCCATGTAACTCGGCAGAACACTTTCCATGGAAATACCTATAAAATACCGAGAAACAGCTAACATTTCGTCGATGCTCCAAGGAGGCAACAGTACTGGATACACTGCTGTCGCCTATCAGCTTCAACGCTCTCTTTTGCACGCGGTCTAGAAGCTCCAAGCTGGACGCTGGAGCCCCAGCCCAAATATGAGAGTTGAATTCCATTTTTGGCCGAATATACGTGGTGTAGATATTGGGGAGATCGGGTGGGGTGAAAAATCTTTTACACCGCTTTAAAAAGCCCAGGCACTTGAATGCCTCTTTCGACACGTTGAAAATGTGCTTATTCCAAAGAATGTCACATTGTATCTTCATGCCCAGAACATCAAGAGCTTCCGATTCACCAACATCTAAACCACCCATTGACATCATTAGCAGGGTCGAGTCACCAGTGTGCCATGAGTAAATTTTCTTCTCTATACCATAGTTGCTTTATGATAGATTAAAACTCACCTCAAAGCACTGCAACAATGCGAGAATGCACGAGGAAAAAAGATCATGGTGGAAAAATTCTGTCTGTTCTTGTTTTTAGAATTATAGGATCAGTTTAGAAATTTAGAATCAGTTATGTTGATACTTAGGGATCTTCGATCGATACTAATTCGCACATGTGACAAAAACGATGTACAAATCGTCTTTGCATGTGAATTGCAGAATTGAGTTTGTATACAGGGTGATTCAGGAAGTTCCGAACAAATTTCTCCAGCGTATTCCTTGGCTCATTTCATGAAGAAATGTCCACTAGGACCATGCGGGTTCAAAATTTTCGGATTGGCGGTCGGAGGGTAGTAGGGTACAGTTGCTAACTTCTGAGCCAGTGATCTTGTTGGAAATGTCTTTAAGAGGCCTTTCAGAAAACTAAACGAAGCCCAGAGGTCTTACCGTTCCAAAGTTATGACCATTTTACTGAAAGCCCAAAAAAAAATCCGACCACTGGCTCAGAAGTTAGCAACTTTACCCTCCTACCGCCAATCCGAAAATTTTGAACCCGCTGCCATTTCGCACCCTTGCATTTTCGGGCGTGGTCCTAGTGGACTTTTCTTCATGAAATAAGCCAAGGAATACGGTGAAGAAATTTGTCCGGAACTTCCTGATTCACTCTGTATATACGATTGATGATCAACCGATGGTATCACTTCAGGCACAGTAGTTAGGCATCTGATGATGAACTTGTTACGGAGTTCGAAGCTAGTCATGCCAGTGAGTGTGTGTTGAACTGAAATTGTCTATTAGTTCCAACAAAAAACTAACCATTTTTCAATTAGAAAAATGTTCATGACTTGTAAGCTTGTAGTATGAATTTCTCATACATTAACCAAAAATTTTCTAAAGTTAAGATCAAATTATGGCACTAAAAAAGCCCCGACCGAACTCGAAAGCTAAGCTGTCTCCACGTCAAAAATCGTTTATTCGAACTGCATGCAGTGGAAATATTTTTGGGTCACAAAGGCTCAACTTGACCTTCGGCTGACCACCGGGCGAGTGCAGCAAACTTTGCTAGCTCAGAAAACCTAATTTTCTCAAAACGAATGGCGTGTCCTGCACTGTCCGAAGTCTATAAAGTAAAACGGCTAACTTGGACTAAAAATCATGGATTATGGAGAAAAATGGAAAACGTACTCTTCAGTGACGAAAAACTCAATTTGAACAAACCAGATGGATTTAAATATTCTTGACGAGATTTGCGAAAGGAAAAGAAATAATCATTAGTAGATATTTGGGGAGCATTTTGTTTCAAATGTAAGCTTCCCCTGTCCTGGATTTCCAAAGACGATCTAGAATTAGACGACCAGAAGATGTGCGCAATTTGGCAACCCTGGTAAAAGAGAACCAAAAAGTTATAGAAATTCACTCAAAAGCATTTCTCTCACGCGTCATATGTATCTTCATTATTTCATACTCTGCGTAGTTTATATAATTTTACTTCAACATAGTTGGAATTTGTATAGTTATGTATACAAAATAACACTATCAAAAAGCTTCTCGTGTATTGAAATATTCAAGGAAGAGATTAAGAGAGAGAACAAAGAATGACTAGGGTTTCACTCGTTGTGTTTGTTGGCATTTGAGTGAAGATAAATTTTGACTGTCTACTTGTACATAGTTTTTGGGATTTCGACAATAATGATTTCCGAAACCTATGTGGATCTGCTAGATTGTTTGGTTATTTAAATTGACTTAGTTTATTTTGATTTATGTTTGATCTGACTTTAAATACGAAAAGAGTTTTTTAGTGATTTGTCAAAAAAATAGCCAGTATCAAAGAGTATGGAATTTTAAATAGAGAAGAAATTTATTTAAGGAGTGGAATGCCAAGAAATAAAACGAGTGACGTGCCTCGTTTCTCTGATCTCTATCTTACTCTCTTCGTTGAATATTTCAATACATGAGCAGTTTTCTAATGATGTTACAGTATCTAACTAATGGTAAAATTATCTATCGGGTAAACGCGTCAGCCCAGCTGATTTGTGGATTTTTCACCTTTTCCGTGTGTAAGCTGTCAAATTCGATTTTGTTTCTTTTTGTTTGTTAATAAATTTCAAATAATTTCAATCAAAATGCAATTTAATAGCATAGACTTTGTATCAAGTAACCCAAGCTTATAAAAATTTTTCAGATTTTGTGTTCATACTGTTTTTCATTATTAACAACGGAATTGCTAATGCGACTACCTAATAGACAATTCTACCATGATCTAACTATATAAATTCCAACCATGCTTAAATAAAATATGGTATAGAGAATAAAATTTACTCATGGAGTGGAATGCCAACAAAGCGCGTCGTTTCTCTGCTCTCTCTCTCTTACTCTCTTCGTTGAATATTTCAATACACGAGCAGTTTGCTGATAATGTTATTGTATCTAACTATAGAAATTCCAACCATATTTAAAACAAAATTACATAAAGTATGTAAAAAGTATGAAATAATATAGTTATGACGGGGGAAAGAAATGCGTTTGAGTGAATCGCGTCGACTTTTTTGGTTCTCTTCTACTAGGGTTGCCAAATTGCGCAGGTTTTTTCTTCTCTATTTGTACATCCTTTTTGAATAAAATTACATAAAGTATGTAAAAAGTAAGAACTGATCAAGTTATGACGCGAGATAGAAATGCGCTTGAGTGAATCACGTCGACTTTTTTGGTTCTCTTCTACGAGGGTTGCCAAATTGCGCCGGTTTTTTCTTCTCTACTTGTAGATCCTTTTTGCCGGTATTAATACATTTACGACTAATCGTCATAATGCTTCAAGCTGGCGCCAATTTCAAAAGTAAAGTAAAGTGATCAAATACAAAATATTTAATGAAATTGGAAAGTATTGGATCAGAAATTAAGTTCTAACTGCAATCATACGTTTTTATTGTTAGTTCAACTAGGATAGTGACTATAATTTTTCACATTAACAATTAATTAATATAGTCACTTGATCACAGTTTAAATGCCCAACTTTGGCTGTATAAACAGCAGTCAAATTTGTATTCAGTGTTTAAATTCTGTTTGATCGTTGATCACTCAAAAATTGGGCCTTAGTGTTGTCTCTATCCTCTTTTGTATTTATTGCCTTATTCCTTGTTCACTCTGCCACGAAATTGACAATTTTGGATTGAAATTGTCGAACAAAATTGAATTCGTTCACACTGGCATTTGAGCAATTTCGTTTAAAATTACAACTGTTTGTATGCAAACATAACCATGTGTACAATTTTTATTGTTGTCATATTAGTAACCACGTGCTCAGTGAATGACGCCGAACTACAATTATCGACTGCGTTGGATCAACAAAAAAGTTAATCGACGTCGTCAACTGAGTATTTATTCAATGTAATTTTTCGGCAGACGTTACTCTTAGGCTCATCTCGCTGGTTGTACAAAAAATTTTTATACTATTTTTAGTAATTCGGGCCTTTAAAATCGGCTTAGTCGATATCGGCTAACATTTTGAGTAGAAGTGAGACTTCATGAAGGCGGCTTGAACTTTAAAAAAATTATCCACGACCGCTGCACACCTGCAATTATTCTGTCGGCTTCGTTGTCGTGCATATATGCAAAAATAGTACGAAGTTAATTTTTGGGGTGTACAAACAGCGTTGTATACGACAATTTCAACGAAATATTCTATAAGTCGTGAATCAGTCACTTCGCGTTACTTTTGTCGTTTTGGTAGTTTATAAAACGGTACAGCTGTTCGGTGACTACCTGCGTTGAGTTACGTTATTTAATGGATAGTTTATAAAACGAAGCGCAACGTTTTTGATCACTTCAGCTGTCAAATTGAACACGCCACAGTTCGTCGCGTTAGTTGAAGAAATTATAAATTTAAAGAAAAATGTCGATCGAGGATAGACAGACGGAAGTATTTTGCATTTCATTGCTTCGAAGTAGTTGCCAATTTTGGCTGAAATGCATTCGAAGGATAGAGCTCAAACTTTTTTTTTTAAATAATTCAAAATTATACTTTTTACGCACTGAAATTCTTATTTACAATAATAAAATTAGAAATGGAACGTTCAAATAAATAACGCGGTACAAAACTATTATAATTATATTAAAAAATTATAGACATCAGTTGATGTTGATCATAATAAACAAAAGTACCAATACATTACAGTCAATACATACCGCCAAATGGCACGTGTTTTCGAAATGACAACTAATTTAATATAAATGGGGAAATTTATTGGACATTGAACCCCAAAATATCATAGGTTTTTTACATATTGTATGTGTATATTGTTGGTACGTGCAGTATTATAAATAATAGCAATCTTAAAATCTGTTGATCTACTGAAATAGGGCTAAATTTGTCGATCTTTTTCATTCTGAGCATTTCACTCAAGACAACTTTTTCTGATCTATAATTGTTTATTTTAGTTTGGCAACTCTATAAACCGCATATGTCAGTGACAGCTTTTTTGCATATGACTACAATTTTTTGACTTTGGCGTTCGCGTAGGCTTTGCGTTTACGTTCACTCTCCGGACTTTTAGAATACTTACTTATCTTACAAAACGAAGATAACATATTTCGCCAACCAGTTCGATCTTTTGCTTTATCTCTCCAGTTGGCAATACCAAGTGTACGCAGGGATTCGTTAACCTGATCCCTCCAGCGGAGTCTTGGTCTTCCTATTTTTCGTCTTCCTTCGAGTTCGGTTTCGAAAACCATTCGCGCTGGTTCATCTTCATCCATTCTACTGACATGGCCTAGCCATCGTAATCGCGTTATCTTGATCCGCTTAACTAGTATGTCAATGTCAGGATAAAGCTCATACAGCTCATGATTCATGCGTCGCCGATACTCGCCGTTGTGCATTATAGGGCCATACATTTTTCGGAGTATTTTTCTCTCGAAGACTGGTACAGATGTTTCGTCTGCTTGCGATAGGACCCAGGATTCTGCGCCATAAAGCAAGACAAGTAGAAAGAGAGTCTGGGACAGCTGGACTTTTGTTACTCGAGAGAGGGCTTTATCTCTAAAGTGATTGCTTAGCCCAAAATAACATCTATTCGCAAGCACAATTCTCCGCTTGATCTCAAGGCTGACGTTGTTGTTTTTGTTCACGGCAGATCTGAGGTATATAAATTCGTCCACTACCTCGAAGTTATAACGGTTATCAACGTTCACGCTTTGGTCTAATCGCGTGGAGACCCTGTTCGTTGAAACCATTAATTTTGTCTTGTCCTCATTTACCGTCAGACCCACTTTTGCTGACTCCTTCTCAAATCTCGAAAAAAACGCAGTAACTTCTCTAATTGTGCGCCCAATGATTTCTATATCATCAGCATACGCGAGCAGCATGTGACTTTTGCTGCTGATGGTTTTATTCATATTGACTGCAGCTTTTCTCATAATGATCTCCATTAAGATGTTAAAGAGATCGCACGATAGGGTGTCGCCTTGCCTGAGGCCTCGCTTAGTTTTGAAAGGTTCGGTAAGATCCTTACCAACTTTCACTGCGGATTTGGTGTTCGTCAAGGTCATCCTGAAAAGGCGTATGAGTTTTGCAGGAATACCAAGCTCAGACATTGCTTCATAGAGTTTCTCCCGTATCGGACTATCGAAGGCCGCTTTATAATCGATAAATAGTTGATAGGTGTCGATTTGGTTTTCGTGTGTCTTCTCCAGGATTTGGCGTAGCGTGAAAATCTGGTCAGTTGTCGATTTTCCAGGCCTAAAGCCACACTGATATGGTCCAATCAGGTCAGCGATAATTGATTTTAGTCTTTCGCACATTATACTTGATAGAACCTTATATGCTATGGATAAAAGGCTTATTCCACGGTAGTTGGCACAGATACTCGGGTCACCTTTTTTAAATATGGGACATAGTACACTGAGACTCCAATCGCCGGGCATACATTCATCTAACCAAATTTTGCTAATGAGCTGATGCATGCACCTTATCAGCTCATCGCCGCCAGCCTTAAACAGCTCCGCCGGTAATCCATCGGCTCATGGGGCTTTGTTGTTCTTAAGCCGGGCAATAGCTATTCTGACCTCGTCTTGGTTAGGAGGGGGCAATCGACGTCGTCGTCCATATTGTGATCGATTGTCCCATCGTCATCGGATATCTCAGGTACTAGTAGCGCGGAGAAATGCTCTGTCCATATTCTCAACAAGCTCTGCACATCTGCGACGAGATTTCCGTCCTTGTCTTTACAGAAGGGGGGCCCTGAACCATGTCCATTAGTTCCGTTTTTAACTTTTTGGTAGAATTTTCGGGCTTCGTTCTTCCTTCTGTATGTCTCAATTTTCTCACTATCGCGCTTTCTCCACTGCCGTTTCTTACGCCTAAAGAGACGGTTTACCTCCTTTCTTTTCTCCCTATACCGCTCAGTTGCAGCTCGCGTTGCAATTGACTGAAGCATTACCATACGTGCAGCGTTCTTTTCGTCATTTGCTATGCGACACTCTTCATCGTACCACGGTTTATTGCGAAGCGGTTTTTCGAAACCAAGTACGGTTGTTGCGGCAGTTTTTATAGAGTCGGAAATGGGTTTCCACTGCGCATCAGGATCGTCATCGGGAGGCGGTGGGTTCTGAGTTGCGAGAGCTTCCTTGAGTAGGCTGTGGCTACCTCGTAATTGCAGCTTTCCGATGTCCAGCTTCCTCTGCGTCTGGTTTCGTACGATTTTCGCTCTACTTAATCTTGTGCGAACCTTTGCTGCTACCAGGTAGTGATCAGAATCGATGTTAGCTCCTCTGATCACTCGTACGTCCATTACACTGGATGAGTGCCTTCCATCAATTACCACGTGGTCAATTTGGTTCTTAGTTCTTTGATCAGGGGATACCCAAGTAGCCTTGTGGATGTCTTTATGCTGGAATCTTGTACCACTAATGACCATGTTTTTTGCCGCGGCAAAGTCAATCAGTCTCATACCGTTGTCGGAACTGTCAGCATGTAGACTGAAATTGCCAATAGTTGGATTAAACACATTCTCCCTTCCTACTTTGGCATTAAAATCTCCTAGTACAATCTTAATGTCATGGCCAGGGCAGCGGTCATACGTCTCCTCTAGGAGCTCATAGAATATGTCTTTGGCATCATCATCTTTCTCTTCTGTCGGGGCATGCACACAAATTAGGGAAATATAAAAATATTTCGCTTTTATGCGGATTGTGGCTATTCGTTCACTCACAGGATTGAAACTAGAGACTAGATGTCGCAGTCTTTTGCCAACTAGAAATCCGCAACCAAATTCATGTTTTTTTTCACGGCAACTGTAGTATATATCGCAGTTTCTATTTCTTGTGCAGCCATATCCTGTCCATCGCATTTGCTGGATAGCGGTAATTGTCAGCCTTATAACTTTCGAGGACATCTGCCAGTTGGATACTTGCACCAGATCTATATAGAGTTCTTACATTCCAAGTGCATATCCGTAAATCGTGGTCCTTATAACGTTTGCGGGGGTCGTCAACAAATAGGGGTTGTTTATGTTTTCTGTTTCGTTTTTGTATTTTCACTGCTATTATGAACGGTGGCGGGAGGCAAACCCAGTCCACCGGGTTTTTGCATTTTACCTACTGCCAGGATATTTGATTGCAGCCGCCCATTATGGATCAGACGCTGGCCAGGATGCGATATGTTGAACCTGGATTTTCTACTTTTAGTTTCTATCCGCCGTTGGCCCGTATGTTTGACTCATACGCCTTCTAAGGACAAAAGAATATGCCCGATTGTTTGATGAGCTTCAGTGACATCAGTCACCTACCAAACCTGATTTGATGCTCATTTGTTTCGCCTTCTCACTCTAGCTAGCTAACGGAGGTTTCCGAAAAGCCATTGCCCAGGACATACTGCGTGGAAGTAGTGAGCTGCTTGGACTGCCCAATGAAGGAATCATTTCTGGCCACTCCCAAGTGAATGGCAATCAGAAACTTTCCACCTCCACGGACAGTCCCATGTCCAGTCCATTTTAGAATACTACCCTTAATTTCGTATTTGTCAAAATATTCAGCCCAAATTGCGAAAGACTTCAATTTCGCGACAGCGTGAACTAGGTATTATTCCCCTTCTCTTGAATTGTCAAACTTTCGAGAGTAATACGGCATTTACACCAAACAATATTAATGAATTTTCGGGATTATCGACGTTTTTCTTATGGTGTTTGATATTTATAATCCTGAAAAAGCGATAATCTTGGTAGGTGTAACTGCAGTTTTATGTCGCATTTAGACCTCCGTTTATTGCGGCCAGGTTACCTATCACCTTGTTCTCTAATCTCTGCCGATTACACCACCCCATTTGAGATTAAATGGACATTTGTTGGTCTAATGTACATACATACATTCACTGTAAGAAAAGTATACAACAAATGTATGTTCAGTGTAGAACTAAATACAAAAAATCGATTTATAGCCGTGATGCAAACAAGTCGATTGTACGAAATTTGAAGCGGTACGATTGTGTACTCGTGTAAAATATAGGGTCTGTTCGGAAATGCATCACTGCTCTGCATCTAATACGAACCGCATTCGTGAATGCAACATCTGACAACTTTAAGGTGTTTTGAGTTGGTAACTGCAAACAAAATGCGCAACAAACAAGCATCTGCATCAGCTGATATATTTCCGAACAGGCCGATATTCACATTCTACGAATCACTTTTACAAAATAGTGATTGATTTTATATCATCGTAAAAGTCCTTGTAGCTCACTACTTCATACAAGTATGTCCCGGGCAATAATTTCATCGGAATCCTCCGTTAGCCAGATAAAAGTTAGTAGGCGAAACGAAAGGGCAGCCTAAACTGAAATAAATACATACATCTTGTTTTTAAGGGTACCAAAATCGGTCAAATAAATCGATTTGTGTTTATTTTGATTTTGTTTAAAATAACAAAAAACTTAATTTGTTTTAAGAATTGGGCAAAAATGCACGTGCAAATGCACGGAAAATATAAATACACGAAAAATATAAGTACCCATGGAGCCCACAGGGCCCAAAAAACTCTATCTAAGGACGCGTAGGAACACAAGTGTGGGTACTCAAATGCAGTCAGTCTATCACGGGTTTAATGGTGCCTTATAATTATTTTTTTATAAATATTTATTTCTCTTTAGATTCTACAAAACTGCGAGCAATAAAGTAGGTTGATCATTCCCTTTAATTTGAGTAAAAGTTACTAGAACATTTTTACAAGATGTAGAAAGAAACTGTCTCCCGATGATTCAGAAGCGCAGTTGAAACGCATTTCCAACTCAAAAAAGGCAGCAACCATGGTAAAATAAGTAAGGTAAACGCACTAGGAATTGTTACAACAAACACAGGCATTTTGTTTTTGTTTGGTGTCCATAATCTGTCAAATTTTCTTCATGTGTGTATCTAATGTAAAACTAAACAAAAAAGTTCACTTACAATTTGACATAAGAGAAACACCTAAGAAAGAAATATGTTGAAATCAGATGTTCTAACGAGTTTACCTTACTCATTTTACCATGGCAGCAACCGTGCTTAGTTATAAAAAAAACAGCCTCAAACATAGACCAATACATACATAGATACTTTTATTCGCTCAATAAATTAAACGTCATAGGTACGGTGGAAAGTAAACATTGGATGGTGGAAAACATGGTGTTCAATAATACCAGATAGAGGCAATAGTAAACAACGTTCAACAAAGGAACAACAACCGAATTTCGTGTTTTTGTGGCAAACTAGTTGTGTTAAATACAATACAAATGTATAATACCAACGATAAAAGTCAACAAAAAAGTGCAAAATACATTTAAAGTTTTCAGTTCCACACCAAAACGACATGGAAAAGTTAAGTGAACTTTTGTAACTCCACCTGGTGTAAGTTAATTTTAAATTTAATTGCTCTCAATTCCACAAAGCTACGAAGAAGAGTGTGAAATGAAACGAATAACAGTATCTATGTATGTATTGGTCTATGGCCTCAAAGAGATCCGTGGGACGATGACGAGTGTCGCTTGGCAACAGATAAAAATAACGCAGCACGAATGTCAATGCTTGAGCTAGTTGCAACGCGAGCTGCGACAGTACGGTATAAGGAGAAATGGAGAGATCTAAACCTCCTATTTAAGCGAAGACCGGCAGTGGAGAAAGCGTGAGACTGGAAGAATCGTACAGAAGGAAGATGGACGGAGGTCCGAAAATTCTTCCGAAAGTCGAAAGTTTAACGGCTATAGCTGTAAAGAGAGAGCTTAGTTTGTCTCAGGAGAATCTAATGGAAATGAGAGAGTTGAGCAATTAGAGGGTGATGGTGTCGATGGCCCAGTACTAATCAAGACTAGGTCAGAAAATAAATTTTCCGGTTTCAACCCACCAAAGCCGCTGGCAAGGCGCATGCACCAGCTGATGTCAAACAATTGGTTGCATGACCAATGATTGGAGTCTCAGCGTACTATGTCCTGTATTTAAAAGAAGTGATCTGAGTATGTGTCAACTATCGCGGAATAAGCCTCAATTCATTGTATACTAATGCGCGAAGCTAAAGTCAATTGTTGCAGACCTTATTGGACCTTATCAGTGTCGCTATATACCTTGAAAATCCACAACTGACCAGGAGGAAGCCCACGAAAAACAGATCGACATCTACCATCTCTTTAATGCTACTTACAATAGCCCGATAAGTAGAAATCTTGACGAACCTATGGCTGAGCTTAGTATTCCTGCAAAGTTGATACGCGTCTGTAAAATAACACTGACTATGAAGTCTTAATGGAGATCATAATGAGCAAAACTGCAGTTAAGACAGGGGGCATGGTAAAATGAGTAAGGTAAACTCGTTAGAACAGCTGATTTCAACATATTTCGCCCTTAGGTGTTACTCTTATGTCAAATTCACATGTATTTTGTTTGTGTACTTTTTTGTTTACTTTTAAAGTAGATACACACATGAAGAAAATTTGACAGATTATGGACACCAAACAAAAACAAAATGCCTGTGTTTGTTGTAACAATTCCTAGTGCGTTTACCTTACTTATTTTACTATGACAGGGGGATTCTATGGAACAGCTGATCGAACAGGTTCTAGGCCCATGATGGATAATGAGAGACCAAAGAAGACATGAATTAATTTTAAATAGTGTTTATTGATACTAATGACATCTAAATTACGTTTTATGTTGTTTGCATTGTACGAAAATACGCATTCGCTTTGATTTCTGTCCGTTTTATGTCCAACGAAAGTGCAAAATTGGTAAAATACCGCAGCAAATAAAACTATGAAATGACCTACTACCTCGTCGTCATGAAGAGGCAACGAAGAGAGTAATGGAAACTCGTAAGTATTTCTCTATGGTATTACTCTATGGTTAAGACGAATAAAACTAGCAGAAGCCTCATGTTGCTCGCGTAAGCTGATGATATACAGGGTGTCTGGTAGCAGATTTATATTTTCAAACTTAAATAAAAAACATAAAAATTGACACAAACATTTATTAAGAGCATTGAACGATAGAAGGGAAATGGGGATTTTATTTTTTAAAGAGTATGTCCTCCAGATGTCTTCCGTCGAGTTGAACACACAGTTCAAAACGGAGCCTTGTGTTCTGCACCACACGCTGGTCCAATTATCTCATGCGTGGATAAGGCGCACCATACAGTTACCCTCGGGCAATGCAATGGTTTTTGACGTTTCAATCGAGGGTTGCGGGTTCTTGGAGACCAGTAACGGCAGTTTTGCTTGTTGACGTGGCCGTTTAAGTGAAAATGAGCCTCGTCGCTACAAAAAATGGGATTTACAGTGCGAAAACGCTCCAACATCGGCTCTTAAAAAATGTCTCCACAGCGAACGTCGAGCGAGCAGACCACTGCGACATCGTGACTGACAAATCCGCACAATCGATAATTCCAACGACGCCACCCTTCCTCCGCACCGTTTATTACTTTTTGAAATAATCATATTTAAAAATATAAATTTGCCATTGCCGAAGGAAACCGAAAGATTGGACGACCAGGTGGACAAGTCCCTGCGAAAATTGGTGTTACCAACTGGGGAGAAAAGGCAAAAGGTCGAACCGCTTGGAGAAGTATGGTATTTTCGTTTAGTAAGGGTCAATTAAGTAAAATTAAGTGAGTCAATATCATTTTCTGCTCAATTTTGCATTGAATCCGAAAGATTTTGAGCTTGAAGTTTTCTGAAGAATGAATATACATACATACGTATTTGTGTTCACTTTCGACCAAAATTGTCTTATAATTGCACTATTATTTTGTTTCTACGATTTAATTCTGTAACATTTTTGAATTTATTTTTGTTGCATACTGTTGTACATTGTAGATCTCTATACTCACCAACAATACCATGTACCGTGTGAAAATGCACCTCTTCTATACAAATCTTTATGGCTACGCCCGCTAATCCTACAATAGAGCCAATAAGTTGCAACACCCAATGCGCGTATGATTTCTCCGAGCGATCGCATAGCTTAGTCCAAGCATTGCCGCGATAATGAGCCATCAAACCCTCAGACATTAGGCAAACAAACTAAAAATAGAGATATATGTATGCCATTCGAATGTTACACACGTGTGTTACCATAATGATGTCATTTGACACAATCTTCTATCTGCTCCACTACTTACCCCAATGGTACATAGGAGAGCATGAAACGGAATATCTTCAAATTTAACCCTTATGCACATCCAGCACATGTAAATCGTTACAAAGCCGATTAATAAACGATTCAGGGAAACGAGACAAAATTCAAATATTTGAAATTTTGTTAAAGATTTTTTAGAGGAGACATTGGATTTGATTGGACCTTTCGATTTCTCGACTTTATTTATTGTAATTTTACCCGTTTGCCGCATATTTTCGAGATTTTAAATATGTAAAGTATTTAAAACTAGTATTGCAATTGTCGTGAACCGTTTGGGAATACTTTTGTAACTAATCATTGATATCGTATTGCTACTGGCATTTTTCTTATCGAATGCGAAGAATGACGATATATCGTACTTGTATATGTATCAATATACAATGTACCCTTCCCCAGCCCATTGGAGTATCTCATCCCAAGCTGGTATCTCCACCTGATTAATTTTGATATGTTCTACCACCGAATGCTCCAGTTATCATTAGTTCATTTGGGTTGTGTTGATTCAAATGTCTAGAGACATGAAATTTGTCAAGAGAGTGAGAAAGAGAGTTGTTGAAATTCTGGAGACATCTTAACACTGAGAAAAATCATATTCCACATAAAAGTACTTCCCAATGTTTATAAGAAACACAATAGACTAAAATACTAGAGATACACTAACTTGCTCTTTGGTTTATTGACTGAATGGATTCGAACATCTGGAAGTTACAAGATTTTAAGACAAGAGAAGAATTCTGTCGCTGAGGTTTGATAAACACAGCTGAAATTGTTACTGTGAATGTGCAAAATTTGTAAATATGTAGTGTATGAACATCGTGATTGCACAAAATTATAAATGGAGAATTTTGTTCGATGTTCACACAATTTCTTGCAATTAAACAAGAAACAGCTGACAGAAGTTCGCTTCTTCTTTGAATAAGCATAAAGAGGAACGTCAGATAACATAAAATAAGTAAATAGTTTCCCATTACATTCCATGAAGAAATAGGGAGAGCTTCTCACAACCAGTGAGCTGTGTGCTTTCTAGTTTTATACTCACTGATTGGGGCCTACAGTTTTTACACCAATTCCGAACGGCATTTTGAGAAGCTGTTTAATGGCTAAGTACTCGATAGTGTCGCCGTCACTAAGCGAGGTAACCGCCATCGAAAGAGAATTTAAGGTGGTCAGAGCAGGGATCGAAACCAGGATCTCATGTACAAGAGGCGCGCACCACCGACGGCCAGATAGATAACATACAAAACATATTAAGGGTCATTATCACAGTGTCTGGTTAGATCTAATTTATAGTTACAACTTTTAAATTCCATACGAAACTACAGTTAAAACTTTTAGTTAGCTTTAACTATAGGATAACTTGAGCTGGTGATAATGGGGTAAACATATTAAGCATAACAAAGAATGTACTCAGAAATAGTGTGAACAACACTAGTTTACAGTCAACATGTGAACTCAATGGCACTATAATTTTCTAATGTGTTATGTCTTGCTAGGTTAGATTAACATTACGAGCTCATTTCAGAGAATCTAATCTTTCTGTCTAGCAATTAATGTTTCCTAGTCGACATCAGCATTTATCTTGATAATCCTTAGAGCTTGACGACGATTATTAAATTCACATTAGAGGGTTGCAGGCTTCCTACCTGTGACTGAGTCGTTCATCGACTGCATTATTATACCATTGTGATACCATGGGATTACGAGATTAAGCGTTAGCCCCACCGGAGAACCATTTAGTTTGATCCAAGAAGCTCAAGATCTCACTAGTCCCTAAATATGTAGGATCCCTTAGTAGACATTCTCCTGCCGGCTAGAGCTGGCCATGTGCAGTGGATTCTTCCACTTCCTCATCGTTAAAGCTCTACATCAGCTCTAAATCATTTGTACTCACCTTTAATCTCGTCGCATATGTCCACCAATCCCATAAAATCTGAAAAAACATTAATACACTCACAAAAAAATTCGGTTGAGGCAGACGAATTAGCCGTACCGGATTTAGAGCCTGACCACATTAGAGGTCATCACAGGCGAATTAGAGGTTATCGCAGCTGAATGAGAGGTTGCCACCATAGATAAACAAAACGAATAGATGAAGCACAAGTGTTGGGAAAATTTTAGTGTAATGGGTAAATTCTAGATGTCGTTGAAAGCAATAAATGGGATGTTTTTTATTCCCAAAAAAAGTCAAGAAATATGACAATAAAACTCCAAAATTTCATATCAACAGAAAAAATTATTTTCAACAAAAATATCAAGAATATAAGAATACAGCACGATACTTAAAGTAGAATATCTGATGGTCATCGAATTGCAAAGCCATGTCACCACCGTATATGTCCTAATAAATTGGTTCTTCCTCCGGTTCAGCTACCATTCCTTGTTGAAAGTCCTCAGACACACTAACGGTTTTGACATCTGCGACCACAGAAGTTGCTACAGTTTTTGACCGGGGAAGTTTTTAGATTAAAAAGGCATTCCGGGATGTTCATTTCTGGGCGGTCTTATGGGGTTTCTCCTATTGATATCCCAACACCGGCCTCATGGCTTTGAAATAGTTTTTTAATAAGAAACTAATGCTATTATGTAAAATCACATACATTTTATCACATTTTACATTGTTTTCATAAAAATTTCCCACAATTTTGAATTATGGGAAACTTCAGTGAAAGTGACAGTAGTACAGGATAGCACCTAGTGAACAAAGTTGACAATGGTCGCGCTATATCTATTATGGTTGCCACAACCTCATTAGACGATGTCGCAGCCGAATTAGAGGTTGCCACAACCTAAATAGAGGTTGTTCCAGCCGACTTAGAGGTGTCATAACTGTATTTTGAATTTAGATAGTGTCATAACTGTATTTTGAAATTCTTGGCTATCACAACCGAGTGAGAGGATGTCATAACCTCATTACAGGTAATCACAATCGAATTAGAGGTTGTCACAACCGAATTAGAGGTTCTCACGACCGAATTAGAGGTAGTCACGACCGAATTAGAGGTTGTCACAGTCGAGTTAGAGGTTGTCATTACAGAATTTAGATAGTGTCACAACTGAATTTTGAAATTATTGTCCATTAATCTCAACATCTCGCACATCTCAAACGAACTGCCTTGAAAAACTGAACTGTTGACAAATGCTTGTACTGCACGCTGATAAATTTGGACATTTTCTGCATAATATAACGTTTTAATGCAAAAACAATAATAACAATATTTTTACTTGCCTTTCCTAATAACCACAAAACAATCTTGATATTACTGCGATCGCAACAATTGTAATTTTTTATTTTTATTTTATTTATTTTTGATATATTTGCTTTCGAAGTTTAAATGTCAGCTTTGAAATATATAGAATTATGTTGTGGTAACCGAATTGAAAATGAATTCTGTCGTTTTAACAGAATACAATGAGAAATTCGGGTACATCAACCGAAATGACGGAAAATTCGATGGTTGCAAACGATTTAAGGCCAAATTCGGTTATTGCGACTGAATTGATGCTAAATTCGATATTTGCAATTGAATTGATGCCAAATTCTCTTGTTGCACCTGAATTGATGCCACATTCGGTTTCTGCAGCCGAATTTGGTACCAATTTCGGTTGTTGCCTTCGTATTAATTCCTAATTCGGTTGGTGCAACCGAAATTATTGGAATGTAGTTGACTTTATTAATGTAATTGAAGAGTCAGTTGTTACAGCCGTATCAATTACGAAGCGAGGTTGCTTCAACCAAATTTCAGTTGTGGGGACTAAATTTAGTCGCGACAACCTCAACTCAGTTGTGGCTACCGCAATTCAGTGGAAACAGCTGATTTTACGGTTGCCACAACCTCTTTTCAATCAATTATTTTTCTAAGTGTACCATTGGCTTGACTCAAGACAGAAGGTTCATAGATCTCCTGCTATCCATTGTCGGCCAGATTTTTTTTAGAGTACACAATCTGTGCCCCTTCGTTCATCTCTCCTGCATCCCGTATAGGTGCGCTTTTTCAGGATATGTTTACAAGTCCCTAGGGGCATGCCAACACCCGCCCGGGACCAGAGACTTGATGACCGCCTGACTGTCCGAGACGATATTGACCCCAATGACTGCTGGACTATTACCCCAGTAGGTCACTTCTCTAATAGCCAAAATATCAACCTGATACACGTTATATTGATCAGGTTGTCTACAAGAAAGGGACAACTTTGGCTCCCTAGAGTAGATCCCGTGGTCTACCTGATTATTCGTTATCGACACATGATTATGTAGTATTTAGACCGTAGTTTATAGCGGCCAAGTTATTGATGATTTTGTTCTCTAATCTTTGCCGTTTACACCACCCAATATGAGATTGAATTGACATTTTAAAACGTAACTTTGTGCTTAGACCAATTTAGAGCGACTCCGTGCCGATACCATTATGGATACTAAATTATCGAAGACGGCGGCACGACAGAAAAATTAAATTGGCCGCTCTTGGTTTTGCCCCTTTTGTACAAATTTGGGATGTTTTTGAAATTGGATCAGTCGGTCGAATAGGGTCAGCGGGTCAAATAGGCTCACATTTTAAACCGATTAGAGAGAGCCAACTATTCGGGCGGCGGCGTTAGCTTCGAAAAATGTTTGGTGGCGGCGATGATTAGGAAAATGTTCGATCGGCTACCGTCTATGAAACAGTTGATTTTTTATGTATGTTTTTATTATGATTGCATTTTTTTGGTTAAGCCCGATATTCAGTTTTTATGAAATTTTCGTTGCAATAAGAAGTAGGTGTATAAAACATAAGGAAAATTTCATGAGCCGAAAATTTCGGTCACTTTACATTTGCTTGGTACTCAGCTCTCTGCGAAAATTTTGTAGGCAAAATCAAGTACAGGGTTGTTACGCCAAAGCTATTTCGCATGAAAACAATTGTTTGGGACAGGAATTTGGACATATCAATAACTTTAGCAATAGAAGTAACACCACATGCTTAAAAATAAAATGGAGTGCGGAGAGGAATTATAAATGAAATATTTGCAAGGTAAATCAAAGATAGGTGGTAACTCTCAACAACATAATTGTCCGTTTACAGATAAATGACAAAATTTCTTACGAAAATTTCCCAAGGACAGAATACGGGGCTTTAACAATTAAACTTCAATTTTTATAGATTAAAGTTGCATGAGTAATCTAATCGCAGAGAGTTACCAAATTTCTTTGATTTACCTTACAAATATGTCATTAGTAATTCCTCTTCGCACTCCATTTGTTTTAATCATGTGGTGTTCCGTTCGTTTGTCAAAATAATTGCAATGTCAAAATTTCTGGTCCCAAGCAATTATCAAACAAATGTTTCCGTACGAAACAACTTTGCCGTAACAACCCTGTAATTGATTTTTCCAACGAAATTTTCGCAAAGAGCTGTGTACCAAGCAAATGAGAAGTGAGCGAAATTTTCGGTTCATGAAGTTTTCGTTATTTTTTATACACGCACTTCTTATGGCAACAAAAATTTCATAAAAACTGAATATCGGGCTTTAAGGATATATCGGCTAAAGAACGAATTTTCTCTATAATGGTCATTGAATAAAATATAGATGTGTGTGTTGAACTCTGCAATAATATCACGCATTTCTGTGGAACACACCCCATTAAAGTACCTATAAGATAACGACACACAACCCACATTGTGACGATGTTTAGGAAGGTAATAGTGCTGGCTATATTATTATCGCTCACCACCATCACCGATCGCTTTTGCACTTATAGTGTTTTTTTTCCATTAAATCAATTTTCAAGAAAGCAGGTTTCAAAATTGAATTTCTCAAAAAGCTCAAAATGCACAACTCCAAATTTTATAAGTATAGTGTTACTCATCCGAGTTTATATTATTCGATCTTTTATTTGTCATGTTCTTAATAATTGTTCGGTTCAAGATCAATAACTATTAAAAAGTACTCTTTCTATGAAAAAGTACATTTTAATATAAATATTAAAAAAGAAATATTCACAACATTTCTTTCCTATGCATATTGTTACAAAAAATGCTTTACATTTTGCCAGAATTAACATTTGAATGTTAACGGAAAGTGTGATATACATATGTTAAGCTAATATTCGAAAGTCAACGCAGACCTGTGTTCTGTTAAACCAACATTTGAATGTTAATGTTATAGTTGGTTGTTCTACCCAAGGGGTTTCGATGAGACAGCTGATCAAGTTAGTACTTGGAGAACAAATAGAGAATGTGCTATCAAAGAAGACTCGGTGATAGGGACTGGATTGCGTTGTGTGATTTTCAAACTTCTGCTGCCGAGTGTCAAGACAAAAGTACAAAACACATCAACTGGGAGTAAATTTTGCAAAAACGATGTACAAATAGACAGTCAAAATTTCTCTTCACTCAAATGCCAACAAACAGAACGAGTGAAATCCTAGCACTTATCTGCCCTCTCTCTTACTCTCTTCATTGAATATTTAAATACACAAGCGGCTTTTTGATAGTGTTATTGTATATAACTATACAAATTCCAACCGTGTTGAAATAAAATTTCATAAACTATGCAAAAAGTATGAAATAATCACTTTTTGGTTCTCTTTTACCAGGGTTGCCAAGTTGCGCACATCTCCTGGTCGTCTAATTCTAAATCGTCTTTGAATTTTGCCAACTAAATCGATTAAAAAAGGGATATTCAGTGAAAAAAATCAAAATGTAATGAAGTGTTAGAGTAAAGTTATTTGTGTAGATCCCAATTAACACGAAAATTGTTAAAATTAAAGAATGCTCTCATTCTCTATATGTTTTCCTCGTAGGTCTCGGAACTCGTTAGTACAAAAATCAACTTGTGCACACTCTTAAAGTATTACTCGGTGGTTCTACCTGTAGTGAGATTAGTGAAGCTTATTGCTAATAACGTGCCTATAAACTCATCGTGGGTGGCTGTGGATGTTGAAAGATACCATATACAGTCTCACCACGAACGGTTGATGAATTGGCTAAGCAACTTTCTTGAAGAATCGAGAAATGTATGATGCTAATGTGAGATCGTCGGACAACATTTGAATGGCGCGATGTGTAGAGTTTTGATTGACATAAATGGAGATTAGCGATGTATTTCGAGTCAGTCTGTATCGAAATCTGCAAATGTACCCAACGTCAAATAGTAGTGCAATTATTGAATATATACATATATTGAATATATATACATATATAATATATATATATATGTATATAATTATTTTTACCGTAATTTATAAAAAACCTCGTTTTATAAACGATAAATACTACAACGTATAAACGATTATATAGTGATATCATATAGCGATATGTCAATAAAGAACGTGCACGTACTTTTTTTAAATTAAATTAAATTTATCTTTATTGTGTAATATATCATATTTACAATTTATATTATTGGTAATCCCGCGAAGCCATATAGGCTTGTTCGCAGGAAAGTTTGACATATTGCGATATTATATCACGATATAAGCTCTCGCATAAATGTAGTATAAAATATTTCGATAATTCGTAACAATATAGTACATATTCTAAATGAAATATTAGGTGTGTAAGAAAAAACTAAAATTTTTAAAGACGTCGATTTTTAGGATGATCAAGTTTAAGTTCTACTCTCCATTTTAGAGGTAAAAATATTTGTATATTCTAAAATCATGAATTTTATTGAAATGCTTACGACAAATACTTTAAGAATCACTATTTACGTTAGAACGGTCAATAATTGTACCGATAAATATAATGTATTTTAACTAGGGAAGTTCACATGTTTCTGCCCGTACATACATACATACATGGTTATAATATATAATGGTTCCATGCCACAACTTATTAGAAAATAACTTCTCAAAATAAAACTCAAGATTTCGAGAAATGTAATTAAAACTGCTTCAAAAGTGTAACAATTTTAAGTTCAAATTTTTAATAATTTTCTAACTTATAGTTGGTATTATATACATATATTAATTTACTATATTTTATATTTGTTATATTCTTTATATTTGTTTAAACATTCCTACATCAGACTTTGTATGGTAAATTTTTTTAGCAAATATAAACCAATGATATCAAACGTTTTCTACTGTCTCTCTCTCTCTCTTGGTTCTCAAATAAACATATATTTTAATTTAATTTCTAACTATGTATATTGTCGCACAATATTATACATTTTATGATACAGCGATTTTATTGGACCCCAACTCGACAAAAAGAGTACTATTAATGTTAGGACCTTCATTAGTATCGTAAAATCACCCGATGGGGTTTTTCGTGAAAAGAATCCCGTATTGTAACCATAATACTGGGCTGCCAAGGCCACAGCAAAAGTTCCAATACCTAAAATATTATGAAATGTCTTATTCAAAAGTGGACTTAGTGCTCTTTTAACTTTCATCGAAAAGAAGGCCGCCAGACCGGATACCATACTGACGCAACACAAGATAAAGGCAGCAAAACCTGGGGAAAGGCGAAATTTGGTTAAAACTGTTTCAAAATGTTTGCTTAACTATAAGTAGACTCACTAACCCAGTTTTCCATGTGTAGAATGTAATTGGAATCCCTTTTGTATACATTTGATAAGTACACCAGCTATGCCACAACCTCCGCCCAGTACCTGCAGCATCCAATGTATTGTGGTTTTAGTGGTTCGGCGATAGTTGAAAGTCAAGACATTGTTGTTATAATGACACATTATCGCTTCAGCCATAATAAATGTAAACTGTAAAGAGAATTTGAATTAAAATGGGTTTTAAAAGATTCAAAATTAATCTTGAATAGGGGACATTAATCAAAATTTAAATCCATGTTCTTTGTTTGACCGAAATCAATGCAGTGAAAGAAGGCTGTTGCTTATTTTAATAAAAAGTTAGAGAAGAAACCAAACGACTAAAGAAAATTCTTTTTATATCTAAATCATGCGGAATTTGAAACAACCATCTTTCATAAATTTAAATCTACATCTCAGAGTTGTTTTCGATATTTCTGTTAGGCTAAGTTTCCATTGTACGTGTGTAACTTGCTCGAGACCAAAATCAGCAGATTTTTCGTACAAGAATCAGCTGATTTCGGTACCAAAACACGATTAAGGTGTGGGTAATACGCAAAGTGGGTATGGTATTTTATAGTTCAAACAAAACCATACACGCTACCAGTGAAGACGAAAAAAACATCTAGGGACTAAACGAAATGTGAGAGAAAGCATCTGGCGACTTCAGCTGTTTTTTTTATCTGCGTCGTTTAAATTTTGTGGCTCTTTTCTGAAATTTGTTTAAAAGCTTGCGACAGCATTATTAGTTGTGTAGGATTAACAATTGATTTTACTGGTTCTAACAATTTCTAATTCACTTTTATTGTTTTGTGTTTCACAGCAAATCATTTTGAAAGCGTTCTTTAAATTTTTAATGTTATATTATGGCAGACTCACTAGAACAGCGGATTTCGATTATTTTCGGCAAATTCATATATGTTAGTTAGTTAGTTTGAAAAGAGGGGTGCGATGTTGAGTGTTCAAAAGGAGCACTCTAATCCTTCCCATATCAGTAGACATACACTTAAGCCGCTGATTCGACCTGTTGTGCACTCTAAGTTTGCCCTACTAATCTGCTATACCTCTTATAGGAATTCGGTGCTATTCACGAAATTCCTTAAGTTGTTCCAGTCCATACCCACAAGTTTGGTCATGTCCGGTATCGTACTGTCCGGAAGATATCTGGATCAAGCTTGTGTGAAGGCCGGACTTGTGTGAAGGCCGGACTCCGGACTGCTCCATCGTCCTCCATGCATGCCCTGCACTCACTATTTTCCACTAGTCCAATACGGTACTGTTGGGCCCGATATCCCGAAAGACTCGTTAAGACTCCCATCATATTGCTGATTTCAGATTTCCCCAGTTTCAGCAAACCTTTTGTCCTCAATCCATCTGGGTCTCCCATACGATCTTTGTCGTCCTGCCTACTGATTCCTGGTTCCACTGGACTATGTGTGCCAACTCCGCCCATTTACTCAACCCAGCCTTCGTCACCCCCAAGGGTTTCGCTCCACTCACCGGTTGGAGTTTCCTGGCTTTCGTTGCTAGGAGGTTCGCTCGTTCATTGCCGAATATTCCGCTGTGACCTGGCACCCAAATGATGTTGAGTCTGCCGTGCATAGAATAATCGTTTATCACCTTCTTACAGTCAATGACCGTTCTAGATTTGACAATTTCCGATGATATTGCCATTTGACTATCCGTGAAGATATTTGCCTGGACTAGGTTTGTATTATCGCCGAGCCATTTGATACTCTCCGTAATCACCCGAACTTCAGCTTGAAAATTTGTATTATGATCCGGGAGGCGTAGATGGGATTCGGTTGCCGGATTTTCAATGAAAAATCCTAGACCCGTTGTTTCCCCTAACTTTGAGCCATTCGAGTAGCAGCGAGTCCCATTTAGCATTTGTGCCAGGTGCCCATTCTGCTAGGCGTCTCTAGTTGGCATTAAAGTCACACAATTCGCCTTAACCCTCAGATATTCGGTCAGATTCACTCGTGTCTTGCGTGTAACCGACAAAAGCCCCCATTATCCGTTGGTGTTTTGACTTATGATCCCTGTTGACCCATCACCTGTTGCCTGTAGGCATTTTGCCGCAATGGCGGCCTCGTATTTGACTCTAATCTCGACTGGCTGGATACATAAAATAGTATCCATGGCCCTTTGCAGTATTGCGATGTTACATTTCCTCTCAACTGCCGTCCACCATACTACAGAAGCATATGTTAGTAGGGCCTAATTACGCTTTTGTAGAGATAGTGTGTTATATCCGGTTTGAACCCCATTTGGATCCTATAGCTCTTTTGCATAGCTACCAGCATCTGTAGGCCTTATTTGCCCTGTCCTCTATGTGGTGCTCAGTTTCCGATCTAATATTACCCCTAAGTATTTAACCTTATCGGATATTTTAATCGTCTTTTCCAAGATTTTCGTCTTCCTTGTGAATAGACATATTTCCGTTTAGTCCGGGTTCACATTTAAGCCCCTTGGCTGTACCCAGTTATACGCTATACTCAGTGCCTTCTCGGCATCTCAGCATAATTGATTAGGATTCTTTTCTTTGAGAAGTATTATAACGTCATCTGCGTAGCAGACTGATTTAAGTCCTTCTCCAGTGAGTTCATAAGGAGACTGTGTATTGTGAGGACCCATAAGAGTGGTGATATAATTCCTTCCTGTGGAGTTCCACGTTGTACCCTGTCTCTAATATTTACATCATGCGAACCACAGTTTATCCATCTATTCCTTAGCATATGGTTGATCCAATCTTTTAATGCCCGTACAAAATTTAAATCCATGTTCTCATCCATTGGATGAGTGTTTCGGTCCGTACATTATTGAACGCTCCCTCAATATCTATGCACACAGCGAGTGTATACAGTTTGTCATTGAGAGATTGCTCTATGTAGTAGGTTACCTCATGAAGTGCGGTTTCCACTGATCTGTCTTTGACATATACGTGTTGCTTAAACTTCAGCATATCGTCTGGTATTTCACTTTTCACCGTGTCGTCCACTATTCTCTGCAGGGTTTTGAATAGAAACGAGGTAAGGTTAATTGGTCTATAAACCTTTGCTGTTGCATAGCTTGCTTTTCCAGGTTTGGGTATAAATACTACCCAAGCCTCCTGCCAGTTTGTGGTGTGTAGGCGTATTTTAAGCATGCGGCAAAAATTCCTGCCAAATGGGTTGTTATTTGGTCAACCCCATACTGTAGGTTAGCCGGAAAAATTCCATCTTGTCCCGCCGCTTTATGTGGGGAGAAGCTCTGTATAGCTTTTTTGACCATTTGGTATATGTATAAGTACATATTGTTTATGTACTTTTTCAGTATAAACATTAAGGTGGACCCTTAATGTATGGGAGTATTGAAAACTCATCTGTTTCAAAATGGCAACCCAGTTTTGTGTGAGGTTGGGGTAACAACAAATGTTACAAAAATAGGAGCTCTATCGATTGAAAATTGACGTGCCGCACTCGTTTGAAGTTTGTGAGAATGAAACTGCGGCAAAATGGAAAGAAGACAACAATAAGTTTGATCGTTCCGGTTATTGCCACTTATGGCGACATCAAACAAATATTAGGCGTTCCTAAACTAGATTGTGGAAAAGGCAAACACATTGAAGCGACCATTCACTAACTACTGGTAGAATGGAACATTTCGAATCGAGTGAATTCGGGGGGATCTGCGAAATGCATTCGAAACTGGAGTGAGCGAAGATATCGCTACGTCGAAATTAAAAACTGGGCCAGATGACACCATTACTTTTTGCCTGGCAAAACTACAGAGTAGGCAACGCCGCAATGACTATAAGTAATTATTCCCTGCCGATTACTTGGGCGAAAACAAGTTTAAAAAACTCATACCCATTCACCACGCACGAGAGAGATTCACCACGTTCAGAGAACAATTTAAACTGGTAAAATCAAAATTGTTCGTCTATACGTTAAAGTCTGGTATTGCTGTACTGAAGCTGTCAAAGCGCCGAATCAGGACTCAAACTTTTCGAAAGCACTTCACTCATACGCAGACTTAGATAAGATATTTTCGAAAACAATAGTAACAAAGTTTATCAGGGTATCTTTGATTCAGACGTTACGTGTGACATAAAACGAAAACCGTTGTCTATTATTTGCGCAGATGATGGAGCAGATGGAATGTGAAGGAAAAGAAAAGGAAGTCCAATTAGATACTGAAGAAAAAGTTGAAGAAGGAACAAGAGCAGAAGATGCTGTTATCCGACGTAAATTGACTTACTTACACCATGTGGAATTACAAAAATTGTTGACTTAAATTTTTCATGTCGTTTTGGTGAAAAACTATGAAATTTAAAGGGCTTTGTTATCTTTTTTTTGTTAGCATATGTTTGTGATGAATTTACACAAAAATGTTAACACACAAAACGAAATGCCGGTGCTGTTTTCTTGTTGGTTGGTTTGAGGCATTGCCTCTATCTGGTATTATTAAAGCAATGCTTTCCAACATCCACCCGCCCATCTGCAACACACTAAATGCCATTAATTTACTGAGAGAGTTGGCTACTCTATACGTCATTACTCTATGTCTTTTACTAGTCAGTTTCAATTGTCACTGAAATGCAGAAGTGCTGGGAATTACAAAATATTATTGTTTTGCGTTATATTAGAGTTGGCATTAAACGGTCGTTCACTCACCGAACGTCTTTACGTTTTATGAAATGACACAGTAAAATAAACGTTTGTTTACATACTGATGAAGATAAAATCAAAACATTAAAGCAACAACACAGTATTCGGTTTTATGTACGTTGAAGCCCTGTATTCAGATTGTATGAAATTTCCGTTCGCCTGAGATGTACGTGTATAAAAAATATTAACAAAAATTTCGTGAACCGAATATTGCTGTGAAAATTTCGTATCTCTGATTTACCCTTCAAATATTTCATGAACTTTTCTTCTTCGAACTCCATTTTGTTTTCAACGTATGTGGTTGCTACTTTTGTCTGTTCAAATAATCGAAATGTCAAAATTCCGGTCCCAAACAATTATCAAAGAATTATTTTCGTACGAAATAACTTTGGCATTACAACCCTGTAATTAAAATTTTCGTAAAGAGCTGATTACCGAACAAATAAATGTGAGTAGTATTTTCAGTCCAAGAAAGTTTTGTTATTTTTTGTACATGTACTTCTTATGGGAACGACAATTTAAAAAGCACTGAATACGGGGCTTTAGAGATAAATGAGAAAATTTCGCAAGAACTTTATTTAGTACATATAAAGGGCTTTCCAATTTGAGTGATATGATTAAAAAAAATACACTAAATGTTAAGTAAATTCAAATGTTTTTTATTTACTGTGAAGTACAATCGATACAATTAAGTTCTGAATAAAACGTCTATCAAATCGCCTCCACGTCTTCGTTTGCAGGAACGAATTCTATTAAACCAATTTTCGAGCACTGTTTTCACTAAATCAAGTCGTATGTTATGAATAGCACGTTCAATAGTAACTTGTAAAGCTTGCAGAGAGTCTCGTTTATTGCTAAGGACCAATGGCTTCAAATAACCCCACAAGAAATAGTCTAATGGTGTTACATCACAACTTCTTGGAGGCCATTCAATGTCACAATTTCTTGAAATAATCGAATCTCCAAACTTTTCTCGCAATAATTCGGTTGTTGCACGTGCTTTGTGGCACGGAGCCCCGTCTTGTTGGAACCAGATGTTGTCAAGATCAACTTCTTCCAATTTCGGCCATAAAAAGTTGGTCGTCATCGATGTATACCGCTCTGGATTGACAGTAAAGCTGCAGTTACACCTACCAAGATTATCGCTTTTTCGGGATTATAAATGTCAAACTCCATAAGAAAAAACGTCGATAATCCCGAAAATACGATAATCTTGGTAGGTGTAACTGCAGTTTAACGGTATTACCAGCTTCATTTCGAAAGAAGTACGGACCGATGATTCCACCAGACCAAAAACTACACCATCGATATCGATAAATTGCGGTCTTCAGCAACACTTGCCTTTCATTACTTCATGCGGTTCTTTGTCTAATTGACACTTGAACGAATAGCGATATGGACGATTATTACGACCATAAAATGGTAAAAGCGCCCGAAAAGTTTCAATTGGAGAACGATTATTTTGAGAAAAAAATTGAATAATTTATAAACGTTGTTCTTGCATGATGAAATTGTAAACATAATTGAATACAATGAAAAAAAAAATGACAGATCATGACATACTACATATGGCCGAAACGTCACTTAGAAATTATATCACTCAAATTGGAAAACCCTTTAAAACCAAAACATTGAAGTAGCAACCCATTTTCCGGTTTTATATTCTACTACCCTAAATTGCAATACAGTCAACATGCATTTATAATCCCTCTTCCAAATTTAAGGAAAACACAAATTTATGAAGTGTTAAAATTTAAATAAAAAGCTTTTAATTCGGTTACTGTTTTTTTTTATTCACAAACAAACACAAACACTGCGAAAATATAAAAAAGGGCTGTCAGGCTGTCAGCTTGTTCGCAAGTTAAAACACTCTTTATAAATACTTTACTTATGAAACCTTCACTAAATCTTAAAGCTTTCAACAGATGAAGAATGTTTTAGAGTAATTTTAATGTGTTTTTTATGAATAAGCCTGAATGTGAGTTTTCCATTTGAAAATAAAATCACGTATTTTTTTAGATAATTGTAATTTTTTTTATTGGATTGTAAAGAAGGCTTATTACGATTAAGTATACCACGAATACCGATCACAGTCACTGCAATTTCGGTTTCATCTTCAAAATAGTAAGGCCCAATCACGCCGCCTGACTTAAATCCGCACCAGATAGTTGCTCGTTGTGGGTGCATTTGTTTCTCATTGATTGCATGAAGATTGTCTGAGCCCCAAATTTGACAATTTTGTGTTTTTACGAACTCATTCAGATGGAAATGCACTTCATCGGAGAAAATTACTTTTTTTTTTAAAAAATTGGCATTGACTTGGCCCCATTATCCATTGAACGAATTGCCGGCGCTTTCCATGGTCTGCTGGTTTGAGCTCCTGAGTAAGCTGACTTTTTTACGCTTGAAGGTGGAGGTTCGCTGCGTAGTGCTTCGTGAAATTTGAAGTTGTTGAGAACGATGACGAATTGAAGTTTTCAGGTTTTTGGCGACACCCTCAGCATAATAATACGTTTTCACAATTATAACGCCTTGTTCTTCTGTAAAGCGCTCCATTTTTTATAATCGGAATAAACATATATAACAACTGCCAAATTTCAGAGTTGCCACTTGCACAAAAAAAAAACATTACAGTAATGTATTGTTCACGCTGCCACGAAATTGACAATTTCGAATTGAAATTTTCGAAAGAAATTAAAATCGTTCACACTGCCATTTGAGCAATTTCGTTGCAAAATGAGAACTGTTTGTTTACAAACATTACCATGAAAAAAATGTTCGTGCCTGGAGACAATAACCAAAATTTAGTTAGAAAATGAATGAAAACAATATAATAAATGAATGGTGCGTGAACTTTCACATGAAGTACTGATTTTGCATGGTTTATAGTTCCTTCTCACTAGTTTATATCGATGAAAACTTAAAATTTAAATTTGATGAATGAGGCGGCATACAATTGTTTATTTTTGTTGTCATTTTAGTAACCACGTATTCAGTAAACGAAGCCGACCCACAATTATCGACGGCGTTAGAGCAATACAACAAAATGTATCGACGGCGGCAACTGAGTTTTATTAAATGCGATTAGTGGGCAGACGTTACTTTAGGTTCACCTCGTTGGTGGTGTAAACAGTTTTGATCTTTTTTTTTAGTAATTCGGGCCTTTGAAAGCGGCTTAACCGATAATATCGGCTAACATTTTAAGTCGAAGCGTGCTTTAATGACGACGGCGTGAACTTCTAACAATTATCAACGACGGCTTCTGTCGGCTTCGTTCTCTTGCACATTGCAAAATATAGTACTAAATGAATTTTTTTGAGTAAAAACAGCGTTGTATAGACAACTTCAAGTCACAAAATTGTCATTAATATCTCAATTTCGTAGTTGTTAAAATATATGCGAAATTGAGCAATTTCAACTCAATTTCAGACCAAATTGCGAAAGACGTCAATTTCGCGCCAGCGTGAACAAAGCATAAATTTAAAACATTCAACCATACTGAGACACCCTTTATAAACTTTAGATATACAGTGAAATCTCCCATAACGGACACCTCCATTGCGCGGACACCCCCTATGGACGGACACTGTTGCTTGGTCCCGGCAACGGGCCGTAAGAAAAGCATTGCAATCGCTCTCCCTTGAACGGACTCTCTCTTGCGCGGACGCGGACACGCATTCGACAAAAAACGTTTCTGTTGTACGGACATTTCCATGGTAGAATTACTAGAAAGTAAGCTCGTTTGAACAGCTGATTTAATTCTTTTCATATCACTTTTCGTTTTAGTTGTCAATCTCTTGTACATTTTGTTTTTGTACTATTTTGTATACTTGTTTTGTGTAGAGTTTGACAACTGAAGGAAATTTCCATAGATCAAATTAGAATAGAGTAGTTAGTTTATTCTCTCAATATTTTTAACATCATAGATATGGTTCCAAGTAAACATTGGATGGTGGAAAACATGGGTTCAATAATACCAGACTGAGACCATAGTACACAACGCCCAACAAAGCAACACCAACCGCATTTCGTATTTTTGTGGCAAAATAAATGCGTTAAACACAATACAACTGTATTCTAAGTTCACAAAATTGTGCTGTTCTAACCAAATCCAGTACCTTCAACTTTTTTTTTGGCCCGGCCTATTGTACATATTTAGTTTTATTAGTTAATAAAACCAATTGAATTCTTTGTTTTGTTTCGAAATGGAAGGATGTTTTAATTGAAAATTCATCATCTTAGACAAATTTTTCTGATAGAATTTTTCAGTTCTCTCTTGAGTCCCTTCGGTGTCCGCTTAGGAGAGATTTCACTGTACATACATATATACAAACTACCCAATAAACACAAAAATTTCGAAAATTCAAATGTTTGAATATTGTTTGAATTTACACTTGAAATCAAATACAACAAACACCAAAATTCCGAAAATTCAAGTGTTTGAGTATTGCTTGAATTGAAACTTGATTTTAATCTTCGTTTTCAAACCAGTTTGAAGTTTTTTGAAAATATTTTATTTGAAATTGTCATCAATAATATTTGTCAGCTATGGGGATATTTAATAGTAATTTAATATTCGAATATATCGGACAATGGACTAAATCAAAAACGGTGACTCTAAGGTCAATTCAAGGAATATGGTAAGTAAGCTTTGGATTTCAATTAACAAATAAACAACATTTTGCAGCGCTTATTTATAGGACGAAGAAGTGGAAGAGCTACAAACGAAACACGTCTTTATATACCATTTACTCATGGCCCATTTATTAGAATCATAACAATTTATATTCCAGTTAAATATAGTATGTATTTCTAATTATGGTCAATTCCAAGCAACTGTGTTCGTTCTAAATAGGGGGTTGAAAATAAAATACACGGGTTGAATTAAAGTATATTAATACTGATTTAAAGCTGGAATTAAAATGTAATTCCTTCCTTGAATTCCAGTGCACTGACTTACTTGAATTCAACTGTAATTCGAGCCTTGAATTCAACTGTAATTACACTTTAATATTCGAATTGAATTCAATGGTTAATTTCCCTGGAGATTGCTATTGTTTTACGGTGTTATTAAAGTATAATTCAACACTTGAAATTGGAAAATATGGCTGGAATTCAAGTTGAATTCAACTTGATTTCCAACACAAATGTTTATTGGGTATTTGCTTAATTAATATTCCTACTTTGAACTAAACTGTATTGTGGATTTTTTTTCTCAAATTTACGAACAGTATTTCTCTGGTGCATGTTATTTTTATTGTGTAAGGCTTCTAACTAAAACCAGTTGTAAGTGGTCAATAAAATAACGTAAGTTTTAATGAAAATAAATATGAGTAACACCACATATCTCCTCATACTCACCCCAATGGTTACGAGCCATGCGTGTATGGCTGTTCCAGCTAATCCCATGCGCAGACACAACCAACTCATGTAGATCGTTACAAATCCGATGCATATTTGATTCAGGACATTCAAAAAGTATTCAAGACGTTGCAGTAACACCCGTGACTCACTGCCGGTCATTGTGTCCACGGACATTTTGGAAAATCTCGATGTTAGAGAAGATTTCGCGTATAAATTTGTAGACGACGAACACGGAAGACTTTGGTAACCGACAGTTGTAGTGGTCGTACTAGTGTCCGCAATATCCAACGACGACGAGCCGTTATTGTCGATGGAAATTTTAAACGTTGTGCTACCGTAATCGGTTCGTATGGTACTGCAAGTGGTTGTGTTGTGAGATTCCATGTTGGGCTTGAGAAAAAGTTGTTGTTAATTTGTTTTGTGTTAATATATAAATTGTTTCAGGTTGTTATTGGCTGGTTGGTTGGCTAAGTGTAGTACGTAGTACAGCACTTCTCTTATCACAAAATGTTGTCTTTTTTATTTATTTTTTGAAATTTTTGTGAACCTCTTTTTGGTTCTAAAAAATGCTAAATATGAATAAATTATTTTAAAAAATCGTGAACACTAATTGAGTGGAGTAGATAAGAATTTTGTTTTTATTTTGGCTTGTAAGAAATTCATAGTTTTTCAGACTCAAGTTCAATATTTATTTTGCAAACATAGCACAGTGGTTTGAAGAAACTTTAAAATAATAATAAGTCTGTTTTCGTAACTCTTGATAGTTGAAGTTGTTACGAACAACTTCGTATAAAATGAACTTTCTACGCAAATACATACATCGTTGTTGTAATATCTTCAAGATTTTTTTTACCATAAACATTCAAGGCAAATTCTTGTCTCAATAAAATGGTGACGGAGAAAATGTCCCCTGTGTATGTATTCCTAAGTTTGGGAATTCAATAATGCGATATTCAATAATGTTTTTCGCTAGTACACCCCAAATTAAGACGGCACCAATAAATAAAATTTTTCGATATTTATCGAGATATCGGTTAAAATTTAGATAAATTTATATTTTTATAGTACCGAGTATATAAAAAGAAACAAACAAATTATACAGAAGACGTGAAGCCAGAGGAGAAGCCCTTAATACCGACCGAGGGCCTGTCACGCGGAAAGGGTTTTTAAACAAGGAAAAAATCTATGCCGATGTCGTGAATCAGGTGTTGGATCGGCCACGCAGAAAGCTTTTATCCTAAATATCTCCGGCGCTTAAAGGGTTATTGGGTAAAGCATTATCTCGAAAAAGTTATTGACATCAACCCCAGACATGTCGATGAGTAAGTGAGTGGTCAACCACTTTTATTTATTTTTTCGATTTATTTTGAGGTGCTCTACCAATAAAAGTTAACGGACTGGAGGCCTCGAATAAAATTCAATTGTTTTATTACCCTTAACTTTCTCTTATTCATTTAAATATTTAATTTGCCCTCTGCTGGTTTCTAGATTTTCTACTATCAAACACACTTAGCTGGATTTTGACCAACAGCTGTGTAGGACAGTCCTGGCAAAGAAATTTCGAAAAAATACAGGAGAAGAAATATCGTACTTCCGAAACAGCCCTATAATCTCATACATAAGCTAAATTATTCTTTTAATATAATTTTTGCATAAAAATCAGTGGTATTTCATAGTTTACGCTTGGAGACATTGATGTCTACCTAAACTCCATGCAATAATAAAAAAATACACCGAAGTATCGACTAATATTTACCGCTAGTGCACGAGTACCACTAAAGGGGCCCTTAGACCTGTGGATAAGTTGAAACGACTTCAAGTTGACATCAACTAATCCATGTTGTAAGGTGAAGCTGGTGGTTTGTACAATCGAGTTGATGTGAACTCAAAGCCATTTTGATTTTTTGAAGTTGATATCAACTTATCCACCAGTGTAAGGGGAAGTTGCATCAACTTTCATACGCATTTCGGTTAGAAACGTTGATGAGGCAACTTTATCGGCAAAATGTAAATAAATGACCAAAAAATAAATAAATTAAACAGTATCGGAAAAATATATACTAAATAAATGCGATTTATTGTGTTATTTATAAATATTTAAAGAAAATAAAAATAGTGTTTTTTCTTTAAATATGTGTTAAATTTTTCGCAGTGCGCTCACCACCTTTTATTTCGACATCTGACAAGAAAATGAAGTTGCCCCAACTAGTTTGAGAGTGTAAGGGCAAAATCGAAGTTGATGTGAACTTGAAGTCGAGCAACTTATCCACAGGTCTAAGGGCGCCTTAAGGGCAAAATCGAAGTTGATGTGAAATAATCGAGGTTGATGTGAACTTGAAGTCGAGCAACTTATCCCTTAGACCCTCAAGTTGTGTACGCGAAGTTTCAGTAACATATATGAAGAAAATTTTTAATGTAGGATAAAACGATCAATATTATTCACCCGCGTTTAATTACTCAGGAACGGGATTTTAAATGTTACAAAATCTTTAGAATGGAGAAAAATACTTATAAAGTTGTCAATCATGACTTTTGCAGGAAACATGCTGTTGATAATTTTTGTTTCGTGCTAACGAATCTATATAATCGAATCTTTTTCTCATTTCTCTTAGAAGCATTCAAACAAATTTTTCTTACGAACATTCGAATGTGGTTCGATACATGTTACTGTTATTTCAGGCGAATATTTTAGTAATACGCATGCGGAAATATTTCGTCGGTATTTTGCATGCATTTCTTGTATGAAGTTTTGTAAAATTTCGCGGGGGAATGCTGGTCTTTGTGCAGGTCTACACTGGCGAAAGATTTTCGTTGATATTAGTGGTCTTCATGAAAGCTCGAAAGAACCTCGTAAACTCGAAAACATCGTAAACTTGCACAGCAAACGTCAAAACAAACAAATTTCCCATGCAAAGCGACTTGCTCAAAAGTGGAAAGTTTTCCAGGCAAATTTGCTGCGCAAACGTGGGATGGAGAAGCGTGTAAACTTTTGACATTTCGTTGTCAGCTGGCTAGGATGGATAAATAAGGTGATAGCACTAGAACAGTAGAAAAAGTACACATACATAATACATGCAATTGCTACTGCTACCACCTTATGTATCCATCTTGGTCAGCTGATATGGTTTTGAGCACAACTACGCTGAGCAACTTTACCTGGTGCCTCATGCAACGGTGCGAGGGAAACTTGCGCTGAGCAAAAGTTCTCGGCTTTCACGTTTGCATGAACGCCGCTATTGTGTGTGTATGGACTTTTATCAAAGTTCTCATGATGCTTTCATGCTACATGCCATGCGTTGCTAGTCTATAATTTTCGTCTATAGATTTATTTTATTGAATATCAGTGATATTTTAAAATACTTGGTAAGAAATCACCCTAACACAAAAAAAAAATATCGTTGCATTGGCAACACTTATTACGATGATATACAAAAATAAGAACATTTGACGGAGGAAAACTAAATACATTTTATTCTCTAATCTGACGTTCCATTTCACACTCTTCGTCGTAGGTTTGTGCAAATGACATAAATTCAATTTTGCACTTTTTTATTGACTTTAATAGTTTGTATACATTTATATTGTATTTAACACAACTATTTTGCCACAAAGTCACGAAATGCGGTTGTTGTTGCTTTGTTGGGCGTTGTGTACTATTGCCTCTATCTGGTAGTATTGAACCCATGCTTTCCACTATCTAATGTTCACTTGCAACCACACTTATGACGTTTAAATTATTGACGTTTAAATTAAATTACTCTATCCGAAATTCCTCTATGGGTAAATGTGTATACTGTATTCACATTGCAGCACGGTTCTCAAATTTAGAAATTTCTATGTATATTAACAGCTGATTATTGTATTGGAAAAATGGTTGGTTTAACAAAACCTCTAAACAAGTGATTTCCATTGCAATGCGTTCAGAACTTTAGTTGAATCTTATAAAGTTATACTAAAAGCAAAGTAGTTTTCAAACTACTGTGCCATGTTTAAAAATATGAATTGAGCTCCAACATATGTATGTATGTATGTACATACAGTTCACTCATTTATATTTTAATAGCTTGGCCATTTTATTTACAAAATGTTTACCTGTTGCCTAGAAACAATCTAAATGAACGACTCTTCTCTACATTTTGACTTGAGAAAATTTTCAAGTATCTTAACATGGCTTAAGGGTTCTTTATATTACTCTCGCCAAATATAGAAAACCCCGTGACAAAATGATCCTCTTGTCATCGCACAATTGATTTGATTTAAATCACATTGAGAACAAATTCCATGTGCATTTGTTAACTTGATGTCTATTGTACTTGTACCATTCACAATTTCTGATCTATTTTAATATTAATATATAAATAAATTCACAATGAGTTCTCGTAATAAAAGGTTAAACGGAAATATTTTAGTCTGATATCAATTTGGGAATCGGTATTAAATGTAAACTTCAATTTAAATAGGTGATATTTAAAATACTAATATGAACAAAACAGCTGCTTTTTGTTTATAATTTATTGGATTTCTTTCGGCAAATAATCTAGTATTCGAATAACTTTACCATCCGACGATTGTTTCACGCGTGAATCTGAGCAAGATCAACATTTGCTCACGTGAGCATGCGTGAATGTGAATAACGAAAAATTCGTACGTGGTCATGCGTGAACGACCGTCTTGCTTTTGTGAGTGTGCGTGGGCCAAAAAGTATTCACGTGTCAACTCTAGTTGCAAAACCTACCGAAATATAATATTTATTTTGAAGTTTTTTATTTCACATAAAAACTGGAGCATGGAGTGTTTTGAAACTATCCATGAAAGTGATTTTAAGAACACAAATTTCAAGAAATAAATTCACTTACATTTCAAAGTAAAAGTCGGAAAACAAAACAATTAAGACCATAGAGTAATGGCGTCATAGACGAATTTAGTATAGACACATTAATTCTCTCATCTCACGTTTCATTTCACACTCTACGTCGTGTGTTTGTGGAAATGAGAGAAATTCGACAAAAATTAACTTACAGCAGGTGAAGTTACAAGAGCTGTTGACTTAACTTTATCATTTTGTTTTCGTATAGAACTGTGAAATTTAAATGTATTTTGCACTTTTTTGTTGACTTTTGTCTTTAGTATACATTTGCATTGTATTTAACAGAACTATTTTGCCACAAAAATACGAAATGCGGTTGTTGTTCCTTTGTTGGACGTTGTGTACTATTCCCTATATCTGGTATTATTGAACCCATGCTTTCCACCATCCAATGTATACTTGCAACCATAACTATGACGTTTAAATTATTGAGAGAATTAATGTGTCTATACTAATGCGTCTATGAATGACGTATAGAGACGCCAACTCTCAGTAAATTGATGGCATTTGGTGTGTTGCGGATGGCCGGTTGGATGTTGGAAAGTATTGCTTTAATAATACCAGATAGAGACATTGGCTCAAACCATCCAACAATTAATCAGCAACGGCATTTCAATTTGTGCCTTAACATTTTTGTGAAATAAACCACAAATATATACTAACAATAAAATATATCAAAAGAAGTCCAAAATACGTTTATAATTCACAGTTTTTCATCAAAACGACATGAAAAATTTAAGTCAACATTTTTTGTAATTCTACCTGGTGTAAGTCAGTTTACGTCAAATAACTCTCTATCGCACCACGAATAGTGTGCAAGGAAATGTCAGATGAGAACAATGACAGCTCTATACGTCATTATTCTATGCCTGTTCCTCGATGCCGAACTAAAGCAGTCGTTCGTATTATAGTCGAAAGGAATGCGTATTATGATTTCGCAAATAATTAAATCTAATTTTGCATTGAAGAACTCTTTTTTTCGAATAAAATTGTTTCATCAGGTCAAAGGTCGACAACATGCAAAAAAACATAACTCAAAATTTTAAAATTATTTAAAAATTTTAAAATTTCAGTACTACCTGTGTGTAATTCACCAGCAATTAATAAAGAGGGATTTTTGGGACAACACCCGCAATATACCGTCAGGAGAAAAAGAATTGTCTCATCTTTTTAGTTGCGTACTAATTTTCTAAAATTGTTGACAAAAAAAGTACCCACAAATTTGAGTGTAGGTCCTGAGACAACATGTTTTTTTCAAAAATAATATTTTTTAAATCTTTACTACAACCAAATTATGCTTGGCACAAGTAAAAGTTAGGCATCGTATCAAAGGCGAGACAACACGTTCTGTAATAAAAGTAATATGATTACAATCGCTCTAAACGTACACAGTACATGGTCAAAAATTGTGTAAAGTTCAAGAAAGTCGAGAAAGAAATCAAATTTTTTCAAAATTTGAAAAAAATTTTCACAGAATGGGGAAAACCGATGTAACTGGTTAATTTCTGGTTTTATTTACAGTGTCTTTTCGATTTTTTTGATTTTACATGAAGAAAAACATTTTACATTGTTTTTGAAAAATTAATACAAAATCATAACAAAATAAAATTTTCTTGTCTTGCTTATGTTGCCATTTTAATAAAACACTAAAGCTCAAGCTCAAATGCATTACAATATCGATAACTTTTAAACTTAAAAACATATGATTTCTCATATCAACATTGACCTTCATTTAGAACTTCAGATCTCATTTACTCATAGCTAATAAATCACTGAATTGAGCAATGTGGTTTTACTTGAACTTTGGTAAACGCGGATTCCACATAAGGGAATATAGTATAACTCCAATAGTTTCCTTTGCCCGTAAAAAGAATCATTAAATATAGATTTAATTAGATTTCAATTTATGTTAATTTTCTGTAAAAAACACATCAGCTATTATTTTTCTTGTGAAGATAAAAAAAATAACTAAATTGTGGCCAGTTTTTAAGTGGGTAGTTAACTATGGGATTACTTAATCTTAATTCTAAGTTAATTAGAGGTTAACTTTGCATTTTGTTTTTCAGTGGTCAGTTAATGTAAGTCGCCATATTGTCAACTAATATGGCAACCCTTGTATTCTTATTGGGAAAAAACGCGTGTTTTGTGATAAATACCAAAACAACAAAGGGGAACAAACAAAATGGAATTATGTACAATAAGAAATAGATGCATAAAATCGAAGTAATTTTAACAAAAATGTGTAAAAAACTATATAGTAGCAACAATTTAACGATCTAGACTCAACGTATGTGTACAAATACGCAAATCTGAAACATGTATTTTATAAAATTTTCATTTCTCACTTTGACAGTCAGTAATTTGATTGTCAAAATAATATGGTTCTGACTATAAGTTAACCAACCAACATTGGGTGGTTAAATCATAGTTAAACAATGACTAAAAAACACAATTCGATGTTTAACCAGAATTTAACTAAGAAACGAATTGTATTGAATGGAATTAAATTGAATTGAATTAATTTGAGTTGAGTTCAATGGAATGAGTTCAATGGAATTGAATGAAATCGTACGGAATTGAATTGGGTTGAACTGAATTGAATTGAATGGAATTGGATTGAATTTAATTGAGATGAAATTAATTGTATTGCATTGAATTGAAATGATGAATCTTATTGGTGTTTCAATGTCAAATTTCGCAGCTGTATTTAAATTTGACTATCACGTTTAATTATTAAATTAAATCATTTTGCACTTTGCAGTGCGTGTTTAATATAAAATTTACAATTTTAATTCATATTCACATTAAACTTATATAAATTTCAAAATTAGGTTCGAATTTAAAAGAAAATTTCATGTATGTATGAAAATCTTAGAAAGTGTAAAAAAATTAATGTACTTTATATACTAATTCAAATTATTGAATTGTTATTAATTTTATAAAATCATCTTGAAATTAAAAAAAAAATTGTTTAAAATATCATGTAGAATTTATTCAATCTATTACATTATATTTGAAAATAGATAATAATGTTACTTTATTATACAAATTCAATAACATTTGAAAATTATATATATTTGTTAAATTTTCAAATTTGTGTAAGGATATTTAACACAAATTGAGTAAAAACCGGTTAACCGCCATCTAACAATCGGTTTATTAAAAAATTACGTTTTTTAATAAACCTTCACACAGTTCGGTTTTGGTTTTAAACACTCTAGTACCAACTCAACCCGAATGCCAATTATTCCAACAACAAGAGCAGATAGTTTTTTCCTCCGCGTTCTCTTTTTCATTGAAATCGAAAAAATTAATGAATTGGGATTAATTTCTAAAATATAGCAACTTCAAATGATACTATTTCCGATTTTTACAGAATAGAAAAATATTTTTTACTATATCAAAAGATATTGAATTTTGGCCGATGGAAAACAATTCGAAACCACTGTCCGACGTGTTACCCCCACTCTTCTTCCGACAGAGAAAATTTGCTATTCCGGATTGCAATCTCTCCTATTATATGCAGGTTCACTTCAAAAACTTAGATTCTCATTACATCCCATGAATTGGTGGGATAGATCTTCTCACAATTGGCGAACTTACTTCATTTCCAAAAAATTATTTCGAATGTTTAAAATTATTTAACAAAATTGTTAATTATATAAAACAGAACGTTAATTAATTACTGTAATATGAATATTTAGCAAAAGTATGAAACATAATAGCTTTCCACTATGCGTGTAAATATATTTTTTCACTCTGGTCGCAAATGAATGAATATAATGAGTATCAATATTTGTTAAATTAAGTGTCACAAACTCGTACACATCTGTTTGCATTTAATTCAAATAAAGTAAAAACAACAAACAAAAAACACCGGAATTTAAATGGAAACCAGTTTTATTTAAAATCCACCATGGAACAGTTACATTACAAAAAAATGGTAGCAAATAAATTTCAGTTTAAAACTGTTAAACGGATCATGTATGTATTTATTCCAAGAATCGGAGCCGAATCTTGTTTCTACTTTTATACAATCTTTTATATATGGGGGTTTTCCGTAAAACCTTTGTGAAACATTGTTTTTTTTATTGATAACAAAACCGCACAATGCAATTATTTGTCAATCTTTCATTGGAATTTAATTGACTTTCTTTCAGCAGTGATTCCAATTTATATTTCGATGCGATTATCACTTTTGCATTTACACTAAAAATACACCCTTTAATTCACGATTCCATAACAAAACTGTTCGAGCTGATCTACAATCGGCTAACCAATGTGGTCGACGCTTAGTTCCCAAGAAAACAAAATAAAAATCCCCCCCGCTTACGCCACATTTTGCATATGAAATATCATTTGCTTAATTCATTGTTCTAACGAGAGAAGTTCGCAAAATAAAATTGTGTGATATGACGTGCAAATGGGAGCTTCGGATGGTTGACAAAGTGCAGATGACATGGGCCTAAAGAGTGAGCTAAATTTGTAAATAAACGTTTGAATACGAGTTAAAATAGTGGTATAACAGTTTATTATAACATTTATAATTTACAAAGTATTTATTAAATTTAAAATTGAATAAACAGTTTTTATAATTTTTGCTTTAACAAGTGATATTGAAATCACTTCAGGTAATGTCAAATACTCGTAACATGTACAATTTTAATCGAATTTGATTTTTTTTAGAATAATGCTGTGTTTGAATTGAACCAAATATTTTGAATCGACTTATTGTCAAAATTTTCAATAGCCCCAGCCTTTCTCAAAATTTTGACAAGTACTCTAAATGTTGACCCCTTGTTCACAGAAATGCAAGTCAGTTACCCCATCATAAGAGACACCCCACCAAACCATGACTGCAGCTAAATGATAACCCTTTTCGACCCGTGGGATGAGCTCAGATGCTTCTTTAGATGATCGTGCTTAAACCCTATCATTTTGTTTGTTAAATTTTTCCTGTATGGTAAAATGCAAGTTATCAGCGTACTTCACCAAAAGACGTTTGGATTTTTCTATCCTATTCCAGCCAACAAATATTCTGTATGCCGTTTGAAAGCTTCAAGTTTTAATAATTCGACTCTTGGACTTTTGCGTGATTTTCATCTCACAGGCCATGATTTTTTGTTTCCGGAGAGCATTTCGTCGATTTCTTGCTTTGATGACTTGCTGTGTCCGAACGGTACGTGGGTGGGACGACCAGGGGCGGTCTTTTATATCTCCAGTCTCCTCGAACATACAATTGCACCTGTAGACGAATATACAACTAATGCCGAGCGGGTGGAGCGTTTTGAAAATATTGTTTTTTTTTTACTTTCCACACTTAACTGCGATACGGTTTTCCTTATCTGACCACTCCATGGTGAAAGTTGGCACAATTTCAAATTCCCGTAACTGACTAACACTATAGAGGTTGACTTTCAAAAACCATATGATAATAAAAGGGTATGTTAAATTTTACTATTTTAATGGGCATGTTCAATTTAGTAACAATATTTATGCCCCTACAAGTATATTTGACACATATTTGGTATTTTGTAACTAGAATTGACTTCGACATTGAATTGAAACGACTCTATTTCTGTCGACGCAGTTTTTGATAACGACTTGAAGAAAATTCGCAATTTTTTTTTAATTGAAGACATTTCCAGTTTTAGTTTTGAATTATGGATTAACAAAATTAAATTTTTTAGTTCGAATCTTTTAATGGCGGACGGAAACCCCCCAAGGAGAGTATGCAGGACTGTTCCAGAGCAGGGTCATCTTTGTACGAATGGCGAGTATGTAATTGGCCTTATTATCATTGGCCTTATTTTTAATAATTTGAACTTATACAAATAATTAATGAAAAATAATATTGGGTATTTGATTGACCTCACTTATCGCTACCTCCAATGTCCCTATTGTTCAGAGGTAGCTGCTGGAATTGAGTTCCTTTATGAATCACTTAGAACTACAGGCTTCGCCATTACCATTACCTTGGCCGTGGTAGCTCCCTCTTGTATCGCATACGTCAGATCTTCGCCATTCGAATTGCCTCCGAATTATTGAGGTGAGGCCCCGCCGAAATTTTTCAGATTATACTTTGGATTACGATGACTCAATCCATTTTAATAAGTATATTTGTCAGATTTTTCGTATTTACATCCATGTTTATTTCTTCTCACCGTACCAAATTTTTGTTCATTATAGTACTTTGATACCGACTGACACAGGCTCTAAATATATTTACATATGTACATACATATATAATATAGGTTGTCTCAGTAAAAGTGTACGACTGTGAATAGCATTCGATATACATAGGCACATTATAACCGAGTTCTTGTGGCCTCAAATGGACGGTATGGATCTGGACGACATGTGGGTTCATATGCTATTCTGATGATATTTAGAAATTGTCTTCTTAGTGATTATCTGGGAATATTGGGATACTATCTTCTAAAAGTATTGCTTTCGTATTGCTGGGAAGTATCGCCTCCGGATAACAGTTTATCTCGAAGGGGGAAACTTCCGCAATACAAACATGATTATTGCCGCAATACAATTTAGCTTGCTTCGTTGTTGCTAAATGTTTAATGTTGCTTTGTTTACTGGGTTTGTGATGTACTCAAAAAGCCTATAACATACACTGGTTCGTTTTTCAAGATATTTTTCACTGTAGCACGGTGTAATTAATCATTTCTTTAACTGTTTATTGAAAAATTTATACTAAAATACCAGAGTTCGTATTTACCCCCCCATGAGTAACCCATACACATTGTCGTGGGGAATGTGTAATGAACGTTTACCCATTACCCGCAGGGTATGGGGAAAATAATGGGTAGCAACCCACGAAAATGAGGAATTACCCATTACGATTACCCATTACCCTCAGGGCAATGGGGAAAATAATGGGCAGCTACCCACGAAATGGGGAATTACCCATCACGATTACCCATTACCCTCAGGGCAATGGGGAAAATAATGGGTAGCTACCCACGACAATGGGGAATTACTCATCACGATTTCCCATTACCCTCAGGGAAATGGGGAAAATAATGGGTAGCTACCCACGACGATGGGTAATGGGTTACTCAGGGTAACTCATCCCCATTTATGATCGATAATATGAAAAAATTAGAAAAAATGTCTATACCTCGGAAACGGAGCGTCCAATTGGAAAAATAACCAATTTTTGTGGGTTCCTAAGAGGTTTTCATAAAGTGGTCCAATTCGTATGGAAGAATTTAATATTTTTATTCTGTTGTTCGACCTTTTCTTTATCAATAAATAATCAATATTCTTCGAGCTTGAGGTCTGATTTGCTGTTGTTGTATTTATTTTCCTCGATATTTCGCTACTCCTTTGTGTAGCATCATCAGGATATTTTAACAATATTTAATCAGACCTCAAGCTCGAAGAATATTGATTATTTATGGAAGAATTTATTTTGGAAAAATCGCTAAAATAAAAAAGTGGCTATAACTCGAAAACGGTGCGTCCAATCGAAAAAATAATAAAAAATTTACCTCCATAGCAGGCTTTAACCAAAGGTTGTTTCCAATATGGCATCACTTTAAAAAAAAAATCGCTAAAAATAAAATTTTTCATTAAAAAAATCGCTAAAACGCCATCATGTTTATATCTCGGAAACGGAGCTTCCAATTGAAAAAATAACCAATTTTTCGGGGTTTCTCAGGGGTTTTCATAAAGTGGTCCAATTCGCATGGAAGAATTTTTTTTCGAAAAATCGCCAAAATAAAAAAATCGCTAAAATAAAAAGTGGCTATAACTCGAACTCCAATCGAAAAAATAATAAAAAATTTACCTCCAGAGGAGGCTTTAACCAATGGGTGTCTCCAATATAGCATCACTTTTTTTTAAAAAAAAAATTGCTAAAACTAAAATTTTTCATAAAAAAAATCGCTAAAACGCCATTATGTTTATATCTCGGAAACGGAGCTTCCAATTGAAAAAATAACCAATTTTTCGTGGTTCCTAAGGGGTTTTCATAAAGTGGTCCAATTCGCATGGAAGAATTTTTTTTCGAAAAATCGCCAAAATAAAAAAATCGATAAAATATAAGTGGCTATAACTAGAAAAAAAGTGATGCCATATTGGAGACACCCATTGGTTAAAGCCTTCTTTAGAGGTAAATTTTTTATTATTTTTTCGATTGGACGCACCGTTTTCGAGTTATAACCATTTTTTATTTTAGCGATTTTTTTATTTTGGCGATTTTTTGAAAAAAAATTCTTCCATACGAATTGGACCACTTTATGAAAACCCCTTAGAAATCCAAAAAAATGGTTATTTTTTCAATTGGACGCTCCGTTTCCGAGATATAGACATTTTTTCATATTATCGATCAAAAATGGGGATGAGTTACCCTGGGTAACCCATTGCCCATCGTCGTGGGTAGCTACCCATTATTTTACCGATTGCTCTGAGGGTAATGGGTAATCGTAATGGGTAATTCCCCATTTTCGTGGGTAACTACCCATTATTTTCCTCATACCCTGCGGGTAATGAGTAAACGATCGCTACTCATTCCCCACGGCAATAATAATGGGTTACCCTGGGTAACCCAGGGTAACTCATTACCCACGAAATACGAACCCTGATAAATACCATATTTATTTTTTATAAATAGGAATGTTAATATTCTGTTAACACATTCTTGATTGGAAAAACATTATGTTAATCGTGTACGTATCATGAGAGTGAACTATCTCGTAACTGTTATACGATTGTAAATATTGGTATTCCAAATATTGTGCTGCAAATATTCTGTAGGGTGTTTAAAAGTCATTAGTTAACGTTAACAAATTTATTAATCTTAACACCAAAAACATTTTGAAACCTTAAAACCCCAAACTTGTGGTTAACTGCGATCATATGCAATTACACAAGTTTTGACCTTAAGAAATGTTCGAATCGATTTTACCTAGCAACCCTCAGACAAACAACAGAAAGTTAAAATCGAAATAATATACATTTTTAAATATATGTATAAGATTTAGATAATAAAATGTACATACATAAATAAGTAGTAACTGACGTTCGTCCGTTCGTTTGTTCGATCAATGCCTGTGTCGTCTGTCAGATACCATAGAATTCTATTGGGTTTCCAATGTACCAACAATGTTAACAATATAAATATGTACATATCTAACTCGATACGATTTCAATAACCCTCAATCATATTATATTCGATCGATATTGCAATACAGCAACGAACTCACGTAGTAGATAAGAATTTTCGCTTATTTTACAAACTGTGGTTCCATAGATTTAAATGGGTTTTATAAGTTCTTTAAGGTTCATACTTTAGAAAAAATTTAAATTAATTGCTTTGTATTTCGTTGGGTTTAAAAAACTGATTGAAATCCGTTGCATTTGTGTTATTAATAGAAAATGGAATTCATAAGGTGGTTTACTTAAGCCACCTTAGTGGGCATCCCCAGGACCTGTGTAAATATGTAGTAAAAGGTGTGAACTACATAGGTAGGTGTCCGAATGGTAGGGGAATGAAATACGATTGTAGCGTATACAAGTACACGCTGAAAAATATCAGCCCCAGCAACATATTGCAGGAAACATGTACATGTTTGCAAGCATGGTTTTCATAAATTTAAGATCTGCTGGCTTTTTGTTTATTTGTTGTCTGTATCGTTTTTGGTTTTAGCGGTTTTCAAAACACAAAGCCACATTTGGGTCTCAAAAACATATACTATATCTTATTAATCATTGTGTCTCAAACATGTTATATTGAATAGCAAACACTATGTGTTTGGGCACAAGTATCCAAACATTAAACATTTTTCAGCGTGTAGGTACACACTCAGGCTAAAAAACATCTATCCCAAACCTATTTTTTCTTGTACTACATATCCTAACTACCAAAGCGTCTTAACTCAAAATTTACAAATTTTCAGTAAAGGCACAAAACTGGGTTGTTTGCAAAGTTAAACAATTAATGAAACTTTAGAAAAAACAGAATTGATAAAATCAAATAATTACAATTCCATGAACAAAATTTCTAGAATTCAAATATTCATTTCTTTAAATTAAAGAAAATATTCTTGAAATCAAAATACAGGGTGGAGCGCGGTAATTTGATTTTTTGCACTGCAGGCTGTGGCGGCACTGTTGGTCGAAGAGAGTGGAGAGTGTGCGGGGCTTATAGTGGCTGACGGGAGATTTGTCTTCGTCTGCCTTTCAGTTGCCATCATGCATTTTGTGTTGAAGCGTATTTTTCAAATGCGCACTCGATCATTGCAGTGCAGCGTGCTTTTCGTTTACGATTCGCTGTTCCCCTACCCGGAAGTGTTCCTGGACGGCAATCAATTGTAAATTGGTTAACTTCATTGAGAACAGCAGGAATTGTGTCATGTGTACGAAGGGGACCTGAGAGAAGGATTACAACACCACAAAATATCGAGGGAGTTAGAGCATCAGTACTGCAATCTTCGAAACGCTCTGCTCGGAAGCAATCACTTGCTCTTGGCATTTCCAGACGTTCTCTCCACCGGATTTTTGAGGCAATGCAATTAGAGGATATATGGTTCCAACAGGATGGTGCCACTGCACACAAAGCGAGGGTTACCATGAATTGTTTGAGGCAAATTTTTCCTGGACAGCTTATCTCTTTGAGGGGTGATGTGAACTGGCCGGCACGCTCACCAGACTTAGCCCCATGCGATTTTTTCCTTTGGGGTTACCTGAAGTCGAAGGTGTGTATCAACCGTCCCAACACCTTGGAAGACCTAATTAACAATATTGAGGCTGAAATTGGCAGAATGCCAGTCGACATGCTTGTTAGAGTTCATGCAAACTTCAGCAAACATATGCAGCAGTGTGTGGATAGCGAATGTCGGTCGACATTTGCCAGATGCACTATTTAAAACCATGTAATTTAAAAATTCCCTTACTGTTCAATATAATTAAAATATAAAATACATTTTTCTAAGGTTCATAATTTTTTTATTTCATTCCCAAATAAGCAAATTACCGCGCTTCACCCTGTACTTTGTTTTCTAGTTTTTAAAATTCAAATTATTTGATTTTACAACAACTTATATTTGCTTAATCAGCTAAATGTTTCACAGTTAGTTCAAATAAAAAACTTTGTTAATTATTTAGTAAATTCAATTCAAACTCTAGAATTTTTAACCAGCGCATAGTTGTTTAAATTTTATCCGAAATATATGATTTTTCAAAACATACTTTTCATTCTGATGAGAATTTTGTTTTTGATGATGCTTAGGGATCTTTGATCCATACTAATTCGCATATGTAAATTGCATAATTCAGTTTGTATATATAAGATTGATGATCAACCGATGTTATCAATTAAGGCACAGTAGTTAGGCTTCTGATGATGAATTGTCACTAGGTCCATGCCAGTGAGTGTGCTTAGCAGAATTGTCTATTATTATAATATTATTATATTATCCCAACCAAACCCAACCATTTTTCAATTAGAAAAATGTTCCTGGCCTTGTAAGCTTTGAAGTATGAATTTCTCATACATTAACTAAAAACTGACGACCATCGGTCGTATAAAATTCAATTTAAAGATGGCAATATTTGCTCAAAAATATTCCAGAATGCAAATTAAGTTTAAATTAAATTGTATGTATCCACCAAAAACACTTGAAAATTGTAGGAATTAATTGAACAATGTACCAATTTTTTCTTCAATACTGAGAAAAAGTTTTTCTATAAGCCAGAAATATTTCTAATTTGACTAGTTTTAAGTTTTGTTATTCGTTGAATTTTCAAATTTATGAATAATATTTCTAATTGTAACTCCTTAATCAATACATAAAATTAATTAAAGCAAGGAATGTTTTTGTTGAATCAAAAATTGCCAAATAGAATTCTTTGAAAATACGAATTAAAGATTTGTAATATTAAACTATCCGAACTAACAAAAACTGTAGGATGAAAAACGACTAATCTTGTTTTGTTACATCAGATAAACTATTTTTCTATACAAAAAATTCATTGAAATCGGATGCGACATTGTTCGATATCATAGAATTTTTTTCTGTGTATCAAGTTAATTTGATTAATTTTTTGCTTTGGGTGATTCATCGTGAGGTTTGATTTATAATGTAAAATAAAACACATAAATTTGAAAGTGATCTTAAAATTTGTATTATCGGTTAAAAGAACAATTTATGGCATTTACTGTTTGAAAATGATATCATGTAAATGTTGGTCACAACTACGTCTGAAGTGGTTCATTCGGAGGGTCCAATTTTGGGCGCCTCGTTCGAGCATAGCGACTGGTATCTCGCGAATAACACGAAGTATGTTGGCTTCCAAAGCGTCAATCGTAGCTGGCTTATTCCTGAAGACGCTAGACTTTACATATCTCCAGAGGAAGTAGTCCAAAGGTGTGATATCGCATGATTTATGCGGCCAATTTACCGTGGCAAAACGTGAAATTAAGTACTCACCAAAGTAATTTCTCAACAAGTCCATTGTTTCACGCGCTGTATGGCTCGTAGTGCCATCTTGTTGAAACCAGAGCTCATCGAGACCACGCGCTTGAATTTCGGGAAGCACATAATCCGTTAACATTGTGCGATAACGGTTACCATTGACGGTAACATTCTGATTTTCCTCATTTATGGACTATTGATTCCACCAGCCCATAAACCACACCATACTTATGGAAAAATTAATACTACAAATGTATTATTTTTGGGTGGAAACAATCAAATATGCACAAACAGCGCATGCCACATTTTGAATAAATATGTCCAAATATATATATGTAATTATATACAAAAAAAAAAGTTGAAAATTTTTGAGTGATGTAGGTAGTTGACAATATAGAAACAGAAAACTTCTAAAAACATCAAATGCTCAATTACTCAAATTGTTCATGAATCAATTTTTCGTTGAATGGATTAATCATGATTATGTTATAATTAAAATGAAGACTAATCGCAAATAAGATACATTAAATTGTGTGATTAATCAATTATTTGATTAATTAGAATGTTTATTAATAAGGTTGCCTCATTAATCAATTATTCCAACATTCCTAGTTTAATGAGTTACAAATTCTATTCAAACAAATGACGAATTGGTTAATGACGAATTGATAACCTTATTTTCTTATCTTTTATAATTTAACGGTTCAATAAACTCATGCATTTTAATTAGAACAGTAATTGAAGTGAATTGGAAAAAAATATAAACCAAAATTTTTTGGCAACAATTAATTAATGAATTCAAAATGTGTATAAGCTATTGCTTGATTGTGGTTACCATAGCTATTATGAATAAATTTGTTAAACATCGTGAATACAAGTAAAATATGTTTAAAATATTGCTGAATATGTTTTTGAAACCAAAATGTTTCAAAGTCTATTCGTATTCAAAAGGAAAATTTCTGTCATCTGCCGATATATTTCACACTCGTCGTGGTGAGGTCGGTGTGATAGAGATATGTGCGACTTACACCAGGTGGAGTTCAAGAACTGTTGGCTTAAATTGTTCATGTCGTTTTGCTGGATAACTGTGAAAATTATATATATTTTCAACTGTTTTGTTATCTTTTATTGTCAGTATACATTTGTGTTACATTTAAGACAACTGTTTTAATACACAAACACTAAATGTTGTGGTTGTTTTCTTGTTGGATGTTTTGTTCTAATGCTTCCATCTGCTATCTGCTATTAATATTTTCTAAAACCAATGTTCATATCACACCAGGCCTAATGACTTCAGTTTGCTGAGAGAGATTTTCCCTCTAGGTACATGTTTACTCTGCGGTTGAGAACTATAATTTAGATTCTAAAAAATTTGAATCCTTTTTTAATTGGAATTTAGAATATTTTTATTTGATTTTGTCGATTAGTAGTTTACATGTAATTTGTATATTGTACCTGTTTAGTTGGCCAATAGGGGTGTAGGTTACAATTTTATACAATAAATGAAAAGTGAAATGAAATAAGTATGAATTTCTCATACATTAACTAAAAACTGACGACCATCGGTCGTATAAAATTCAATTTAAAGATGGCAATATTTGCTCAAAAATATTCCAGAATGCAAATTAAGTTTAAATTAAATTGTATGTATCCACCAAAAACACTTGAAAATTGTAGGAATTAATTGAACAATGTACCAATTTTTTCTTCAATACTGAGAAAAAGTTTTTCTATAAGCCAGAAATATTTCTAATTTGACTAGTTTTAAGTTTTGTTATTCGTTGAATTTTCAAATTTATGAATAATATTTCTAATTGTAACTCCTTAATCAATACATAAAATTAATTAAAGCAAGGAATGTTTTTGTTGAATCAAAAATTGCCAAATAGAATTCTTTGAAAATACGAATTAAAGATTTGTAATATTAAACTATCCGAACTAACAAAAACTGTAGGATGAAAAACGACTAATCTTGTTTTGTTACATCAGATAAACTATTTTTCTATACAAAAAATTCATTGAAATCGGATGCGACATTGTTCGATATCATAGAATTTTTTTCTGTGTATCAAGTTAATTTGATTAATTTTTTGCTTTGGGTGATTCATCGTGAGGTTTGATTTATAATGTAAAATAAAACACATAAATTTGAAAGTGATCTTAAAATTTGTATTATCGGTTAAAAGAACAATTTATGGCATTTACTGTTTGAAAATGATATCATGTAAATGTTGGTCACAACTACGTCTGAAGTGGTTCATTCGGAGGGTCCAATTTTGGGCGCCTCGTTCGAGCATAGCGACTGGTATCTCGCGAATAACACGAAGTATGTTGGCTTCCAAAGCGTCAATCGTAGCTGGCTTATTCCTGAAGACGCTAGACTTTACATATCTCCAGAGGAAGTAGTCCAAAGGTGTGATATCGCATGATTTATGCGGCCAATTTACCGTGGCAAAACGTGAAATTAAGTACTCACCAAAGTAATTTCTCAACAAGTCCATTGTTTCACGCGCTGTATGGCTCGTAGTGCCATCTTGTTGAAACCAGAGCTCATCGAGACCACGCGCTTGAATTTCGGGAAGCACATAATCCGTTAACATTGTGCGATAACGGTTACCATTGACGGTAACATTCTGATTTTCCTCATTTATGGACTATTGATTCCACCAGCCCATAAACCACACCATACTTATGGAAAAATTAATACTACAAATGTATTATTTTTGGGTGGAAACAATCAAATATGCACAAACAGCGCATGCCACATTTTGAATAAATATGTCCAAATATATATATGTAATTATATACAAAAAAAAAAGTTGAAAATTTTTGAGTGATGTAGGTAGTTGACAATATAGAAACAGAAAACTTCTAAAAACATCAAATGCTCAATTACTCAAATTGTTCATGAATCAATTTTTCGTTGAATGGATTAATCATGATTATGTTATAATTAAAATGAAGACTAATCGCAAATAAGATACATTAAATTGTGTGATTAATCAATTATTTGATTAATTAGAATGTTTATTAATAAGGTTGCCTCATTAATCAATTATTCCAACATTCCTAGTTTAATGAGTTACAAATTCTATTCAAACAAATGACGAATTGGTTAATGACGAATTGATAACCTTATTTTCTTATCTTTTATAATTTAACGGTTCAATAAACTCATGCATTTTAATTAGAACAGTAATTGAAGTGAATTGGAAAAAAATATAAACCAAAATTTTTTGGCAACAATTAATTAATGAATTCAAAATGTGTATAAGCTATTGCTTGATTGTGGTTACCATAGCTATTATGAATAAATTTGTTAAACATCGTGAATACAAGTAAAATATGTTTAAAATATTGCTGAATATGTTTTTGAAACCAAAATGTTTCAAAGTCTATTCGTATTCAAAAGGAAAATTTCTGTCATCTGCCGATATATTTCACACTCGTCGTGGTGAGGTCGGTGTGATAGAGATATGTGCGACTTACACCAGGTGGAGTTCAAGAACTGTTGGCTTAAATTGTTCATGTCGTTTTGCTGGATAACTGTGAAAATTATATATATTTTCAACTGTTTTGTTATCTTTTATTGTCAGTATACATTTGTGTTACATTTAAGACAACTGTTTTAATACACAAACACTAAATGTTGTGGTTGTTTTCTTGTTGGATGTTTTGTTCTAATGCTTCCATCTGCTATCTGCTATTAATATTTTCTAAAACCAATGTTCATATCACACCAGGCCTAATGACTTCAGTTTGCTGAGAGAGATTTTCCCTCTAGGTACATGTTTACTCTGCGGTTGAGAACTATAATTTAGATTCTAAAAAATTTGAATCCTTTTTTAATTGGAATTTAGAATATTTTTATTTGATTTTGTCGATTAGTAGTTTACATGTAATTTGTATATTGTACCTGTTTAGTTGGCCAATAGGGGTGTAGGTTACAATTTTATACAATAAATGAAAAGTGAAATGAAATAATGATTTTTTTCAGTTTGAATATTTATATTTTGTCTGCATATGGTAAAGTCTATATCAATATTAAAATAATTTAAGAAATAAATGGTATGATATGATGATGTCTTTTCATTTTAATATTCATTTAAAAATTTTATCAAAATGAGATACCATCACTAAATTGTGAATTAAACCAAAACTTGTCACTCGATTTTATTGAAATATGGCTACTTTAACTTGTAACATATCTATGTTTATAACTAAAGATTAAAAAATAGCATTTGTGACTTTTTTGATTTTTTATGAATTTTTGAATTTTTTAATATTTTGAAAAAGTTTCTGAATATTTTCAAAAAAACATTGAAACTTGAAGGCAATTTAGCTGTGGATTTTTAAATTTTTTTACTTAACCAAATCGGATTAACCTGTCTTGAGTTATGCTAAAATGTGTGGTGAAACCTCCTTCATTTTTAAAATAGCGGTTTATTTCGAGAACCAGAGCCAATTCAAAAAAAGTGAATTATAGGCTTAGATCTTCATCAACAAATGCACCAAAAATTTTTTACAACCCCGCTCCGCAGAGTCAATGTTGCCCTGTGTTATCAACCGATTTTAATTTTCTCACTGGATTAAAAAAAAGAAACTTAGACCTTTAAAACGATTTATACGTTATTGTGTCTGTGTATATTCATCCAGCAAACAGATATGGGCATTTCCAGAGAAAATGCCACCCTATGTCACATCACGTCACCCACGTTAATTGCTTATATTTTAGGACCATGTGGTTCGATTGTTTTCTATTATTTTAGTAGTAACTACTTATGCCTTGTTCACGCTGCCACGAAATTGACAATTTCGGATTGAAATTGTCGAACGAAATTGAAATCGTTCACACTGGCTGTTGAGCAATTTCGTTGAAAAATGACAACTGTTTGTTTACAAATATTGCCATTAGTAAAATTTTAGTGCCTGGGCATAATAACCAAAATTCTGTTAGGAACTGACTGAAAACAATTAAATAAATGATGATACGTGAACTTTAACATGAATCACTGATTCACCACGGTTTATAGTTTATTTTCTCCACCCTATTTCGATGTAAACTTAAAATTTCAATCTGATGAATGAGGCGGCATACAATTGTTTTGGTTTTTTTGCAATTTTAGTAACCACGTGTTCGGTGAACGAAGCCGATCCAAAATTATCGACGGCGTTAGAGCAACAAAAAAAATATATCAACGGCGGCAACTGAGATTTTATTAAATGTAATTTTTCGGCAGACGTTACTTCTAGGTTCATCTCGTTAGTTGTATAAAAAATTTAGATAATTTTTTTAGTAATTCGGGCCTTTAAATGCGGCTTAATTGATAATATCGGCTAACATTTTCAGTCGAAGCATGCCTTAACGACGTCGGCGTGAACTTCCAAAAATGATCTACGACGGCGGCACATCAGAAAATGTTCTGTCGGCGTCGTGTTTTTGCATATGTGCAAAAAAGAGTACTAAGTTAATTTTGCTGAGTAAAAACATTGTTGTATACGACAATTTCAAGTCAATTTCAACGAAATTGTCGTAAATATCTCAATTTCGTAGTTAGGTTAGGCGCGGCAGCGTGAATAAGGCATTAGTTAGTAAAAGAAAAAAGACAATCAATCTATCTGGCCCTAAAATATAAGTAATTATCGAGGGTGACGTGACGTGACAAAAGGTTGACCTTTCTGTGGAAATGCCCATATCTTTTAAATTTTTGTCGCCATTTTTCAACTTCGGCGATGATTTCACACATTATTTGATATAAGTAAAGAAACCCTAATACTTTTGGATTTATTCAAAAGGAACGTTTCTTAATGAGTGAAACCCAACTTTGTTTTTAAAAATTCGGTATTAATTGACTGAGTTATTGAAGTTTTCATTACAACAAAAATTTGGTAAAAATACCTGCACAACGTTTTTCTTTCTCCTTACAAAAGCTTCATGACGCTGGTAAAATTTTATAAAAACAAAGCATAATTAATTTTTGTTTTTATAAAAACTTCAATAACTCAGTCAATTGGTCAATTGGTGGTTATGGCAAAGCATTTGTTTTGCATTTTTCGCACAAGTAGGAGTGTTGAGACAATTCTCTTTAAGTTGCGTTTTGTTTAACATGTTATGATATACCTAAATACTTGTGGAGAAGGGAGCTGATGATGTGCCTTGGAGGACATTGAAATATTTATATTCCCAACCCAAAAATTATATTCATAATCGAAAACTTCCACTGTTAAGAGTTCTCTAACGTCGCCATTTTTGTTGAACGTTTAACTCTTCTTTAAGGATATTTTATCCGCATTAATACTCAAAGAAATAACTTTTTTACATTTCACGCGTGCCGTACTTAAATATTTATGCGATATAAACTATTGGAATTATTTTGCGTATATTTGCAGCGTTTATAGTGTCATATTATCCTGCTAAGCAACCAAATAGTTTCGTTCCAATTATTAACATTTTTAACCAAAATTAACTTTTGTTTACATAGTGATGTATATAAAATCAAAACATTGAAACTACAACCTATTATCCGGTTTTATATTCGACTACCCAAAACTGAAATCCAATTCAATATGACTTTTTGACACTTCTTCCAAATTTATGAATACAGCAAATATTAATTGATCTTCTTATTGAATAGTTCTTTCCATTAATGTTTAAAATTTTGCAAAATTTAAATAAAAAAAATTTAATTCGGTCTATCGATTATTGTTCATCTTGTTCTTACATCACAAGCATTGTGAGAATACACAAAACAGGGTTGTCAGTCAATTATCTGTTCCCTAGTTAAAATACTTATTATGAATTCGGTTCTTAATAAAACCTTCGTCAAATCCTAAAGCTTTCAACAACTGATGAATGCTTTAGAGCTACATTAATATTTTTTTATGAATAAGGTAAACAGTTTATTTGAGAAATGTATGAGAAATTCATACTACAAGCTTACAAGTCAGGAACATTTTTCTAATTGAGAAATGGTTGGATTTTGTTGGAAATAATAGACAATTCATTTAAGCGCACTCACTGGCATGACTAGCTTCGAACTCCGTGACAAGTTCATCATCAGATGCCTAACTACTGTGCCTTAATTGATACCTTCGGTTGATCATCAGTCGTATCTGTACAAACTCAATTCTGCAATTTACATGTGCGAATTAGTATCGATCGAAGATCCCTAAGTATCATCAAAAGCAAATTTCTGTCGTAGGCTGTGACGTAATAAAGAAATAATCAGAATGAAAAGTATGTTTTGAAAATCATATATTTCGAGATAAAATTTAAACAAATATGAGCTGGTTAAAAATTCTAAAGTTTGAATTGATTTTACTAATTCATTAACGAAGTTTTTTATTTGAACTATAACTGTGAAACATTTAGTTGATTAAGCAAAAATATTTTGTTGTAAAATCAAATAATTTGAATTTGAAAATCTAGAAAACAAAGTATTTTGATTTCAAGAATTTTTTCGTCAATTTAAAGAAATGAATATTTGAATTCCAGAAATTTTATTCATAGAATTGTAATTATGTATTTGACTTTACTTACTTACTTATCCGGTCTCGGACAACCCCGGGGGGTCAGGGACCTTACAAAACGAAGATAACATATTTCGCCAACCAGTTCGATCTTTTGCTTTATCTCTCCAGTTGGCAATACCAAGTGTACGCAGGGATTCGTCAACCTGGTCCCTCCAGCGGAGTCTTGGTCTTCCTATTTTTCGTCTTCCTTCGAGTTCGGTTTCGAAAAGCCTTCGCGCTGGTTCATCTTCATCCATTCTACTGACATGGCCTAGCCAGCGCAATCGCGTTATCTTGATCCGCTTAACTATGTCAATGTCAGGATAAAGCTCATACAGCTCATGATTCATGCGTCGCCGATACTCGCTGTTGTGCACTATAGGGCCATAAATTTTTCGGAGTATTTTTCTCTCGAAGACTCCTACAGATGTTTCGTCTGCTTGCGATAGGACCCAGGATTCTGCGCCATAAAGTAAGACAGGTTGAATGAGAGTCTGGTACAGCTGGACTTTTGTTACTCGAGAGAGGGCTTTATCTCTAAAGTGCTTGCTTAGCCCAAAATAACATCTATTCGCAAGCACAATTCTCCGTTTGATCTCAAGGCTGATGTTGTTGTTTTTGTTCACGGCAGATCCGACGTATATAAATTCGTCCACTACCTCGAAGTTATAACGGTTATCAACGTTCACGCTTTGGTCTAATCGCGTGGAGGCCCTGTTCGTTGAAACCATTAATTTTGTCTTGTCCTCATTCACCGTCAGACCCACTTTTGCTGACTCCTTCTCAATTCTCGAAAAAACCGCAGTAACTTCTCTAATTGTGCGCCCAATGATATCTATATCATCAGCATACGCGAGCAGCATGTGACTTTTGCTGCTGATGGTTTTATTCATATTGACTGCAGCTTTTCTCATAATGATCTCCATTAAGATGTTAAAGAGATCGCACGATAGGGTGTCGCCTTGTCTGAGGCCTCGCTTAGTTTCGAAAGGTTCGGTAAGATCCTTACCAACTTTCACTGCGGATTTGGTGTTCGTCAAGGTCATCCTGCAAAGGCGTATGAGTTTTGCAGGAATACCAAGCTCAGACATTGCTTCATAGAGTTTCTCCCGTATCGGACTATCGAAGGCTGCTTTATAATCGATAAATAGATGATAGGTGTCGATTTGTTTTTCGTGTGTCTTCTCCAGGATTTGGCGTAGCGTGAAAATCTGGTCAGTTGTCGATTTTCCAGGCCTAAAGCCACACTGGTATGGTCCAATCAGGTCAGCGATAATTGGTTTTAGTCTTTCGCACATTATACTTGATAGAACCTTATATGCTATGGATAAAAGGCTTATTCCACGGTAGTTGGCACAAATACTCGGGTCACCTTTTTTAAATATGGGACATAGTACACTGTGACTCCAATCGCCGAGCATGCATTCACCTAACCAAATTTTGCTAATGAGCTGATGCATGCACCTTATCAGCTCATCGCCGCCAGCCTTAAACAGCTCCGCCGGTAATCCATCGGCTCCTGCGGCTTTGTTGTTCTTAAGCCGGGCAATAGCTGTTCTACCTCGTCTTGGTTAGGAGGGGGGCAATCGACGTCGTCGTCCATATTGTGATCGATTGTCCCATCGTCATCGGATATCTCAGGTACTAGTAGCGCGGAGAAATGCTCTCTCCATATTCCCAACATGCTCTGCACATCTGCGACGAGATTTCCGTCTTTGTCTTTACAGAAGGGGGGCCCTGAACCATGTCCATTAGTTCCGTTTTTAACTTTTTGGTAGAATTTTCGGGCTTCGTTCTTCCTTCTGTATGTCTCAATTTTCTCACTCTCGCGTTTTCTCCACTGCCGTTTCTTACGCCTAAAGAGACGGTTTACCTCCTTTCTCTTCTCCCTATACCGCTCAGTTGCAGCTCGCGTTGCAATTGACTGAAGCATTACCATACGTGCAGCGTTCTTTTCGTCATTTGCTATGCGACACTCTTCATCGTACCACGGTTTATTGCGAAGCGGTTTTTCGAAACCAAGTACGGTTGTTGCGGCAGTTTTTATAGAGTCGGAAATGGGTTTCCACTGCGCATCAGGATCGTCATCGGGAGGGGGTGGGTTCTGTGCCAAAAGTTGCGAGAGCTTCCTTGAGTAGGCTGTGGCTACCTCTGGTAATTGCAGCTTTCCGATGTCCAGCTTCCTCTGCGTCTGGTTTCGTACGATTTTCGCTCTACTTAATCTTGTGCGAACCTTTGCTGCTACCAGGTAGTGATCAGAATCGATGTTAGCTCCTCTGATCACTCGTACGTCCATTACACTGGATGAGTGCCTTCCATCAATTACCACGTGATCAATTTGGTTCCTAGTTCTTTGATCAGGGGATACCCAAGTAGCCTTGTGGATGTCTTTATGCTGGAATCTTGTGCCACTGATGACCATGTTTTTTGCCGCGGCAAAGTCAATCAGTCTCATACCGTTGTCGGAACTGTCAGCATGAAGACTTAAATTGCCAATAGTTGGATTAAACACATTCTCCCTTCCTACTTTGGCATTAAAATCTCCTAGTACAATCTTAATGTCATGGCCAGGGCAGCGGTCATACGTTTCCTCTAGGAGCTCATAGAATATGTCTTTGGCATCATCATCTTTCTCTTCTGTCGGGGCATGCACACAAATTAGGGAAATATAAAAATATTTCGCTTTTATGCGGATTGTGGCTATTCGTTCACTCACAGGATTGAACCTAGAGACTAGATGTCGCAGTCTTTTGCCAACTACAAATCCACAACCAAATTCATGTTTTTTTTCATGGCAACTGTAGTATATATCGCAGTTTCTTTTTCTTGTGCAGCCATGTCCTGTCCATCGGATTTCCTGGATAGCGGTAATGTCAGCCTTATAACTTTCGAGGACATCTGCCAGTTGAATACTTGCACCGGATCTATATAGAGTTCTTACATTCCAAGTGCATATCCGTAAATCGTGGTCCTTATAACGTTTGCGGGGGTCGTCAACAAATAGGGGTTGTTTATGTGTTCCGTTTCGTTTTTGTATTTTCACTGCCATTATGAACGGTGGCGGGAGGCAAACCCAGCCCACCGGGTTTTTGCATTTTACCTACTGCCAGGATATTTGATTGCAGCCGCCCATTATGGATCAGACGCTGACCAGGATGCGATATGTTGAACCTGGATTTTCTTCTTTTAGTTTCTATCCGCCGTTGGCCCGTATGTTTGGCTCATCCGCCTTCTAAGGACAAAAGAATATGCCCGATTGTTTGATGAGCTTCAGTGACATCAGTCACCCACTATACCTGATTTGATGCTCATTTGTTTCGCCTTCTCACTCTAGCTAGCTAACGGAGGTTTCCGAAAAGCCATTGCCCAGGACATACTGCGTGGGAGTAGTGAGCTGCTTGGACTGCCCAATGAAGGAATCATTTCTGGCCACTCCCAAGTGAATGGCAATCAGACACTTTCCACCTCCACGGACAGTCCCATGTCCTTTACCAATTTATGACTTTACCAATTATGTTTTTTCCGTGTAGATAGGAGTTTCCATCGTCTGTTTTGCTTTCTCTTGGGGTCACCGAAGTGGTTGGTAATTGTGTAGAGTTTCACTTGCTGTTGTATTTTCGTCTATGGTTCGATATAACACGAACAGAATTAAAAAGTGAATGCGTATTTCCTTTCTCTCCACATTTTAAGCACACACTGCTTATCTGTCACCAGATTCCCATTCTCAGAGGACAGCCCATTATTCGGCCTGTTATTCAATCTTCTCCCCCTCTGGAATATTTTAGATAGTTGGTTTTACTCCCTTCTCAGCCTCGTGTAGCGCTCATTCGCAGCACGCGTCGTAACTGACTGGTTTAATTGCCATACGTGCAGCGTCTTTTTCATCACTTGCAATGTGACATTCTTCATCGTGCCATGGCTTATCCTTCAGCAGTTCTTGATAGTCAACTTCAGTCCTTGCAGCGGTTTCCAAAGAATTGGAGATGTGCTTCCACTGCGCTTCTGGGTCCTCAAGAGGGGGAGTATTGTGCTCTAGCAGGAGAGTGAGCTTTTGTTGATAGGACTTTGATATATCCGGTATTTGCAGCTTGTCGATATCTAGCGTTTTTACGCTAGTCTGCTGCTCAGTCTTGTGCGAACTTTCTCAGCCAACCAGGTAATGATCCGAGTTGATATTGTCACCTCGAATCACATGCACATCCATTACACTAGAAGAGTGTCAAGTGATCAATCTGGTTCTTCAGTCTCTAATCAGGAGATAACCAGGTCGCTGTATGTATAAGTATGTCCTTATGCTGGAATACTAACTACCATATTCTTTGCAGCGGCGAAGTCTATCAGCCTTATTCCAGTACCGGAAGTGGTAGCATGAAGACTGATTACCGATGGTTGGTCGAAAGACACTTTCCTTTCCCAATTTGTCATTAAAATTGCCTAGAATAATCTTAATGTCGTGCCAAACACTCATAAAATTATACTTTTACCTCACCGTTTTTTACCCTGTCGGTGCGTGCACACAAATTAACAATATGGTGAAATATTTCGCGAATTGTGGCTATGCGTTCACTCAAAATTGTGCACCCAAAATTGTGCTTTTGGCAGCTGTAGTAAATATCGCAGTCTAATGCAACCATATCCTGTCAATCGCATTTCCTGGATAGCTGTGATGACAGCTTTATATTTTTCGAGGACATCCGCCAGTTGGAAAGTGGCACCAGTCCTGTATAGTGTTCGCATATTCCAGCTACATATCCTTAAATCGTGGTCCTGATAAAGTTTGCGAAGGTCATCAACAGGTAGGGCGTTTGTTAGTTTACTTTTCTTGTGAATTTTCATTGTCTATATAAGGTCGGCGGGAGGCAACCCCAGCCCACCATGGTTTGTATTTTACCTACTGCCAGGATGATCATTTTTCAGCCACCCATTATCGATCAGACGCTGACCAGAGTCGTGTCCAGTGAGTCGAAAATGGATTTTGGTTTCTTGAATTTTCATCCGCCTTCAAAGGACAGAAGAATATGTTCACTAGTTCGAAGGCTTCAGTGACAGGGTCACGTAATAATCCTGAGACGTATCAGTGATCGCATAATCAATCAAGATTCTCATTCGTTTCGCCTTCTCACTTTAGCTACATAGCTAACAGAGGATTCCGATAAAGCCATTGACCAGGAGATACTGCGTGAAAGTAGTGAGCTGCTTGGACTGCCCAATGAAGTAATCATTTCTGGCCACTCCCAAGAGAGTGGCTATCAGAAAATTTCCACATCCAAGGACAGTCCCAATTTGTTTTTGTCAATCACGTCAAATTTCCCAGGAATTATGACACTTCATGTGACGTTTTAGTCACAGCTGTGTGATGTTTTTGTGATACAATGATCCAAGAGGAAGTACAAGCATGACACTTCATGTGACGTTTTAGTCACAGCTGTGTTATGTGTTTGCGATACAATGAACGTTTTATATAATTTTTAAATTGGATGATGAAGTGAAAGTGACGTGATGCGTCGTAAGTGGTAAGACCCAAGTAAATTGTACACGAATCAACAAAATGTACTCAGAAATTCATTAAATAATTTTCGAAGTGGTTGGCAGCATCTGTGCCTATTGATCTATAAAGCCCCGTATTCAGTTCTTGCGAAATTTTCTTAAGAAATTTTGTCATTTATTTCTAAACGTAAAATGTTGATGCGGAGAGTTACCACCTACCTTTGATTTACATTGCAAATATTTTATTTATAATACCTCTACGCACTCCCTTTTATTTTTAACGCATGCGGTGTTACATTTGGTTGTTAAAACTATCGAAATGTCAAAATTCCGGTCACAAACAATTGTTTTCCTACGTAATAACTTGCCGTAACAACCCTGTAATTGATTTTACCTACGAAATTTTCGTAAAATGCTAAGTACCAAGCAAATGAAAAGTGAGCGAAATTCATGATTCCGGTTCATGATATTTCTTATTTATTTTTTATCCACGTACTCTTGTGGCAACGAAAATTTTATAAAAACTGAATAACGGGCTTAAAACTGAAACTGTGTGACTGGGGATATGTTAATTCGACAAGTGGATTAATTTGCCTAAGATGATGTGTCAGTCAATTGGATGCATTTGTTAGACCCTACAACAATAGTCTAATCCAAATATCGACTTACATATGTGCGCGCAAAATTTATGTAAATCATACGACTCATCATTTGAGAAAATTTAAAAGTCGAATCTAATCGGAATGGATACAGAGAAATTACAGTTTCAATTTCAACTTTTTGACAACGATTAATCGCAGTAAAATGTCTTCTCAGCAAAATTTACTTTTTTCACTTGGGATCATTTAGCGTACAAGGATGGGTTTATTGATTTTGACCGATAAAACAAATATCATTGGATTTATATTCGAATTCTAACTGCCTTATTCATAAAAAAACATTAATAATGTAGCTCTAAAGCATTCACCAGTTATTGAAAGCTTTAAGATTTGGCGAAGGTTTTATCAGAACCGTATTCATAATGAGTATTTTGACTTGCAAACTGATAATTGACTGACAACCCTGTTTTATGTATTCTCACAGTGCTTGTGATATATAAACAAGATGAACAATAACCGAAAGATCGAATAAATTTTTTTTATTTAAATGCGTCAATGTATTTTTGCACAATTTTAAACATTAATGGAAAGAACTATTCAATACAAAGATCTATTAATATTTGCTATATTCATAAATTTGGAAGAAGTTTCAACAAATCATATTGAATTGGATTTCAGTTTTGGGTTGTAATTTCAATGTTTTGATTTTACATACATCGCTATGTAAACAAAACTTAATTTTGGTTAAAAATTATAAAAATTCGAACGAAACTATTTGGTTGCTTAGCAGGATAATGTGACACTGTAAACGCTGCAAATATAAACAAAATACTTCCAATTGTTTATGTCGTATAAATATTTAAGTACGGCACGCGTGAAATGTAAAAAAAATATTTCTTTGGTGTATTAATGCGGATAAAATATCCTTAAAGAAGAGTTAAACGTTCAACAAAAATTACGACGTTAGAGAACTCTTAACAGAGGAAGTTTTCGATGATGAATACAATTTTTGGGCTTTACCTTCTTAAACAAACCCATGACAACTTTTTATGAATAAGGCCGTAACAATCGATATTTGTACATATGTATGTGAAAACTTGTGAACAATTGCAATTTATAATTTATTAGTAAAGAACCTCTCAATAAAACTAATAATTTCGAGAAATTTGCTTCTTGAAAATTATATTAAGTACAATTTTATATTTTTTTAAACTATATTTAAATATACATCTATATACATGTAAGTATAATAATAATCAAAAATTGTTTCAACTGCCCTTATCTCTCGTTTCTCTAATAAATTTCAATTCTAATTTTCTAACTATGTTGCTGTATAATATTACATATTTTATGATAAAACGATTTCAATGGACCCCAACACGACAAAAAGAGTATAATTAATGTAAGGACCTTCATTAGTATCGTAAAATCTTCCGATGGGCTTTTACGCGTAAATAATCCAGTATTATAACCATAATACTGGGCTGCCAAGGCCACAACGAAAGTACCAATACCCAAAATATTATGAAATGCCTTATTCAAAAGTGGACTTAGGACTCTTTTAACTCTCATCGAAAAGAGGGCAACCAGACCCGATACCATACTGACGCAACACAAGATAAAAGCAGCAAAACCTGGGAAAAGGCGAAATTTGGATTCTGTTAACTATTTCAAATTGTTTGCTAATGTAGAGTAACTTGCCCAGTTTTCCATGTGTATCAAAAAATTGGAATTTGTCATGGATACATTGGACGAGTACACCGGCTATGCCACAACCTCCGCCCAGCACCTGCAGCACCCAATGTATTGTGGTTTTAGTGGTTCGGCGATAGGTGAAAGTCAAGACATTGTTGTTATAATGACACATTATCGCTTCAGCCATAAGAAATGTAAACTGTAAAGAGAGTTTGAATTAAAATGAATTTAAACTGATTTCAAATTAATCTATGTTTTTCGATTATATTGCGGTTCAAGATCATTATTTCATATTCAAAATCATATTAGTAGAAAATAATTATTTATTTATTCTTCTTATTATTTAAACGAGCTTAAGATCAATTATATGTATTGCTCATTTATTTCCAATATTTCGTCTCCACATTGGGCGACTTCTTCAGGGAACAATTATTATTATATGTTTTAATAATTTACAATTCAAAAAACTCAATATCACAAATTTTTCCTTTCAAAAAAAGAGCGGGAAATAAAAAATGTTCTTAAAAAATGTTCTTAAATGTTCATAAAACATAAGCAAAAATGCACTTAAAGACAAAAATAAATTAACAAGATTTAAAATATTAACTTAAATATTGAAAATATCTATCTTATTTAACATTAATGTAATTATCCTAATTCCTATTAACTAAATGTCTGTAATTCTGAGCAATATTCGCTACGTCTGTTTTATAGTTAATCCATTGTGTTAATGGAACCGTCATGAATTGTAACATTTCTAATGTATATCTGCGTTTGTAATTGTTTTCTGTGTTCAAAATTGATGTATTGTAAAAATCAGGACAATGATTCAAATTACTGCAATGTAATGATAATGCGGTTGTTTGTGTAGACGTGGTTTTATTGAATTTCTGATCGGATTTGTGTCCTGCAATTCTAGTCTTTAGTCTATTTTTTGTTGTACCTACGTATACCACATTGCAATTTACATTGTCCTTACCCTTACACGGTATCTTAGAAACTAAATTGGTCCTTTCAAATTTATCTATTCTATCCTTTGTTCTGCTGAATAATGAACCTAAAGTATTATATGTTCTGCGTGCCACTCAATATTTCTTGTCATCAAAAATTTTAGATTTTTCTAATCTGTCAGATATAAGAGGTACATAAGTTAGAGATTTATAAGTTTTCGGTTCAGTAACCGTTCTCGTATTCATGTTTTTTCGGTTCTTATACTGTCTTATTAATTTACAGATAAGTTGCATTAGGTAACTATTGTCATTCAGAATATTTTTAATCCTTTCAATATTAATTCCTTTAAAATCTGTATCGCTAATATTCAAAAATCTCTCAATAAGATTTCTAGCCGAATTGATTATGATCCTCTTTGGATGTTTAGAAAAATAGTTAATAATCCTTCCAGAAGCTGTGGGCTTCTGATGCCAATCTAGTTTTAAATTATTATCCTTACTAATTACTAATGTATCCAAATAAGGAATTTTAGAATTATATTCTTCCTCAATTGTAAATTTTATATCGTCATGAAATGAATTAAGTGTTATCAAAATATTATTAATGCAGAATAAATCATCAACATATTTTGTAATTATCCTTGGCTTCTAACAATTCCTCCATTACAATGTCAGCTACAACCGGGGAAGCAGGAGATCCCATTGGAAGTCCTTTTTGTTGCATGTAGACCTTATTATCATATTTAAAATATATGTTCTCAACTATACAGAATCTTAAAATACGTAGGAAAGGCTCTGTTACATCTTCGTGAATTCCCCTATAATATTCCATTCTCCCTTTAATTATTTCCAGTGCCATATCCACTGGTATATTCGGAAATAAAGATACTTCCTTAGAATATTTGTAATACAGAGTTCATAAGATGGGGAATTAACAAAAGAACATATTGGTCTTAATGGGAATTGTTCCTTATGAATTTTAGGTACTCCATACAATCTATTATCTTTAATTTGAAAATATCCTCCACTAAATTGTTATTTGTCCCCTGTAATCTGGTAGTAAGAATGTAAGAATTTATTATATGGAGACGAAATATTGGAAATAAATAAGCAATACATATAATTGATCTTAAGCTCGTTTAAATAATAAGAAGAATTTCAATCGACGATCGTGGTAAAATTTATATATGTATTTATTTATTCATTTATGTTAGTACAAATAGCTAAGTTATTTCGATGTTCAGCAAGGATAACTTATCAACTCCTTTATCTAGCTTGATTTACGAAGACGGTACACAGTAACGCTAACCTCATAGAAATTGTTGGTTTCTCTTTAGTACAAACTAGTCAACCCTGTTGGGCAACTTTATAGTCCTTCCAAGGTAGATATCTTCTTTGACTTTGTTGTAAGTAAACATATTTCCTTTTATACGTCCCTTATTCAGCACTCTACGATATGTCCAGTTGTACGATATTTCAAGTGTGCACCTCATTATTCATTCGCCACATTGCGTGCGTAACTTAAGTCCCCTGTTGGTCCAAGTACTTAATAGACTATATATGATGGTGACCCAGAGAAGTTTTGATACATAAGAGTTTGAAACAATTCTCATTAAGTTAAGTTTTGTATAAATATATCCATAAGTTTCGACAAAATAAAACAAATACTTTAGGAGAAGGGAGCTTATTTGGGTATCATACATGGGTTTTTTTTTAAATCCTTTCGGTACATGTTTGTAGATTCAGACCCTAAAAATCCAATTTCCTTATTATTTGGCCTTTAATATTTTTAATAAGAATAATTTTTTTTCGCAAATGATGGTTTTTTAGAATGATGCCATATGGCATCATTTTTACTAGTTGGTGTAAACAAAAATTAATTTTTGGCACGAAGTTCCTTATCGCACGTTGCGGAATAGGGGCTAAATGAAACAAAATTAAACAACTTTTTTTATCACTATTATGCTACAACCCAGTATTATCAACTATATTGGGTACTTTTGCTTTGGTTTGTGTCTAAACTAACATATTGTTACGAATTTCCTTATTCGTCCTTTTTGCGTTGTTTATTCCCAATAATAAACCAAGGTTCGTTTTAAATTACGATAATTACAACGGTTTAACTTCCTTTTGTTTTACTTATATAGTACAACAGTTTACTTTATTTATAACACTTTAACAAGTTTTATATTTTACTATCAATTCGCGTTGCTTACTTTACGGGATTTAATCACAAACTGAACTCCCAATTCCAAAGACCTCCGCTATTTATACCAACTCACCATACTCAAATGAAGGTATATCTAGCGAATTCAAGAACCTTCTAGACGTTGTTGTTGTTGCTTATTTTTGTAGAACAATCTCGAATGGCGGAGAATTATCTTTACTGACGTGAATTCGTGCTACTGGTTTAGCGAGCTGGTACGTTGTTACAATGCATACTTTCAGACGCAGCACTAAACGCCTGTTATTTACATACTGTTAGTAGAGTCATTAACAGCAAGCAAAAGCTTTAATTATTCGTAACAATATGTTGAGAAAATTTTTGTTTAATGGAAAGTTTTCTAGGTGGAGCTAGTAACCAATATTTAGTATTATTGTAGTTTTGAACCCAATAAAAAGTAAATTTAGAAGACCCAAAGTGGAAAAAGTTTAAAAAAGAACAATTCCTTAAATAAGTGCCTTTTCTTTAAAAAAAAACTATTTTCCTCAACAAAAATACCTATTCATATTCTCAAACAAAGTACCTTTTCTTTAAAAAAAAAAAACCTTATCTTAAAGAAGTACCTTTGCATAAAAAAAGTAAATTGTCTTACAAAAAGAATATTTTCTTAAAAAAAGATATTTTTCTCTAAAATAAGTACCTTTTCTTAAAAAAGTAAATTTTCTTACAACAAATTGCCGTTTCTTAAAAAACTACATTTTCTTTAAAGAGTACCTTTTTTTAAAAACAAAGTAACTTTTCTTGAGATAAGAAGTACCTATTCTTGAAGAAGGACCAATTTAAAAAAAAATCACATTTCTAAAAAAAAGCTTTTCTTAAAAAAAATACCTTCTTTGTATTCAGTTGTTCGACCTTTTCTTTATCAATAAATAATCAGTATTCTCCGAGCATGAGGTCAGATTTGCTTTTCTTGTATTTATTTTCCTCGATATCTCAGGAGACATCATCAGGAGATATAAACAATATTTAACAATTAAAACTAAATAATAATTGTTTATATCTCCTGATGATGCTACACAATGGAGTCGCGAAATATCGAGGAAAATAAATACAAGAAAAGAAAATCTGATCTCAAGCTCGGAGAATATTAATTATTTCTTGAAAAATACCTTCTCTTAAAAAAATATGTACCTTCTCTTACAAAAATTCCTTTTCTCAAAAATAAAATAATACTTCAGATAATTAACCTTTCTGAAAATGAGTACATTTTCTTTAAAAAATAACGTTTTCCTAAAAGCAGTACCACTTCTTTAAAAAGTACCTGTTCTTAAAAAAAGTACTTCTTTGTAAAATTTTTTTTTTCTTGCAAAAAGTTTATCATTCTACAAAAAGTATGTTTTCTTAAAGATCCATTTAAATTATCGTATTTTTCGAAATTTTCAATTTTAGGCCTGTTGGAACTAACTAGTACAATATGTATAACGAAAGGAACTTCATTCCAACCGGGTGTCCCCTGACAATTCTTAATGTAATGTTACTTTCTGTATTTATGATGCCATATGCCATCAATATGTACCAGAATGTTAGCTCAATTAAATAAAATTGATGCCATATGGCATCATACAAATTTAAAAAAAAAACCACGAACTTATCAGATTTTCAAGAATAAATACAGTTAATAAATTACACTTTGCTGCAAACTTTTGCAAATTCAATTTTTATAAATAAATAATTAAATAAATTCATTAGGCAATGTAGTAAAATATTTTGGTTTACAATGCAATGCACCTTTTTCCACCGGAAAAGTCAATATTTTAGTAAAGTTTTAAAACTGCATGATTTCAGTCCAGAGTGGTAAACATGTATGTATATACATATATTTTTAAAGGGATAGCCACAAAATTCTGTTTTCCAAAATTCTGCCTTACAAAAATTCTGTTTTTTTTTCCAAAAAAAAATTCTGTCTGACTAAAATCCTGTTTTACAAAATTCTGTTTTACAAAATTGTTTTTAATAAAACTCTGTCCATTAAAATTCTGGTTTTTGAAATATCATTATGAGAAAAAAAAATAAAATGCCGTTAAATTATTTATTAAGAATTAAAGCCAGTTTATTATGAATAAGAAATGTTACTTATAATAACGTATGTGTATGGTTAGATATTTATTCGTTGGAAACAAATTATGAAATATGTAATAAATAATTAAACAGATTAATGGATTTTCAAAATCGATCTAAAAAAATTCATATCATTGAAAAACATATTAATTTAAAATAAAAAAAAATAACAAACATTAAATAAAAACACAAATTAGTTAAAAATCAATTAAATTAAGACAAAGTTAAAAATAATAAAAAATCATTGCAATTCAATTTAACTGATAACAATATTTAATTAATTATAAACTAATTTTTTTGCTATTCTTTTTAAATATTGTAGTTTTCTTAAACGATTAAATTTTTTTACAATACGTGAAATATTTTTTTTTTTACATTTCTTTTATTTTTTTTTTTAATTTTTCTCCATTCTCAATCTTTGAGACAATATTTTGAGAATAGATTAATTCTCCTTTTAAATGTTCTACAATTTTGTAGAGTCCGCTTTTTTTTCGTCCAACTACAACACTCAAACGTCGGTGCCATGACTCGACATTGTTTGTAGTTTTCAGGTATTTTTCAGAATACTCGCAATCAAATATCGTCCAAAATTCAGGTGGGTATTTACGAGCGTTATAGACATAATTGGCCTCGAACCAGGTGGCCAATTTAATAATATCTTCGCCTTCAATTGTTCTTCGGAGCTTCGAATAATATTTGGCTACCTTTTCTGGACGAACATATGTAAGCGCTTTTAAACATCTTACTTGCAGTGAGAAATTTTCGTCATTTCCGTACTTAGTAACCAATCTGAAATGATAATGTTGTACATATTACAAGTTCATTACTATAAATTATAAAAGTTATTAAAAATTCTTACCGTTCTTTTTGAATACGGCGCCACAATATCTGGGAAAAATGGAAAAAGCATCCTCGTATCTGCGAATCTGGAAAGCATTTTCTAGCTGCGAGACCAACTTCGAAGTCAGATATAATACGATTAGGCTTAAAAAAAAACTCCATATTCCAAAGCAATGTGAATTACGCGTTTAAAAAATGCTTCATAGAGTACTGCAGATTTTTTGGACATTAGGCAGAATAGGAGTGGGACGACCTCTCGTTCAATCATTCCATGAACGGAAAAGAGTTGGCGCATTATTGCGGGCACAACATCAAAAGTGCCGTCAACGAGCCAACAATCGCTTTTTTGTAGAAGTTGAATTGATGATTTTGTGCCGAATATAACCATATATTCATCTCCCACTTTCTCTTCTGCCAATATAAATAATTCGTTATCCAAAACGTATAGATTTAGAGTGTAATCTATTTCATCTATTGCTTGCGGCTCTCTGAAAACTCCCATTTCATTCCGAGTGTATCCTATTTTTCGCTTTTGCGCGTACTTCGAGGGAAGGTAATCGCGACATTTTTGGTTTGTAATTACCACCGATTGTTGCACTATTTGACTTGGATTAAGGGGTTTGTTTATAGCGGCATATTTTACAAAAGTATTTGTTCTGCATATTTCCACTGCACTAGCAATAGGTTCGTGGGTATGCTTTTTTGGATATCTTATTAAAACATGCTCGTTATTTTCCATTGCAGTTATTATTCGAGAGGAACACTTATCTGGAATTCTTTTCGAGCACGTCCAATTAAAGGTTCCTTTTTGTCTTTTCATTTCCAAATAATAAAAATATCCGTTGAGACACAACATTTCTTTATTTTTATTGGTTTTTATTAATTGCACTTTATTCATTTTTATTTTTTTAAACACGACACATTAAACAACACAATTGCGACTAATTTTAAATAAAATGCTGGAACATAATTTTTGACCAAACACACAGTGTATGTGATGCATTTTATTTAAATTTGCAGTGTTTTTTAAACAGTATTTTTTTAAAATATAATGTAATTGCATTTTCAGTTAAATAAAAAATTATTTGAAACAAATCGCGCGATTTTTTTCAAATAATGTTTTATTTAACTGAAAATGCAATTACAAACAGAATTTTGTGAACCAGAATTTTGAAAAACAGAATTTTGGAAACCAGAATTTTGAAAAACAGAATTTTGTAAAACAGAGTTTTGTAAAGCAGAATTTTCGTCGAACAGAATTTTGTACCCAACCCATTTTTAAATATTGCGTTTACAACTTTAAAGTACAATATTGCATTAAAAAAATGATTTTAAACGATCTAGATAATTAAAAATGGATGCCTTCATTCAAATCCCACCTGTCAAATGGCATCAAAATTCCGAATGGGTTAATTTGCAATGGATTTTAATTTGCATTACTTTATCTAATGCAAATGCAAAAGAATTACCATTATTCGCAGTGACAATTAAAAAATTTTGAATTTGCATTTGCTCAGGCAATACAAATGTAGGTTATAAAATCGGATGCCAATTGTTTTGAAATATGATAATGGTTTTAATAGTTTTGAATTGAATCGGATGGCGATTGTCTTGAATATGATAATGCTTTTAATAGTTTTGAATTGGTTTGACTGCTGGCAATTCTGTTTTTAAAGTATTTTAAATGTAGAGGTTTGTGGCTTTGATAGGTATTGCCCATAGAGTAATCTCATACTAGAGAGAATATTTGGCTCATCTGACGTTTCCTTTCACACTCTTCTTGATGCGGTCGGTGTGATAGAGAGATGTTTGACGAAAAGTGACATACACCAGGTGGAATTGCAATAACTTCTTGTTTTAAATTTTCATGTCGTTTTGATGAGAAATTGTGAAATTTAAATGTGGTTTAAACTTTTTTATTGACAGTTATTGTTAGCATACATTTGTGTTGTATTTAACACAATAATTTTAACACACAAAACGAAATGCCGTTGTTGTTATTTTGTTCGTTGTTTTGAACCATTGCCTCTATCTGTATCTGGTATTAGTAAAGCAATCCTTTTCAACATCGAACGTAAATATCACACCAGGCCAAATGTCATAAATTTGGTGAGAAAACTATTAGGTCTACTATAAGTATTAGTGTATGGTAGCCTCGTAGAACTTTATAATTCATAAACTTGTACCCATAGAATAATACGTACGTAGATAAACTTATTCTCTCATCTGACGTTTCATTTCACACTCTTCATCGTAGGTTTGTGGAAATGAGAGCAATTAAATTTAAAATAATCTTACACCAGGTGGAGTTACAAAATATGTTCACTTAACTTTTTCCTGTCATTTTGGTGTAGAACTGAAAAATTTAAATATATTTTGCACTTTTTTGTTGACTTTTATCGTTGGTATACATTTATACTGTATTTAACACAACTAGTTTGTCACAAATGCACGAAATTCGGTTGTTTTTCCTTTGTGGATATATGTATGTATATACTATTGCCACCATCTGGTATTATTGAACCCATATTTTCCACCATCCAATGTTTACTTTCCATCGTACCTATGACGGTTAATTTATGGAGCGAATAAAAGCTTCTATGGTATGTATTATTCTATGCTTGTACCTTATAAAATATTTAAAACCCATAAATGTCAGATATGAAGGAAATGCTTTAAAAATAAGTTCAATTGCCCATGGTATTGAAATTCTTTGAATTTGCATTTGGACAGGTATATAATTCAAATTACACTACAAACTATAATTTTCATATAATTAATTTTCCCCATGTATGACCATATATTTTTATATATGTAGCTATATTCCCAAATATCCTCGGAAATAATAAATTTGATGGTTACCAGATTGCACATAAGTTGATATTAAAACTTAAAAGTTCCATTTGAAATTTAAAACAAGCTGAAATTTATCATTGGAAATTTAAAATACATCAGTTGACATTTAAAACACGTAAGTTGAAAAATAAAGAACATCAATTGAAATTGAAAAGGCATCAAATGATCCTTAATTCATATTTGAAAGATTGGATTTTTTGAATTTCTATTGATGTGTTTTAAATTTCAAATTGGCCTTAAAATTCAAGTGATATTTTTGAAATTAATTTGATATTTTCTAATTTCAATTGGAATTGAAACTTTAAATGTTATCTATTGAAAGATTTGAAAAAAAGAACTGGAAATAAATTTAAATTTTATCCATTGAAAAGGTATAAAAATTTTAATTTAAAAATTACTTAAATTAACGGAAAATAATCAAATCAGGGAGCAAAATTTTTATCAGGAAAATAAATAAATTATTGTAAATTTCAAATAGGCCGTTAAATTCAGGTGATATTTTTGAAATTAATTTGATATTTTCTAATTTCAATTGGAATTGGAATATGATCTATTGAAAGATTCGAAATAAAATGAATTGGAAATAAATTGAAATTTTATCCATTGAAAAGGTTTCAAAATTTTATTTTAAAAATTACTTAAATTAAGGGAAAATAATCAAATCAGGGAGCAAACTTTTTATCAGGTAAATAAATAAATTGGACTACATGCATGACCATATCATGTCCCAAATTCGACGAAAAACATGAATTTCTTACAAGGAAAAATTGCTTAGCTCCATACGATGTTAAATTGTCCATCAGTTTAGTTATTTGATGGACTTCACTTTTTCCTGGCTGTACTCACCCCTATAGTCACGAGCCACGCATGTAAGGCTGATTCAGCTAATCCCATGCGCAAACACAACCAACTCATATAGATCGTTACAAATCCAATACATATTTGATTCAGGACATTCAGGAAGTATTCAAAACGTTGTACTAATACCCATGACTCACTATCGCCCTTTGTGTCCACGGACATATTGGAAAATCCCAAGTTAAGGAAGATTTCACGTACAAATTTTGTAGGCAATGAAAACTTTAGTAACCGACAGTTTTAAGTGGTCCCCAATATCCAGCGAAGACGAGCCGTTGTTTTCGATTTAAATTTTAACCGTTGTTGCCCCGTAATAGGTTCGGATGGCACTGAAAGTAGCCGTGTTCTGAGATTCCATGTCGGGGTTGAGAAAACGTTGTTGCTAATAATGTTTTGTGTTAATATATAAATTGTTTTAATGTGTTTCAGGTTGTTATTGGCTCATTGGTTGGTTTAATGTAGTACGTACAGAAATACCGCGTGTATATTTGCACGATTTTTCTTATCAGAAATTGTTGTCTTTTATATTTATTTTTTGAAAATTTCTTAAACCCTAAAATATCTAAAAATAATCAATTTAGAAAAAATTCTGGACACTAGTAATTAATAGATTTTTGTTTTGCTTCCCCAATTCATCCCATGGTGGGATAGGGGAGATCTTTAAACAGTGACTATTATATTTGTTGACAGATTGATTGGGACCTACTCTTTTACTCCAAATGGTTATTGAGAAGCCTTTCTCATGGTTAATTACCACCAATATACGGAGTGACCGTCGCCAAAATAAATTTATGGATTTATAAATCAGTATCCACACCATTTCTTTCCTATGCAGGTTTAGTACTTTTTCATTGAAATTTATCTTGAACCGGAAAACTCATTAAAGGCCATAACATCTTAAAGATCGAATAATAAAACTAAAATGGAGGTAAATAAAAATATTTAAAATTGTTGGGTGAACAGACTTAAACATACCCTCACCCTAAGACATTCATTGGGTACAAAAGGTTTTATAAGTATTCGCCATTCATTTACACGAACGGAATTGGCAAATGTGTGCATATTCAAAAGCAGAATGACATTCTCCAATATACAGGGTGTCTGGTGGCAAATTTATATTTTTAAATACGATTATTTCAAAAAGTAATAAACGGTGCAGAGGGAGGGCGGCGCGTTGGAATTATCGATTATGCGGATTTGTCAGCCACGATGTCGCAGTGGTCGAGTGAGCATCGTGCGTTCGCTGTGAAGACATTTTTTAAGAGTAATAATTCTTACGTAATTGCTCGTCGACGATTTTGTTAAAGGTTCGGTATTCGGCGAATAAGTGATGGACCGAGTGTACATTTAATTCGTTCGTGGGTGCAGAGATTCCGCGCAACTGCTTCGGCTATGAATGTCCCACGGCCAGGGCCCAGTCGATCTTCAAGGACTCGCGACAACATTGAACTGGTTGAAAGCAGTTTACGTGAAAATCCGCGACTTTCAATACGGAAAAGAGCAGCCTCGCTGGAGCTTCCAAGAGCGATTATTCATGAAATTTTAAAAAATGATCTGAAGTTCCATCCTTTTAAAATTCAAATCGCTCAAGAACTGTAAGAAAGTGACTTTGATTTACGTAAAAATTGTTGTGAAAAGATGTTGGAGCGTTTTCGCAATGTAAATCCCATTTTTTGAAGCGACGAGGCTCATTTTCACTTAAACGGCCACGTCAACAAGGCAAACTGTCGTTACTGGTCTCCAAGAACCCGCAACTCTCGATTGAAACATCAAAAACATTGCATTATTGCCCCATGGTAACTGTTTGGTGTTTGTTTCGAAAATTCTCGAGGCCAGGCGACGAATGTCAACGGTGAAAATCATAGACGCATGATTACGGAATTCTTTTTGCCAAACCTGCGAGCTCACCCATCGTTCTCTTCACACACGCGGTTTCAACAGGATGGGGCGACTGCACACACAGCCAGAGCTTCGTTGAATTTACTTCGGGAAAATTTCCCCCAAAAAGTGATCAGTCGCTTTGGGGATATCCCATGGCCACCGAGGTCGCCCGATCTAACTCCCATGTATTTTTGTTTTGTGGGGCTACCTCAAAGAGAGCGTTTATAATGACAATCCCCAATCTCTTGTGGCTTTAAAGGAAAATATTCGTCGAGAAATCAGCTCAATTGAACCAAGTTTACTGCAGCGTGTGGCGCAGAACACTAGGCTCCGTTTTGAACAGTGTGTTCAACTCGACGGAAGACATCTGGATGACATACTCTTTAAAAATATAAAATCCGCATTACCATTCTATCGTTCAATGCTCTTAATAAAACTTTGTGATAATTTTTATGTTTTTTATTTAAGTTTGAAAATATAAATCTGCTACCAGACACCCTGTATTATCTAATAACCAATGTAATTAGGATCCTAAGTGGATTTGGGAATTTATCATGACTACCAGCCAATACACCGCCCAATATTTCTATGGGAGGTACAAACATGGGTAAGGCGAATTTATAATTATACAGTAGCTTTTGACAAAACATTGCCCAGTACCAAATTTCATTAAGATTGGTTGTGGTTTATATCCAATCGTCCAATATTTGTATGGAAGGTACAAAAATGTGCCTATCCAGTTTCGTTTATGTAGTAGCTTTTGACAAAACATTGGCCAGTACCAAATTTGTTTAATATCAGTTGTGGTATACCAGAGCCGGACAGCCGTCCAACTTTTGTATGGGATCTTTTGTATGGAATAGGAGTGGCATAGCCACTAATTGGCCATAGAATAGTGGCATTTGACTAAATATTTTCTAATACCAAATTACATAAAGATTGGTTCGTTTTTGCAGGAGTTATATTATCGATTAACCAGCCCACTACTAAACTTTTGTATGAGAGATACAAAAATGGGTGTGGTAACATCACTCTTATTTTAGTGGTGCCTGGCGTTTGACGAAATCAAACCTTAAGCTTTTATATGGGACGTACCAGAATGGGCGTGGAATCCTCGTAAATTTTCTCCAGTTAAATACACATTTACATATTATTAACCAGTATCTGAGTTACAGCCATAGAGTAAATTTATAGTAGAGCCGCCATTTGTCTCATCTGACGTTTCCTTTCACACTCTTCGTGATGCGGTCGGTGTGATAGAGAGATATTTGACGAAAAGTGATATACACCAGGTGGAATTACAATAACTTCTTGCTTTAATTTTTCATGCCATTTTGGTGAAAAACTGTGAAATTTAAATGTGTTTTAAACTTTTTTATTGACTGTTATTGTTAGCATACATTTGTGTTGTATTTAACACATTAATTTTAACACACAAAACGAAATGCCGTTGTTGTTATTTTGTTCGTTGTTTTGAACCGTTGTTTTGTTGTTTTGAATCTGGTATTAGTAAAGCAATTCTTTTCAACATCAAACGTATACATCACACGAGGACAAATGTCAGAAATTTGGTGAGAGAAAGATTTTCTCTACCCATATTTACTCTATGGTTACAGCTAATCCCACACACTAGAAAAAAGTTGTATTAGATATACAAACATTCATACATATCAGTTTGTATAAATATGTCGATTTGTATGGGAGGTACCAGAAGGGTCGTGGGCAAAACTCCCATTTTCAATCCCAAACTAAGATTGGGAAAATAATAGCCACTAATAAAAGGTCTTATGATCGGTAAAGATTTATGGCATTTATCATGCTGAAAAGCCGGCCAGAAAATCGGACAGACAGACGGGCATGCCTCAATCATCTTGAAAAATCCTAAAACAAATTTCTACCAAAGATACTAAGGGTCTAATATGGCTCGTTATATGCGTTACATTTTTTCTCCCGTATTAAATGATACACATACACCGCCATTCCTACGGGTGAGGGTATAGAAAGGTCGCCCTTACGCTTTGGATAATTTTTTTAAACAAAAACAAATAAATCAACTTAAAGCTTTTGAAATTTACAAAATAAATAGAGTAACGAAATAAGGCAGCACTGCCTTTGAAGTCGTATATAACCTCCCCATGGATCAAACTAAAAGAGTTCTACAAAAAAACAACAGACAGTTGTCCGAGGCCTTCGGCCACGGACTGTCCCTGCAGGCTGTGTCAGAGACACGGCCATTAAGTTTAACGTAGAATACGCCATCCGATAAGACAGAAAACATATATAACAATAAATGATAAATAACATAAGCAAATGAATTTATTTATTTGATAGTTACTTTTGATAATATACATAAGCTTATGGTAGGAAAAATAGGATAAATATGTTTTTAAATTAAAAGAGTAAGGATAAATGATAAATAACAGACGCAAATCAATTTGATTTATATTTTTTATAATAATATGTCCATGTTAAATTCAAATTTAACATTTTGTTTCACTTAAATACATAAGTAAATACACGAAATTTCAATATTTCATCAATCAAAACAACAGCCGAAGGTTTGTGTCCACATTGAAACAGCAGCATAGTTTGTGTTCACGCTACAAGCTCAAACACTCAACCAAACACCACACATATGTTTGAGTGTAAGTGTTTAAACAATTTTCATTTGAGAAATTTAAATATTAGGAAGATATCAACCAATATGAAATGTATATCAAACGAAAGATAACATCTTCATTTACCTAGAAAAATATTTTTAAAAAAAGTTATCTCGCCGTTTTCTCATAATCAATGAAATAAAGATTACAACAATAACAATCTGACATGACTCCCTATACCGTAAGGTAAGACGTGTTCTACGCCAAAAAATCGTGTGCCATGAAGTCACACAACAGAAGCAAAACTGTATGTCATCGTAGATGAGGGTTTAGTGTTTCTGGTTGCTCCCGTCTCTCATTTACTTCGGTGAAATCGTTGTCGTCCGTCCTGTACAGTGAGTGGTTGCATTTGTGCGTGCAGACAGCTTAAGACATTGTAAGAATGTAAATTCGTAGACACTATTGGTCGCATTTTATAAAGGAAAATATCTCCGTATGTATGAAAGTTTTCTCAAGGAAAATATATTTGTACAGTTTCATAAGGTAAAATGCCTTTGTTCTGTCTAAAAAGATTACGATAAATGGTCCCACATTCATATCCGATAGGTGTTATGTATGACAGACGCCTTATCCCCAATATCAATTGTTGCGTTATCCGTTTTTTGAACATGTTAGACGGCCTTGTGTATAAGGGCTCTGTCATATGCGTGCCCATCATAGCACATCTCAAATATTTATGTTGGTTGGACCCAAATATACTTCTATTGTTTTTGATGCTTCCTTCATCCAAGCGATCGGACTGTCACACAAAACAGTGCTGTTCGACCGCAATATAGACACATAAAGAATAATAATCAAATTCATAACGTATTTTGTTAAAAATAGTTTTTTGTAAGATTTATGGCCAGTTTCACAGTTGAAAATTGTCCATTTAAATGCACTTTAAATTTCCAATGCTTGTCATTTAATATAAAAATTTTCGGTGAGCTTTTAAATTAACCCCCCTATTATGATTTGGGGCGATACGCGATAGGCGACTGCATTCTCTTGCTTCGTATTACAATTTTGTAAAAAGTGATGCCAAGCGCCTATCGCATTTTCGCAAAATTATTGCAATCACAAAGCGGTAGGTTTCGCATCAGCTGTTTATTTTTCGGCGTTCGTAAGCGCTAACAAAATTGTTGGCGGTAGTTGTGAGGTATTGGATATTTATCATTGAAAACATAAAAAAAATCTATAAGAAATTAAAGTGTTTTAAGATTTTTTGAAAATGCGAGTATGAAAATCATTGAATTGTTTTTAAACGGTTATGGAAACAAAATTACGAAATTACACTGCTTAAAATCACAAACTATTTGTTTGCAGTTGTTCAATTTTTTTACACTACATACAAAACACCAGTGTTAAATATTATAGGTGCACATAAAATCGGACAAATATTTTATGAAAGCAATAAAACCGACTGATTAAGAACGAATAAGAAACATTATTTTATTCTATTTGCACTTCATACTTCTTCAAAACTTTAATGATACTATCATTTGCTCTCGCATATATGCAACAGCTGCTTTCTACGCATTCACAATCGGAAATAAATGCAAATGTATTTCGGTATTCACAATAGTCTGCTGTCAAGCGCCTACAAATAATAATATGAACTATCGTTTTTTTCGATAAACTTGCATTCGCCTATCGCCCATCGCCAGAAAGATGATAATAGGGGAGTAAGCTTTTAAATGACGAATGTGAAACTCGCCCTTATTTTGTGAACAATTTGTTGCTAAAAATGTTTATACCCTCACCCACAGGGATGAGTTTCATGTTTCTTCTAAAAATTTTTGGAACGAAGTTCCTTATCGCACGTTGCGGGATGGAGGCTAAATGGAAAAATTTTAAACAACTTTTTTTTTAATTACCTTATTACAACCCATTATTATCAACTATATTGGGTAATTTTGGTTTGGTTTGGTTTAAAGGGAAGTTTTCTAGGTGGAGCCTGTGTATTACATATTCTAGTTTTGAACCCAATAAAAAGTAAATTCAGAAAAGCCAAAGTGCAAGACTGGCAAATCCGTTAAATACAACCCTGAGCATTGAATTACATTTGGCAGCACACTAGCTCTTACACCATACAGAAAGGAAATAAGTAGATGTCGCACAGGCGTTGTCAAGTACTGCCACTAGGTGCTGTGTTGTCGTTTTGTAACTTTCATTGACGTTTCTCATAACATTCACTGACGTTTATTCAACAGAGTGGGAAATTTTTTCAATACAAAAATAGAATCATTTTCCAGGTTGTGCTATTCGAACAACTAACTTAATTTTTTTATGTCGTTTTGTTCCCCACTTTCAAGTTCAAATTTTGTTACTTTGATTGTGTCTTTTTGTTTACTGTTATTGTTGGTGCTCGTTTGTGTTGAATTTCAGAGCAACGGACAACAAAACAAAATCCTTGTTGATGTTGCCTACCACACCTATTATTAGAACCTGTTCCAAATACATATTGCAAGGTATATTTTGTTTGGGATCAAACGTAATTATTGCATTCAGCTCCATCTAGAAAATAACCCATTGAACAAGAAATTTCCCAAGGCATGTGCAGTATCTAGTTAATTCCTTTATCTATGTCTTACACTCGTACTTTTGGTTTGGTTTTTGTCTAGACTAACATATCGAGGGATATTTTTTGTTTAATGGGAAATTTTCTAGGTGGAGCCTGTTTATTACATATTGTAGTTTTGAACAGAAAAAAAAGTAAATTTAGATAAGCCAAAGTGAAAGAAGTTTAAAAAAATAACATTTTCTTAAGTGCGTTTTCTTAAAAAAAGTTAATTTTCTCAAAAAAATTCCTATTGATATACTTAAACAATCTACCTTTTCTTAAAAAAATACCTTGTATTAAAGAAGTGCCTTTGGTTAAAAAAGTCAATTTTCTTACATAAAGTATCTTTTCTTAAAAAATCAATTTTTTTAATAAGTACCTTTTCTTAAAAAAGTAGAGGTGGGCACAAATCACGTGATTAGCGTGAATCACGTGAATCACGCATGATTCACGCATGAACGTGAGTAAAATTTGATTTTACTCACGTGAGCGTGCGTGAACGTGAGCGAAAAAAATTGTCGTGCGTGAGCGTACGTGAGTGGAAAAATTTCGTGATTCACGAACTTTTCCAATAAAAAATTCGGTTTTTTTGCCGACTTTTCTTATTTTGGATGTTTAATGTGTCAAATACGCAAATTGCATATTTTTTAGGAATAGCAAGTTTTACCAACTTTTTTTTGCAACATTTTTTCACCGATTAAATCAACAGCACCTAACTGGAAAAATAGGCCTTGGAGCCAAATTTTTTGTTTAACATTTTTTGCTCAAAATAACGTGTTTTCCAATAACTTCATCAGTTTGTTATAAACCATAAACACTTTTACTATATTTTAAAGGCGTTGCTAGTCAATAAGTTGTCGGCCGCTACCGCATGGCGGCGTCAAGTTTTTACTCAGTTGCCCGCGGTATTCGCATGTTTTCATATTTCTTGTGTAAACAAACAAAACAGCACCAATTGTGACGATCACACGTTTTTTCGCTATGGATATTCGCTTGAGTGTGAAGCATTAAAAGACTCTTTTTACAAAAGACACTAAATTACCTGAATTTTTTAACCCCAACGAAAAAGAAACTGAATTAAAATTTTGTTTTATAATCATTAACTATAATTATAACTTGAAGTATTTTATTTTAATTATATGTGACCTGGTCTACGGAAAGGGGGCTTAGGTATCAAAAAATCAATTTTCACTTTTGGTTGATTCGGATGGAAGATGAGATGCTTTTTCACGTGGTGAAAAGCAGAAAATCCTAACTTGCTTAGAAGTGTACTAAAAATGTAGAGAAAGAAGAGTAAAAATACGACAAAATATAATTTATTGGTAATGAACAAAATACATTGAATTATAAGCTATAAAGACATGATTATACAGTAGAAAAACGTATTATGGGCCAAAAATAATAATGCTGAGTAGTTTATGTATTTTTCTTTGTTGTCGTTTTTCTTGAGATCTTTTTACGTGTTGATCCTGAGGAAGATGGGCCTGGTTCCTCGTCTGGTTTGAGAACATCTTCACTAGTTTTTGCCTTCCGTTTCTTCGATGGCAAATCTTTCGGCAATGGAGCCACAATATCTACTTTAGATATATCCGAAACTAAGCTGCGAAGATTGTGATAGATGTACCACTGACGTTCCAAAGATAAACCGGCTGGTTGTATAACTTTCGGCATTTCAGGATCGATAGGTTTTAACAGAAGCTAAAAGGACTGCACTTCTTCACTGTCTGCGAATTTCTTTGTTTTTACACAATCTGTAGAGATTATGAAATGATAATGGTTTATTTGCCAGTCCGTGTTGGCGCACTGTTACACCCTGTGCGTGAAAATGACGTAGTAAATTTTCGTAACGCTTCGTCGTACAGGCATGTAGAAAATGGGAAAACGAACGACAAACAGGTACTCTGTAGAAGGTAAATTGAATTCTATGCCTCATAACTTCTGTATCCTGTCTCTGTCCATATTTCTTCCGCCCAGCAAGCTTTGCGTATACACTTTCTAGCTTTTCGTTACTCATAATTCCAGCTTCGATGTGACTTAGTATCACTAAATCAAGTTCATTTTTCGACATCTCTAAACAATTGTTCCGCGTATTCTCGATCATTTCCCGTGGTATCAGTGTATGACATTCATTATTACAACAATCTTTTGACAGAAATTTTGTTACCATCAACAACATACAGGTCCATGTTAACAAAAGTTTGTTCGGTATCATCTTCTGCCTGAGATACACATACTTCGTCTTCATCATCATCGCTCTCTTCATAGTTTTTATCATCGTTTTCATCATCCTTTTCATGGAAATATTGTCCGTATACGGCACTGAACTCCTCATCAACACTCATGTTTCATTTCATGCGAAATGCGAAGACGATAATCAACAGAAACAGTAAACGTCACTTCTTCAGTGTTACTTTTTTAAATGTTCCACACTAGCAACTTACACGATGAACTATAATAATATTCCGACCAACAAAAACACTTACTGGACCAACAACAACACTTACTGGACGTCCGGCGCGGAGAACAATTAACGAGATAATGAGAAACTGACGAAACGAGTTGCATACTTTTAACAGATTTTTCACAGAAAACTAGTTTTCGCACGTAAGCTCCCTTTTCGTAGACCAGGTCACATATAAACTTTGCTTTATATTTTTAAGTTAATTTAATCTATTCATAAAAATAAAACTTGTTTTTGAAGCTTTCTTTAAATCTTTGACGTTTGGGAATAAGGTCTTAAGTCAAAAAAATGCATTTTGGGTTTTTGATTGGGTTTAACTCAATTTTTTTTTCTCTTTCGTTTGGTATTAATAACTCAAATCTAGCACAACTCCATACAATCGTAATCATTTGCTCTTTAGGCAATAAGTCAGAAAATTTCATATATAAATAATTTTCAATTTAAAATTACGAAAAACTACAGTTTCTGGCTTAAGACCTTATTCCCAAACGTCAAAGAAATAAAAATGAGAATTTTTTTTTTGTATAAAAATGTGTTTTTTCTTTTGCGTGAGTTTCGTCTACGCATGAACGTGAGTAAAATTTGATTTTACTCACGTGAGCGTGCGTGAACGTGAGCGAAAAAAAATTCGTCGTGCGTGAGCGTGCGTGATTCAAAATTATTACGTCGTGACCGTGCGTGAGCGTGAGCCAAAATTACTCACGTGCCCATCTCTATAAAAAAGTACATTATCTTAGAACAAATTGACTTTTTTTAAAAAAATACAATCAATAAATAAAAAATTTCTTTACAAGGTTTCTCATTTCACAAAAAGTATCTTTTCTTAAATATCCATTTAAATTACAGTATTTTTCAACAGGCGCCTTAGGCGTGTTGGAACTAACTATGTAGTACATAAATATAGCGAAAGGAACTTCTTTCCAACCGGGTGTCCCCTGACACCTCGTAATTTTTTTCTTTTATATGTGATTAGCTTCAACACAAACATTGGTTAATAATCTGTAAATGGCTACTTAGCTGGAGAGAATAGGCGAGGTACCTCCCATACATCAGTTGTTCGGCATGATAACTCCCGCAAAACCGAACCAATCTTTATGCAATTTGGTACTAGACAAAATTTAGCCAAATGCCACTCTTCTATGGAAAAAGAGTGGTTTTGCCACACCCATTCTGGTCCCTCCCACACATAAGTTGGGCGGATGACCGGTTGATCGACCCGATAACTCTCGTAAACTATAACCGATCTTAATGAAATTCGGTAATTTCCTAAAAATTACAAATTAACTAGTGTACCACGCCCATTTTCGTACCTCCCATACAAAAGAAGGGCGGCTTTCCGGTTGGCCGACTCGACCGATTTTTTAAAAGCTACTGTGTTCTAACAAATGAAAAGCTTCGCCATGCCCATTTCTGTACCTCCCATATAAATATTCAGCGGACAATTGGCTGGTAGTCACAATAAATCCCCAAAATAACCTAGGATCCTAAATAAGAATACTATTTTGCGCAATGTCTCGCTGGTATTGAATATTGGCTCATTTGCAATCCTCATTCGTTCAACGAACATGTGTTTTTATTTTAATAGAACTAGGTCGCAATGGATGACTTAGGGTGAGGGTATGTTTAAGTCGGTTCACCCGACTGAAACTTCTGTACTGGTTTTTATTTATATGATGTAAGGCTAAATAGCCGTTTTCTTTACAACTTAGCAAACGATAATCGCTTGCTTGTACCCAAAACACGGCTAATATTTATCAAACTAAACTGTCAGATTTTTAATTTCAAAAAAACACGAATTCAAATCGAAACCAGTTTTAAGTAAAGTATACCATGAAAACGATACATTACACAAATTGTATATTACACGATTTTTGTATTCCAAAAATCGGAGTTGAATTTTGCTACTATTTTTATACAATCTTTCATATGTGAGGGGGTTTCCCCCAAATCCTTTGTGAAACATTTATTTGTTGTTGATAAGAAACCACACAGTGAAATTGTTGATTAATCTTACATTGGAATTTAATTGACTTTCTTTCTACAGTGAATCCACTTTTTATATTCGATTCAATTACCACTTATGGATTTACACTGAAAATACGACTCGACGAACAAAACTGTCGCGCATGATATATGTACAGTCATCAGCCCAATGTGGTCGAAGCTTAGTTTCACAAGAAAATAAAAAAAACCCCCCGCTTACACCACTTTTTGCATATAAATACGTTGTTGGTATTAAAATTGAGATGATGTGAAAAATCAGAGAGCTTCGGATGGTTGGTTGTATGCAATAAGGGTGTTCATCGTCTTGTGCGAATGTTCAATTGCATTCACACAATTCGCTGAAAACCCTTAATATGTGACAAAGTGCAGGGTACATGGTCTTAAAAATTGATATCACTTTGTTGAACGTTTGTTTGTCAAACTGGAACGTTTGTTAAACTGGAGTCAAATGTATAATTTTAAATTAAGTTAAATAAATATTTTATTGAGAATGATACCATAGATTTTCTGTAAATAGGAATGTTAATAACACAGTGCAACACGAAAAAATATAACCATATACGGTGTCATTTTTGCTAAAAAGTGATAATTTTGTCAGGCTCATATCTTGCAAACCGTTTGGAATTTTGATTTACTCTCTGAGGAAAAGTTGTAGCTCTTATCATAGAGAATATAAAATAAAAAAAGGTTCATCTTCGCAAAACACTTTAAAAATGCGATTTTTTTTAACCTTTTTCCCCCTTTTCAGGTCCATAGGAAGCAAACCGTTCAAAATTCAGGGAAACATTCAACCACAGAAATGTACCTAAGATCTCAATAAACAACTTTCTAGAACATTTGAACTTCCTAGGAATGATTATTTGGGGCCCATAAAAAAAGTCCATGACTTTGGGCAAAACTGCTTTTTTTTGTCTTTTATCACGTAGTGGTGTCCGTATGTGGTTATATTTCCATGACTTAAAAAATACACACAGTGTAATTTTTTGGCGCTATCTGGCCGTCGGTGGTGCAATGGGTAGTGTGCGCGCCTCTTGTACATGAGATCCTGGGTTCGATCCCTGCTCTGACCACCTTAAAAAAAATTTCTTTCGGCGGCGGTCACCTCGCATAGTGACGGCGACACTATCGAGTATTTAGCCATGAAAAAGCTTCTCAAAATACCGTTCGGAATCGGTGTAAAAACTGTAGGTCCCAATCAGTGAGTGAAAAATTAGAAAGCGCACAGCTCACTGGTTGTGAGAAGCTCTCCCCAATCCCTTCATGGAATGTAATGGGAAACGGTTTTTTTTTTATCTGGATGGAAAAACATTCGGTCAATCGTACTCGGATCAAGAAAGTGGGCTATGTTGTAACTGGTACACGATTGCAATAGGGATGGGTATCGAAAACATCGATTAATGTAATCGATTATTATTTTCAAGGCAATAATCGATTTCAGATTAATAGCCGTTAAAAACATCGATTAATCTGCGTTTTCGATTAATCGACATGAAAATAAGAAAATTAATGGAAAACAAAATTTAGTCACTACCAAATTACTAAATTTAGTCATTTAATAGCAACTAAATTTAGTCATTTAATAGCAAAATAAAATTGCTCAATAATAAAAGAAACCTTTTTTGAAACAGGATGCTTTTTTCAAACCCATTTCCCCTATAGTTCTTGCTATAACAAATTTTCTCCCTTATTGCAGGTAATGAATAAAATGAAAAACACAATAAAAATTTAATGTATATTGTATAATTACAAATAAAAAAGCAATAAAAAATAGTGATAAAATAATAATGGATGTTATTTTTGTTTTTATAATATGTATGTATATGTTTTACCAAAACTTATCGGGAACGTCTGTTAAAAACAATAATTTATTTGCAAGATCAGCTATCAGCCTACTTCTCTGACCTTTTAAAACTTGGCCGGTTGCCGAAAATAGTCTCTCCGAAGGCACCGACGTTGCAATGCTAGGCACATACTTGAGGGTCACAGACGAAAGTACTGGAAATTTTTCTGCCATATGTTTCCAGTATAAAATTGGATTCTGTTTTATCTTTTATGGTGGAGCCCTCAAATAAAGGCTGAACTCATCTGGAATAGCATTTCCAGAGTTTTTGGATGTTACATCATGACTTATTGATTTTGGCTTAACATTTTGACGTAACATTTGTGCATCTGGAACAAAGATGAAGATACAGCACCTGAAAGTGAGGAATCTGAGTCTGAAGATTCGTTTTGGGCAGGAGCCTCATCTTTCATTTCCCATATATATTTTGATACAGTATTTATCACCTTGGCAAGACTGGTTGGATCAGAATTACAAATGACAACTTTGCTAATACCACGTTTATACGCTCTTCTTATATATATGTATGTATTTCACAAGAGTCAGCTGGCACAACGATGTCAACTTGTATAATTTTTTCACCATTAGTGTTACCATATGACCATACTTTTGCTGAATGGCATCACGAAAGTATAATAATATTTCTGAATGATATCTGCGTATAAACAGTGAGCTAAGTATTTGCAAATAGTTTACTTTGCAAATAAGAAGTGCGTGTAAACGTAGTATAAGAAAGTGACTTTCCTAAAAATATCGATGTATTTAAATATTAACATCGATTAATCGAACATAGAACACATCCGTTAAAAAAACATCGATTACTTTTTAATTACATCGATTTTTCCGATTAATCGATTCATCGTTACCCATCCCTAGATTGCAACCATTTCTATAGTAGTTATAATGTATAACAGTAGGGTGTTTACTAGAACATTTACAAAATTTTTTGAAACCTTAAAACCCCAAACTTGTGGTTAACTGCGATCATATGCAATTACACAAGTGTTGACCTTAAGAAACGTTCGAATCGATTTTACCTACCAACCCTCAGACAAACAACAGAAAGTAAAGTTAAAATTGAAATTGAAATAATATACATTTTTAAATATATGTATAACATTTTGATAATCAAATGTACATACATACATAACTAAGTAGTAACTGACGTTCGTCCGTTCGTTTGTTCGATCAATGACTGTGTCGCCTCGTCTGTCAGATACCATATAATTCTATTGGGTTTCCAATGTACCAACAATGTTAACAATATAAATATATATGTACATATCTAACTCAATACGATTTCGATTTCAATAACCCTCAATCATATTATATTCGATCGGTATTTCAATACAGCAATGAGCTCACGTAGTAGATAAGAATTTCGCGTAGTTTGCAAACTTTGGTTCCATAGACTTAAATGGCTTTGAAAGTTCTTTAAAGTTCATACTTTAAAAAAAAGTGAAATTAATTGCTTTGCATTTATTGGGGTTTAAAAAACTAATTGAAATCAGTTGCATTTGTACAAATTAGTTTTGCATTTCGCTTTTCGTTCACCGAACTATGGAAGCCATTGTGTTAGGATGAACAATACTTCTTAAATGTGATTAAAAAGAATTGATCAAACGATATTTGCACGTTTTCCATGCATCGATTAGGTGATACATAAGCGAATCGGAGAATCATCGTGAGGACGTGTAATCTTCGAAACAACTTTCTGCTGTTCCCGTGTACAAAAGTGTAGACATGATAGTACCTTATGGCCAGTTTTTAAGTGGGTAGTTAACTATCGGATTACTTAATCGTAATTGAAAGATAATTAGAAGTTAACTTTGCACTTTAGTTTTCAGTGGCAAGTTAAAGTAAGCCGTCACGATTATGGCAACTCTTATATTCTTATTGGACAAAACATATGTGTTGGGCTAAATACCAAAACAACAAACAGGAGCAACCAAATGGAATTATGTAAAATACGAAGTAAATGCATAAAATCGAAGTAATTTTATCAAAAATGTGTAAAAATAATGTTGCCGCAACAATTTAACGATCTAGGCGCAAAGTATATGTACAAATATTCCAAACAGAAATATGAATTTTATGCAATCTTACATTTCTCATTTTGACAGTCAGTAATTTGATTGTCGAAATCATATGGGTCTGACTACAAGTTAACCATCCAACATTGGTGGTTAAATCATTGATAACCATTGACTGCAATACAAAATTCGATGTTTAACCATAATTTAACTAAGAAACGAAGATCACCACTGACTGTAAAACTGGCCATTAGTAGATCTAATTAGAGTTTTATCTTTACTTTTTTATTGACTATTTTACAACCTCATGAGGTTAGACGTCTTACACATATTAATTAAACAAACAAATTAAACAAGTTTCAACATATTCTTCCAACTGGCTCTATCATACGCCTTTTCTCGCACTTTGGTAACACCAAGGGTACGGAGGGATTCTTCTGGCTGGTCTTTCCAGCGGTGTCTTGGTACGTTATCGAAAACTTTTCGCGCTGGTGCATCTTCATCCATTCTGATAACCTGGCCTAGCCAACGCAATTGGCCTAATTTGATTCGCCTGGTTATGTCCACGTCAGAATATAAATCATATACATAGCTCTTGGTTCCAGCGACGTCGATACTCGCCGTTTTCCCTAACAGTACCATATATTTTACGGAGAATTTTTCTCTCGTATACTCCCAAGTGTTTTTCATCCGCTTGCGATATGACCCAAGTTTCGGAGCCATATGCCAAGACAGGTAAAATGAGAGTGATATAGCTGGACTTTTGTCCGTCGAGAGCAGGCTTTGTCCCTAAACTGCTTGCTGATTCCAAAATAGCATATATTTGCAGGCACAATTCTCCTATTTATCTCCAGGCTGACGTTGTTGTACTTGTTCACGGCGGATCCAAGGTAGACAAATTCATCTACCACTTCAAAATTAAATCGGTTGTCAATGTTCAAGTGCGGACCAAGTCGAGAGGTTTCTCTAGTCGTTGACACCATCAATTGTGTCTTGCCCTCATTAACAGCAAGATCCACCTTCGCTGATTCCTTTTCGATTCTTGAAAATACTGCAGTAATCTCTCGCAAATTTCGCCCAATGATGTCTATGTCGTCAGCATACGCGAGCAACATATGGCTTTTCGTGTTAATGGTCTTGTTCGTATTTACTGCAGCCTTTCTCATTATTATCTCCATTAAGATGTTGAAGAGATTGCACGAAAGTGTGTCGCCTTGTCTAAGTCCTCGCTTGGAACAGAATGGTTCAGTGAGGTCTTTCCCCACTTTCACTGCTGATTTGGTGTTGGTCAGCGTTATTCTACATAGCTTCGTACAGTTTTCCCCGTAGGGGGAAAGCAGCTTTGTAATCCACAAAAAAGTGGTATGTATCGATTTGGTTTTCGTGGGTCTTTTCCAGGTTTTGGCGTAGCGTGAATATTTGGTCAGTCGTGGACTGGCCTGGTCTAAAACAACACTGATAAGGTCCAATCAGGTGTTCAATAATTGGATTTAGTCTTTCACGTAATACGCTCGACAAGACCTTATACGCGATGGATAAGAGACTGATACCGCGATAGTTGGAGCATACACATTTAAACACAAAAAAAAGTTGGTCTCCTCTCAAGGTAATATCCTGGTTACAGTCTTGTTAATCCCTCACTATTCAAAGTTTCACTTCGAAAACATGTAACAAATTATATGGTATCAGTGTTTCCATAAGGAGCCAAAGAGCTCAATCATGTGCCTATGACTTTTACCTCCACTTGGTGGTTCCTGGGCAATGGTAGAATATTTTTTTCTAGCGGCTGAATTCAAGGCTTTTTGATGATTGGCTATGCGACCACGGATGCGTCTCAGGTTTAGTAGGTGACTGATGTCACTGAAGCACATCAACCTATCGGGCATATACTATTGTTCTTAGAAGGCGGATGAGCGGATGAACCACTCATATGGGTCAACGGCGGATAGAAACCAAAAGAAGAAAATCCAGGTTCGACATATTGCATCCTGGTCGGCGTCTGATCTATAATGGGTGCCTGCAATAAAATATCCTGGCAGTAGGTAAAATGCAAGAACCGAGTGGACTGGGCGGGCCTCCCACCACGGTTCACAATGGAAGTGAATATACGAAAACGAAAATATAAGCAAACCCTATTTGTTGACGACCCCCGCAAACATTCTACGGACCACGATTTACTGATATGCACTTGGAATTTGCGAACTCTATATAGATTCGGTGCAAGTATCAAATTGGCAGATGTCGTCGAAAGTTATAAGGCTGACATAACCGCTATCCAGGAAATGCGATAGACAGGACATGGATGCACAAGAAAACAAAACTCCGACATAAAAGACTACCACATATAGTCTCTAGGTTCAATCCTGTGAGTGAACGTATGTATAGCCACAAACCCCATAAAAGCAAAATATTTTTATATTTCCCAAATTTGTGTGCATGCCCCGACAGAAGACAAAGATGATGATGCCAAAGACATATTCTATGAGCGCCTAGAGAAAACGTATGATCATGTCATTAAGATTGTACTAGGAGATTTTAATGCTAAAGTAGGCAGGCCATTGGCAATTTCAGTCTACATGCTGACAGTTCCGACAACGGTATGAGACTGATTGACTTTTCCGCGGCAAAAAACATGATCGTTAGTGATACAAGATTCCGACATAAAGACATCCACAAAGCTGCTTGGGTATCGCCTGTTCAAAGAACCAACTTAATGACGTGGTAATTGATGGAAGGCGCTCATCTAGTGTAATGGACGTACGAGTGATCAGAGGAGCTAACATCTATTATGATCACTACCTGGTAGCAGCAAAGGTTCGCACAAGATTAAGTATAACGAAAATCGTACGAAACCAGACGCAGAGAAAGCTAGACATCGGAAAGTAGCAATTTGCAGAAGTAGCCACAGCCTACTCAAGGAAGCTCTTGCAATTTTTGGCACAGAACCGACCCCCTCCCGATGACGATCCTGAAGCGCAGTGGAAACCCATTCCCAACTCTATAAAAAACTGCTGCAACAACCGTTCTTGGTTTGAAGAGTGTCGTATTGCAAATAATGAAAAGAAGGAAGCCCAAAAATTCTACCAGAAAGTCAAAAACAGAACTAATGGACATGGTTCAGGCCCCCCCCTTTTGTAAAGATAAGGACTGAAATCTCATTGCAGATGTGCAGAGCATGTTGGGAATATGGAGAAATCATTTTTCCACGCTACTGGTACCTGTGATATCCAATGACGATGAGACAATCGATCATAATTTGGACGACGACGTCGATTGCCCCCTTCTAAACAAGACAAAGTCGGGACAGCTATTGCCCTGCTTAAGAACAACAAAGCTGCAGGAGCCGATGTATTACGCCGCGGTGCTGTGTAAGCCTGTTGGCGATGAGCTGATAAGGTGCATGCATCAGCTCATTAGCAAAATGTGGTTAGATAAATGCATGCCCGGCGATTGGAGTATCAGTGTACTATTCCCCGAACCGAGTCTCTGCGCCAACTATCGTGGAATACGCCTTTTATATGGTTTTATCAAGTGTAATGTGCATACCAGTGTGGCTTTAGGCCTGAAAAATCGACAACTGATCAGATTTTCACACTACGCCAAATCCTGGAAAATACCAACGAAAAACAAATCGACACCTATTATCCATTTGTCGATTACAAGGCAGCCTTCGATATCCCGATACGGGAGAAACTCTACGAAGCAATGTCTGAGCTTTGTATTCCTGCAAAACTCATACGCCTTTGCAGGATGACCTTGACGAACGCCAAATCCGCAGTGAAAGTAGGTAAGGATTTTAGCGAACCTTTCGAACTAAGCGAGACCTCAGACAAGGTGACACCCTATCGTGCGACCTCTTTAACATCTTAATAGAGATTATTCTGAGAAAAGCTGCAGTCAACATGGATAAAACTATCAGCAGCAAAATTCACAAGCTGCTCACGTATGCTGATGATATAGATATCGTTAGGGCGTACAATGAGAGAAGTTACTGCTGCGTTTTCGAGAATTGAGAATGAGTTAGCAAAATTGGGTCTGACAGTAAATGAGGACAAGACAAAATTAAGGGTTTCATCGAGCTGGGCCTCCACTCCATTAGACCAAAGCGTGAAAGTTGATAACCGTTATAATTTCGACGTGGTAAATAAAACAAAAACAACAACGTCAGCGGAGAATTGTGATTGCGAATAAATGTTATGTTGGGCTAAGCAAGTACTTTAGAGATAAAGCCCTCTCTCGAGTAACAAAACTCCAGCTGTACCAGACTCTCATACAACCTGTCTTGCTTTATGGCGCAGAATCCCGGGTCTTGTCGCAAGCAGATGAAACATCTGTAGGAGTCTTCGAGAGGAAAATACTTCGAAAAATGTATGGCCCTATAGTGCACAACGGCGACGCATGAACCATGAGCTGTATGAGCTTTATTCCGACATTGACATAGTTAAGCGGATCAAAATAACGCGATTGCGCTGGTTAGGCCATGTCAGTAAAATGGATGAAGACGAACCAGCACGAAGGGTTTCCGAAACCGAACTCGAAGGAAGATGAAAAATAGGAAGACCAAGACTCAGCTGGTGGGGTCAGATTGACGAATCCCTGCGTACACCTGGTATTACCAACTGGAGAGATAAGGCAAAAACCGGACTGGTTGGCGAAGTATGTTATCTTCGTCAGGGACGTGCGGTGGAGTTCTTAGCAGGGTTTTCTCCACATTTAAAAACAAAAATTGTCTATTCTAAGTTTATTCCAGGACCACGACGAGGGAAGGAATCACATTTTTATTTTTTTTGTAATAATTCCTTGTTTTTTTCATTTTATTTAAATTGATATTTTTTTTATTTATAAACCAGTTCAACACGTCGTGTTTTTTGAATGAAAACTTCAGTCACATCATCGTAAAAATTTTTTGTATTTTTTAAAAATGTTAAAAAAGACTTTTGTATAGAAATTAAGGCTAACTCTGATAACCTTTCCTCTAACATTTGGTTTCTGGAATAAATCTTAATTCTCTTAAGTGCTGAAAAAGATCTCTCAACAGAACTTGTTGATACTGGAATTGTTAAAACTAACATGCTTAATTTAGATACTTCAGAAAAAATATCCGACAAATAAAAATTAATTAAATTACTTGGTATGTCAAAAACAGCAACATCATAGAAATACGAATGGGCATAAAACACAACTAATTCGTTTTTTAACTTAATGAAATCAACAAAATTTCCATAATAAGTTTTTAAGCTTTCAAATGCTTCAGTCGGAAATACTTTTTGATAACTTGCATATTTTTTTAAATTTAGCAATTCTACAAATTTGAAATTTCGTGAAGATTTAAACCTAGTTTCCATTTGTTCAAACAGTGTTTCCATTATTTGATTGTATGTTTTTTTATACCTCAAATCGTAATTTTCAATGTTTTCTCCACGCTTTAAACTTGCTCGAGCAGTAGCTTTCGTCATAATCAATATATTATCAAACTTTGATTTGTTAGCTAATATTTGCTTCTTAGTTATTTGAATATGTTCGCAGCAATATTGAATATCAAAAGAGTTTTTTTGAAGAATATCAAACAATACATCAGTGTAGGAAAAAATATCGTTAAAGGTATTTAGCATGAAAACTGTATTAAATGAATCTAAAAACTGCATAAATCCCATAGCTTGAACTGCATCCGCACCCCAAGTATCAGGATCTTCTATCATTTCTTCAAATACTAATATTAGATCTGAACGATAAGTGTTGACTATATTTACAAGTCTAGAGGAATAGTTCCATCTTGTTGTTGCCACAGTATTCCTCGTTTTACCACCTGATCGAAGAAATAAGTTCTTTTGGTGGATTGATTAAAAGCAGCAGACAGTCCTGATAATCTTACAAAAAATATTTTGGTTTCTTGTATAAAGTTTACAGATTGCGATAAAACTAAATTTAACACATGAGCATTACAATGGATAAAAATAGCATTAGAAAACTGCTCTCTTATTTTAGCCTGTGTGACATTCAATGCACTAGACATGACAGCCGCGCCATCATAAGTTTGAGCTACCAGCTTTTCTCCCCAATTAAATCAATCAATTTTGTGGAAATAGCGTCTGCCGTACGATCATAACTTACGTCCATAAATTTGTAGAATCGCTCCCTAGCAACACCTTTTTTGTCAACATACCGAAAAGTTATTGATAATTGAGACTTTTTTATATCGGTTGTTTCATCCAGCATTACTGAGATAAATAAGGTTTCATTTAACTCTTTTGACTGTACCAATAGAGTTAAATATATCGTTTTGAATGCGGTTGGAAGTGTCTTTAAAAATCGTGGATGTCGATAAATGACGATCTAATTTACTATCATATTTAGCAATTAAGTGTAAAATTTCCACATAATTTCTCTCTATTGTCTGAATTTTCTTTTTCATCGTTACCTCTAAACGCAAGTTCCTGTGCACCAAGAAAACATGCCGAATCGACTAAGCGTTCGAATACATTTCGGTTTTCAGAAACTTATTCATTATGTCTCGATAATGAAATGCGTTTTTGTTCGTCAAGTAAAACGTCAATTCGAACTTTTCCAAAAGTTTTTAATGTCAAGGTGTTACTAATGTGAACTTGAAACGTTTGATGTTTTATCATAGCAGCAGTAAATGATTTAAATCATTATAACCTGTGGTCCAAACACTTTTTTCATTTTTAGAAGCGAAATGCAAACAAGGCCAACAAAATAATTTGTTAATAAGGGGACAACCACATAACCAAGCCTTTTCCTTATAATTAGAAGTCTTAAAATGTCTAATAAAAGTTTTATTCTTTGTTGTTAAATTTGGAAGTTCTGGCGCTGGCCTTCCATTTTTACTTATTTGAGTTTTTTCTTCGACTCTTTAATCGTGAAAAGGACTAATTTCAATAGAGCATCCTGATATCATTTTGTTGCGTCTGATCTCATTCACAGTCAGATGTAAAATGAATATTCTACAATTAACTATGGTTCAGAATTACTGTTGCACACAATTTTGTTTGTATGCGAGTGTGTGTTTCTTTTCTTGCTACAAGCTGTACTACTTAACATTTTTTGTCGTTCTTGTTCAAGATTTACTCATTCAGGTTATAGCAGCAGCTGTTGATGAAATTATAGTGCCTAATATGTCAAAGTCAGCTGATGGAAACACAATGTGAAAATTGCAATTTCATTTCAATTGTGTTCAATTTAGTGCTCAGAAGGAAGATTCAAGCCGGTTTGTGTAAAGCCCTTTAATATTTAACAAATTGGTTTCGCAAATAAATCCATCTACTTCATTGCGAATTCTTTGAAACTTTGTGAACAAACTTTGACATATTAGGCACGAAGAAAATGAATGATATAACCTTAGTGAATAAATCTTGTTCTTGTTTTAGTTTTTTTATGAATGTTACTGTAAAACTTTTAACAGTGGTGCTATGCTATAGGAGAACAATTTTTATATATATTTGCTTTGCTAATGTTAATATATACATTTCATTTTGTATAGGCAATTTGTTCACTCGCTGCTTTTGAACATCTTGTATACAAATACAGTACTGTCAGAGACTCGCTAAACTCTTGACAGAACAGCATTAACACATACAACAAAAAACGAATACAATAACAGGTGTGCGAAGTTAGAAATAAATATTTTTGAAGATTGTTCTAGGATTGTTCTACAATGTTCCAAAACGATGATTTTCTAAAATATAATTTGTACCGGTAAATCGAAAAAAACCAATATTAAACTTTGCACCCCATTTTTGGAAAAACGAAATTTTTGCGGTTGTTCTAGTTGTTCTAAACATTGTTCCAAAACGATGATTTTCTAAAATATAATTTGTACCGGTAAATCGAAAAAAACCAATTTTAAAGTTGCACCCCATTTTTGGAAAAAAAAATTTTTTGCGGTTGTTTTAGGTTGTTCTAGTTGTTCTAAACATTGTTCCAAAACAATGATTTTCTAAAATATAATTTGTACCGGTAAATCGAAAAAAACCAATTTTAAATTTGCACCCCACTTTTGTAAAAAAAAATTTTTTGCTGTTGTTCTAGTTGTTCTAAACATTGTTCCAAAACATTGTTGCAAATTTAAAATTGGTTTTTTTCGATTTACCGGTACAAATTATATTTTAGAAAATCATTGTTTTGGAACAATGTTTAGAACAACTAGAACAACCCAGAACAGCCGCAAAAATTTCGTTTTTCCAAAAATGGGGTGCAAAGTTTAATATTGTTTTTTTTTCGATTTACCGGTACAAATTATATTTTAGAAAATCATCGTTTTGGAACATTGTAGAACAATCCTAGAACAATTCAGAACAATCTTCAAAAATATTTATTTCTAAAAATGATGGGCTAACTTCGCACACATAACCTCAATTTGCTCAGCCAGATGGCAGGTAACTTATGGTTTTTTTTTCTGTTGAAAGGTAGCCATACCTCCTACCTTTCCAAACTGACCTAAACGAAGCCCAGAGGTTCCCAAGTTATGACCATTTTACTGAAATGCAAAAATGTTTGTTTTTGTTTTTGGAAGCAAAATAAAAGCACACATTTATTTGTTTTTGTAAATTAACACGTTTAAGATTTTATTTTATTGAAATTTTCAGAAATGGTTCTCTTAAAAAATAGAACCAAATGTTAAAGTTTTACAGCAATAAAAAAAATAAACAAGAACAACACAAAATGTTAAGTAGAAGAACTTGTAGCAAGAAAAGAAAAAAACCCACGAACACAAACAAAAATATGTGCAACAGAAACACACACAATTGTATTATAAATTAAAACAATTAATAAATGTTGGATATATATATGCCGCTGAATTATTTTTGGACTTTAGGAAATAATTATAAAAAAATATAACATGATTATCAAAATATTTTAGGGTGTTCAGGGAACACCTCCGCACCTTAGACGCAACGTCACTGATCTTCGTTGTTCGAGACTGCATAAGTAAGTGTTTCCAGAAGGCATTATCCAATGAATCGCTCAAACCAAACATACGAGGACATATCGAAGTCGAAACACTTACGGCCTTATTCATAAAAAATTGTCATGGGTTTGTTATAGGTTTAAGAAGGTAAAGCCCAAAAATTGTATTCATAATCGAAAAATTCCTCGTTAAGAGTTCTCTAACGTCGCCATTTTTGTTGAAGGTTTTACCCTTCTGTAAGGCTATTTTATCCGCATTAATACACAAAAGAAATAATTTTTTTAACATTTCACGCGTGTCGTACTTAAATATTTATGCGATATAAACAATTGGAATTATTTGGTGTATATTAGCAGCGTCTATAGTGTCACATTATCCTGCTAAGCAACCAAATAGTTTCGTCAAATTTTTATCATTTTTAACCAAAATTAACGTTTGTTTACATAGTGATGTATATAAAATCAAAACATTGAAACTACAACCTCTTATCCGGTTTTATATTCGACTACCCAAAACTGAAATCCAATTCAATATGATTTTTTGGCACTTCTTCCAAAATTATGAATATAGCAAATATTAATTGATCTTTTTATTGAATAGTTCTTTCCATTAATGTTTAAAATTTTGCAAAAATGAATTGACGCAATTCAAAAAAAAAAATTAATTCGGTCTATCGGTTATTGTTCATCTTGTTTTTACAACACAAGCACTATGAGAATACATAAAACAGGGTTGTCAGTCAATTATCTGTTCCCTAGTTAAAATACTCATTATGAATACGGTTCTAATAAAACCTTCGTCAAATCTTAAAGCTTTCAATAACTGATGAATGCTTTAGAGCTAATTTAATGATTTTTTATGAATAAGGCCGTAAGTAGAGTGGGATTGGGTAATGACCATTTTGTACTTTTACTTTTTTAATTTATATTTGTTATAACATTGGCGTGATATTAAGTGCTCAATGTGTTAATGTTTTATATTAACAAATGACTTATAATGCGAATTAATTAATAAATCATTATGTTTGTGTTGTCTTTGAGATTTTAACAAACCCCAGGCCTTTTTCACAGTTCAATAAACCCATGTATTATACTTAGAACAGCAGGAAGTGGATTAAACAAAAATCCATAAAAATATTTGTTGGCAACAAACTAATTAATAGATGTACAACCGTTACAACCTACTGCTTGATTATGGTTTAAGCAATATGGGTTTTCATTCCAACTCTTGAGAACGGAGTAAAAAATACATCAATCACTAAGTCAATCCGAGCGACATATCAAAACGATTTTGATATTTGCTTCGATTGATGAACACTTTTTTCTTGTATGTGTGCACACATCCAACTTTGTAATCACTATATTATATAAACATGCCCGTCGGACGCATTCCCGCATTAAATACTTCGTGTACCTTATAATTCTCAAAAATTTAATTCTAGTGCTAAGGCAACATAGGGTTTGCTAAGATTTACAGCAATATCACAAATAAACTTAGGTATATTTTATGTTCGAAAAATCATCTAATACTTTAGGTATTTTTTCTTATTTATTTTGGAAATTTAACTATAGCTTAATTAATTGACTATTTTGTTAAATAAAAATATGAATAAATGTAGCAATTCAAATGCAATTATTTATTATGACATGTTAAATAAATAGCGTGTTTCTCAAATGAGATTCAAATACACAAGTCTACAAAATATACAAATTTCAATATTTTAGCAAAGGGTCCTTAAATAAATAAAGACATACATAAAGTAATATAAAATGGATTTGTGTCCCAAGATAAAGACGCAGCTGTACCGCTTGTTAAAACGTTGATATCCTTCCGGGGGAAAACCAGATCTCATTGCGTATGACACCGACTAAGGAATGGAAATGGAACACATGTATGAAAGCAATATGGAAATGATGAAACACAAGTAATCTCAATTGAACATACACTACCCTTTGGTCCTAATATTTAGCATAAACTTGGTGCAATCGTCCTGGTTTATTATTAAGAGATCCCCTCCCAATGGTCAGAATGCATTCTTCTTCAAAATATAGATTTTCAACCAACGTTACTCCATTGTCTGGTATGTGGTAGGTAGTTATTCAAAACTTACATACATTATTCCAATTCTGATCTTTCGTAAAATCAACTTAGATTTTCCAATACATTCAGTAATTTCGATACAACAAACCCAATAAGCACAAATTTTTGTGAATTCCAATGTTGGAATTCCAGTGTGAATCCAATGTTGAATTACATTTGAAATCCATCCTCTTTTCAGTCTGTTTGAAGTTCGTTACATAACAACAATAAATTTGTTTGAAGCGTGTAATATTTAGGGCACAGAGTTTATAAGCATTTATAAGGTCGAGAAATTTTTCGATCTCTAGATATATTTTTCTTTTCAGTGGTTGTGTTGTGAAAAATAGTTTTTATTTCTATTAGATTATGTTACATTACATCCATTATTCCGGCGACTGGATACGAAACACTGCCAGCTAAAGAACGTTATTGATAAACAACGGCGGCATCAAATCGAGTCAGCTATGCACTCTAAATGTCAATCATAAAATATTAATGGTGAAAAATTTTACAACGCGAAAGTCACAAAGTTTTTAACGTCAAAATAAAGAAATAAAACTGAAAATAAGCAAAAAGAAAATAAAGAATAGAAAATAAAACAATATGAAGAGAAGTACACATATTATTATAAGAATTCATATAAATATGTACCTATTTTTATAAAATACAAGATAGTTTAGCCAGCCTTGAAAAAATAGAGCTCACACAAAAAAAAACTAATGAAATTATATTTATCTTTTATTGGAGCAAATTTCTTTTAGCAGCAAAATTGGATTTTTTTCTTTTTTTTGCCTGGTAGAGCATTAAATGCGGATTCAAAAAAAAAGTTTGCGGAAGTCCATATTTTCCGAAATATAGGTCTCCAAACCTTGAATGTATAATCGCGCATAACTCTGCTATTTATTATCCGATCCTGATAAAATAAATTTCATAAATCGTTAAATTTTATATTCCACCAAGTCACACGGCCGTCCGGCCGGGCTCAGGCAGGGGGGATCGAAGTCCCTCTGTACTTTAAGTCGATGTGTGACAAAATCAGAAAAATCGCGCGAGTTTTTAGAAATTATTTTTTTATTTTTGTGTGTAAAAACTACAACAAAGGACAACATAAATAAAATACAACAACAACAACGACAAAAGACAACAACACCAAAAGACAAGAACAACAAGTTGATTAAACCAGAAAAGTGAGGTTAAAAAACATTTTTTAAATTAGCCCTCAATGGGTTAATAAAAAGAAATATATTTACATACAGAGTTATAGAGTTTCACAAGGGAGTTTCAAATGATACATATTTCAAGCAGATCCGATGATATATACATGAGATATGACCGATTATATACTCAAGCTTTTAAGGCCTATATATCAAGAAGTTGGACCTAGCGCGAAAAAAAACTTATTTTTCAACTCAGCGCAAAAGCCTTTACCGTTGGTGAAATGTTGGTGCAGATCTGACTTTGCTGCTAAAATAGTTTTATGCCCTTTTATTTTATTTTATTTATTTTTATTTTTAAACTATAAACTATGTAAGTAAAAATATGTACCTATTTTTATAAAATGTTTTACTTTTTCAAGGGGAAATGGGGTAAAAAGTGTGGTAGAAAATGGTTTGAAAATTAATGTTAAAACACTACTTAAGTACTGTTGTAACATTGCTTGAATAACACTGAAATTCCATGATTGAATTCAACGGAAAAAACAGGTTCGATTCGACTTGAATTCCACTGCAATTCCATGCTGGAATTCAGGCGTAAAAACAGGTTCGGTTTGACTTGAATCACTCTGTTATTCAAGGCTGTAATTACACTCTAAAGGTACTGTTTTGTTCGACTGTAATTCAATGGTGAATTTTGCTGGATTGGCTATTGAATTCAAGTGTGTCTCAACTGTAATTCAACACTGGAAATTGAAAATTGTGACTGGATTTCAAGTGTAATTCCACTTGAATTCCAGCCAAAATGCTTATTGGGAATATTTGAATAACACATTCTGTGTTTGTGTGAATATGCTCAGAATATTTTTTCGGATTTTTTCATTCAAAAACACATCGAAATCAAAACAAATTTCGAAAATATATACCTATTTTGATATGTTGACTTTACCCAGACATGGAAATTGAGAATTGTCTAAAAGCTTAGGTAAACAATTTTACTTGAGTAAGTATCATACAGACAAAGTTTACCTAAGTTAACCAATGCAGAATAACCTTGAGTAATTTTCTCTGTCTGTGTATGAAATCTTTTGATATTTCGTAAAAATACGGATGTTCGTTTGAATGAAAATACCATAGAAATACCACGTTTCTATGAAAATACCATAGAGCTGCCATCTTTCTCGTCTGACGTTTCATTTCACACTCTTCGTGGTAGATTAATGCCATATAGAGCCGCCATTCTTCTCATCTGACATTTCCTTTCACACTATTCGTGGTGCGGTCGGTGCGATAGAGAGTTATTTGACGTAAATTGACTTACACCAGGTGTAATTACAAAAATTGTTGACTTAAATTGTTCATGTCGTTTTGATGAAAAACTGTGAAATTTAGACGCATTTTGGAATTGTTTGATATCGTATCTTTTATTGTTAGTATATATTTGCAGTGGTTATTCAAATTCAAAAATTTCTTTCGGCGGCGGTCACCTCGCGTAGTATATCGAGTATATAGCCATGAAAAAGTTTCTCAAAATACCGTTCGGAATCGGAGTAAAACTGTAGGTCCCAATCAGTGAGTGAAAACTGGAAAGCGCACAGCTCAGTGATTGTGAGAAGTTCTCCCCGGTCCCTTCATGGGATGTAATGGGAAACCATTTATTTATTTGTTTACTATATATTTGTGGTGTATTTTAAAGGGATGGCAAATAAGAGTTATGGGATTAAATCAATCATAGCGATAAAATACTGTAGATGATGGTGTAGATACATAGAAACGTAGAATTAATTTATATTTTTAATTTATTTAAAATAAATTAATTTGTTGACTTAAAAAAAATAATTATGAACTAAGAATTAATTAATTCATTTAATTTGTAATTAATAACTGTGTTTATCTTCCTGGCGATGCTACCCAAAGGGCAGCGAAATATTGGAGAATACAATTATTTGAAAATAGACCGACCAAACGCTCGAACAGTTAAAGTTTGAATATGTTTGTCTATAAATTAAATCAATTAATTTTAGGGCGGAAAATGCTCTTTCTAACGAAACTTGGGTTGTAGGCACGCAATGGAGTATTTTCGCCAACTGATATATTGTATTGAAACGGATATCATATGTATGTATATACAGGGTGGTTCAGTCACGACCGGACAAATTTCACCAGCGTATTCCTTGCCTCATTTCATGAAAATACATATGTCCATCTACGACCATCCTCGAAAGTGCAAGGGGGCGAAATGGCAGGGGTTTGAAAATTTTCAAATTGGTGGTCGGAGACTATTAGGGTTCTGAACCAGTGGTCGGAGTTTTTTTTTGTTTTTGGACTTGTTGGAAATGCCTTTAAGAGACATTTCAGAATCATTAAAAAAAATAAAAAAGTGAAATCGCCGAGATACAAAGCTTTATGTCTTTTTTTAAATTTTTTTTAACCTCTGTATCTCGGCGATTTCACTTTTTTTAAATTTGTTTATTGATTCTGAAAGGTCTCCCAAAGACCTTTCCAACAAGCCCAAAAACAACTGGTTGAGAAGTTAGCAATTTTACCTTCTACCTACCCTCCGACCACCAATCCGAAAATTTTCAAACCGCTGCTATTTCCCCTTGCTCCCTTGCATTTTCGGGGATGGTCGTAGATGGACATATTTTCATGAAATGAGCCAAGGAATACGCTGGTGAAATTTGTCCAGTCGTGACTGAATCACCCTGTATATGTCAACATTTATAATGTCAACATTTGAAATAAATTTAAATTCAATTTGTATTTCCAATTTTTATAATAAAAGTTGACAAATAATGTTTATTGTCAATTTTTATTATAAAAATTTTTACATTAAAACTTGTAATCGTTACGGTCTCTGAGTTTGAATGTGCTGCGCATCAGATGCAGAGCAGTGATGCGTTTAGGAACAGTCCCCATTTCAAGTGAAAATTTACAAAACTCGTAACAAAAAAATAAAATGCTTGCGAAATATCGACGAAAATTATAAATGTGTCAATCGATTCATCGAAGAATTCAAGTTTTTGTATTAAAAAATGTTAAGAACACGGAAAATATGAATTCAACCTTAATTTGTTGCTGGACAATGACGCTATGCAAAAATATGAGTGGTAAAATCTATCGCAAAAATATGAATGGTAAAATCTATCGCAAAAACTGCGAAATTGCATTATACATACCTGAACGTAGCTGAAGTCGGTATTTGCCAATTTTGATATCAGTGTAGTAGAATCTTTAAGATCTATGAATATTAATAAAAATCAAGTTTATAGGAAATCATTTATTTATCTTTATCGGCATAAAATTGGGTACAATGGAAAATAATAGGCTCGTTTATTTCGTCCAGTATATACTTCTAGTCGAAAAGAAGGCATGGCCTTTACGCAAAAGTAATTTGACAGCACTTTTGTAGACTATCGACTCTAGTAGTTGAAAAATAGAAAAATTAAACATTTATCCGAAAGTATTTGCTTCTTTATTTGCCACTTTAGCTGTGTCAAAGCTTCTGGATTAAAGCATGAATTTTTGCCTACAAAACGATAGAACGTGAGTTCAATCCTCAGGGGGGACAAAATTAAAATATTGTTTTTATTAGTTCTCGTATTATTTACTTTTTTTAATATAACTCATCTGCAAAATTTAAAAAACTAAAATCATTAAAAATATAGTTAAAAACTAAACATTAAATTAAAAAGAAATGCTACCTAACTTGGGCTCGAACCGAGGTCTCACGGTTGCTACGTAGTTGCATGTGCTACTTCATCATTCCACCTTCGAATTGCAAACGGCACAATACTTGAGACAGTAAAATTTAAGTCTGTTTCAGGATAAGGTGAAAATGTTGAAACTAAAAAATTCACATTTTAATTTATTTTTTTTTTTTGAAACCCGACAACTCTACTGTTCACTGCTCGACTTATAGGGGAAAATTATCTACTGTAACGTATACACTTTTCATTTGTATGGGGGAAACGCGTATACTGGACGAAAAGAACGAGGCTTACTCACTTATTTAAAAGCACTAAAAATTCCATATTCAGCAGCCTGTATCTTTTGCAATTTGTAACCGATTGCAGAATTTTAAAATGGAAATGGAAGCTAGTAACCTTGAGATATAAAACAATCATGACAATAGTGATTTCTTAACTAATGAATTTTTTTTTGAGCAATTTATAAAAAGAAGTCAAAAAATATGCTATTTTTCTGGTTCACTGGGATAAAGGCACTTTATTAATTTTTTATTATTTTTAAAGTAAGCGGTGATTTTTCGTAGGAAGCGTTTGTTTATTACAATTTATTACATCTTAATCATTTTACGAGCCAAAATGGCAAAACAAAAAATTTTAAATCTATCGGAAAAAAACTAAAATTGATGTTTACCGTTCTGAAGGATATTCTAACCGTGCAATTGCTAAAAAAATTGGACGGAGCCCAACGGTTGTCGACAATTACATCAAGGATCCCGAGGGGTATGGAAAAAATGTCAAAGGAAGGGTTTCATGGTCTTAATCAACGTATGAGAAAAGAAAAATCATCAGAATTGCTTCTAATTCTGCCTTATCTTTGTCAAAGATAAGAGCACAAGCAGGAGTGGAAGCTAGCAAATCATCAGTACGCAGAGTAATTAAGAGCTGTGAGTATTTTAAATACCTAAAATTACAAAAAAAGGCCCCCACTTAATGCTCCTCGTAAGGAAAAGCGGCTTCAATTCGCAAGAGACTACATGGTATGGGATGTGCAGCCAAGAGGTCATGTAAATGACTGGAGTACCATTGTATTTACGGATGAGAAGAAGTTTAATTTGGATGGACCTGATGGCTACAACTATTATTTCCATGATCTGCGCAAAGAAAAGCGTTTTTTTTTTGAGCCGACATCACAGCCGAGAGGGCGGCGTTATGGTGTGGGGTGCTATTACGTACTAAGGCGCCATCGATCTTGAATTTCAAAGTGCAAAAATGACTGGTGCAAGCTATAAAACGTTATTGGAATCGGCATTTCCGAAGTTCAGTGAACTATTTGGTCCCATATATTGGATATTGCAATAGGATAATGCCCCTATACACAACGCCCTAGTAGTAAAGGAGTTCATTGCAAGCCAAAATGTTAATATTCTTGACTGGCCACCCTATTCGCCAGAATTAAACATTATCGAAAATGTCTGGGGTTGGTTTTATCGTAAGGTATATGTAGGAGGTAGACAATTTGATGACAAGCCAGGCCCGTAGCCAGTATTTTCGTTCGGGTGGGGCTCTATTTTTTTTTCAATATTCCTTTACAAAAATGTATTTTAAATAATGTCACTTTTATATTTTGAGATTATTTATTTTCTTTTATGAATTTTATTTTAAAATTCTTTTCTTTCGGTACATTGTATTTTATGAACGTAACATACTTGTCATATCGCATATTAGACATATAAAAAAACAAAAGTGTAATTTGAACTTCAACATAAATACCTTTAAATAAATTATCGCGTTTATCTAACATTCTTTAAAATAATTTATTATATATGTAGATATATTTTTTTAATAAAGAGTAATCTCAACGTTTTAATACTCAATTATTAATGTTTGTTTTGCAGATTAAACTAATTACTGTAATATAATATATTTATATGTTTGCAGTTAAAACTGTATTCTTCTTTTTTTTTAGATACGATTGTAATAATAATTTGATCGATATCAACATCATTTCTATAAATTGACATCAAAGCCAGAGGTGACAGTCTTTCTTACTTCATACTATTTCTTATAAATTTTTCACATTTACCGCGTTGCAGCTGAAACGCCGCCGTTTCGCTCTCTTTCGATGATTTCAGCGAAATACACTTTAATTGGCACTTATTTCCATACAAAAAAAAAACGCAAACATTATGCTCTTTTTACAGTAGTTTGTTTGAAACCACAGTAAAAATGAGAGAGAGCACAGTGTTGTACTCCAATAGTAGTTAAAAAAAGGAGTAAAATGAAAAAATTTCCATTGCTGGTTCAAAGCAAATGTCAGAAAAATGAGGGAAAACAAATCTGTTTGTTTACATTTCTAGTTGCTTTGTGGTGGTAAGTACTTATTGCAATGTGATTTATGAATATAATCATTTATATCTTTGAATGCATTCATTGCTTTATCATACAATGATATAAATTCTAATATTATAAAAATTACATTAATTTTTTGATATTATTTTATATTTCTTTATTCACAAATGTGCGTTTGTGTTGTTTACAGTCAATACTGAAAACACAAAACAGAAATGAGAAATGTCACACGAAACCACAGTAGTTAACAAAAGCACAATGTGAACACCATGGTTTCGAAATGATCTCAAGAGAGCGAAACGCCGGCGTCCCAGCTGAAACGCGGTAAATGTGAATAAGCTATTAGGTATGATTTCACTCTCCTCAGTGTTGAAAAACTTCGCTCCACGGAAGCTGTAGTCACTGGTATTGTTAATAGTATCTGTAGTAGGACGTATACGTTTGGATACAATTGCTAATTGTTCCCAATAATGAATCCACAGACTTATTCCGGCTAGTACAGCTCCGATATTAGTAACATCATCTTTATAACATTTCAGAAACACCCCCAAAATTCAGAGTTATTCAGAAACTGTACTGGTTTATATTTTCCTAGAAACATCTAAAAGAATTTATTTTTTTTCAGTTTTTTTGACTTTGAATACATTTCATTTTGATTTTTACATACATATGTACTTGTAAGCTACCTTTTATGGAGAACTTCATTCTGAAAGAGAAGCGGTTTAGTTTTTTACAATCGGATTAAACCTAATTTACTAAATTAGTGCAATCAATTGCACTTGATATCCCCAAGCAAAAAAAAAATTTTTTAAAGCTACTTTTATATGTGAAAGCTGTATATTCCATATGAGAAAAAGGTTAATAACTTTTACATTTTTTAGCCATTTTTTATAATTTAGAGGTCGTTTGATTCAAAATACAATTATATTTTTAGCCATTTTTTATAATTTAGAGGACGTTTGATTCAAAATAAAATTATGTAAATAAAAACAGTCTGATGTTTTTAAGAAAATTACCATTAAAAATGTATGCGCGGTTGTAACCATTTCCGGGGATTGTAACCATAAAGGGAGTCCCAAAATGCACGCTAGATTGAATTGTAATTGCATTGTTCGCAATATCTAGTGTCTTGCTGAAATTTACCATGCAATTTAGGAACAACAAAATTAGATGTCGCGCAGAGTTCAATTAACTGTTTTTGCCAGACCAGCCGCATTTTCGAAGAATGGTCCGATTGTGACCCAGCCCAAAATTTACACCAAACAGTGAAACGTTGTATATTTTCTGAACCTCAAATTCGCCAATTTTGGCAATTAAAGCAGCCATCAATATGAAAAGGAAGATTATTTTGTTTGAAACACCTTTATTTAAAAGAATTAAACAATGAAACTCATTGTTATTTAATTTATAGGTTAATTTTTAATAATCCTGAACTGTCAGATGTCACGCTGTCTCATCTTCTTCAACAACACTCTACTGCACACGTGTCATGAAATTCACATCTTGCGCACAGTTTCGATACATTAACCTTTTCTTTCAAAAATACACAATTTATTTTTTATCTAAAAATATTTTCAACAATTATAACAGCCTCTTACAGCCTTATTCATAAAAAGTTATGAGAGGTTTGAGAGAAGATTTACCATATAAAAATCGGCTCTCAAACCTCTCATAACTTTTTATGACAAAGGCCGTTAAATTCTACCTACTTTACATACATATACGAGTATTAATTAAAATTCAAGCGTCAATTTGTGTGACCAATTTTTGACATTTCGTAAATATACAAATTATACGAGGTATAAGTTCTCACGAAACTCGAAACTTTCATGCCAGTGAGTGTGCTTTCGTGAATTATCTATGTATTATTCCAACGAAAACTTCACTTAGAAAAATGGCTAAATACGTTATTATATTTTACTTTTGCATGTTATTAAATTTTCTGTAGAAAATATACAAAAACTTTAAATGTATTTTGTTTAAATTTTTTTTACAAAAATTGCGTGTATAATTTAAATGTTCTGTGGAAGAAATGCAAACATCGTAATCTTTAAAAACCGTTGAAACTGATAGGGAAACTGTGCTAATGTTCAGAAAACCGGCGGTGGGTGCATATCTTCAAACCCGGTTTTCAATTATAATGTGCTAACACGTTTCGCATTTGCCCCCTATCTTATCTTTGTTCTGAATATATCCACATGAATATTATGTTAGTTCTCTCGCTGAATTTCACAGAATCGTTTTCCAAAGAAACGTGATAATGACTCATTAAAATTCGTGCATCCATCTGCTGAATCTATTACGCTGCTGTTTAGCGCGAAGGGGTGAACCCCGTTCTCACGTATCGGACTAAATCGCCATATGTGACGTCACAACTGAAACGTTTGAGTTTGCACAATATTGGTGAATTACATTTGAACAGAAAACCAGTTGTTAGCGTTGTTTTTGTCGTTACTGCCAATTATTTATATTATGGTTTTAGTTTAAGGTTAAACCCAAAATCAGAATAAAAAGCTTTGCCTTTGTTGTTTGCGTTTCATGATTTGAAAGGAATTTTCTGCGGACACACGACGTATAGTTTGTGTGTGTTCTGAGGAGTTACAGACCAAATGCTCAAGTCATTCGTGAAACGGAAACAAACGCGTGTAGTAGCCAGTCGTAGTCTGCGCCAAAGTCTGCGAGAGAAAAACATCAATTCGATTAAAGTTTTGTATTTCGTTCGTCTACTCCAACTGTGATAAAACCAAAAAGTGATTAAAATCAATTTATAGAATATAAGATCAAATTCAAATAACTTATTTGTTAAATTAGTTTTTATATAAAATAATAAAAAAAAAACAATGTCGTGTAATAGCTATGAAGGTAAGATTATATTACTATTGTCGTATTAAAAGTGAAGAACACATTTTTATCTTGGAGACAAGGCAAATAAGTCAAGTAGCAACCAAAGATTCTAAATAATTTTGTTTACTAGTGATTTGACAAATTCGAACTGTTTATCGACTGCATTCACACGTCGTATCGGGAACGTATAAATAAATAAATGGTTTCCCGTTACATCCCGTTACATACACTCACTGATTGGGACCTACAATTTTACATCGATTCCGAACGGTATTTTGAGAAGCTTTTTCATGGCTAAATACTCGATAGTGTCGCCATCACTAAGCGAGGTGACCGCCGTCGAAAGAAATTTGAGGTGGTGGTCAGGCGCACACTACCATTGTACCACCGACGGCACACTACCATTGTACCACGTACAACGTATACAAAACTATAAAATGTTGTAATAAATTTTATTGACTACCGGGCTTGTGAAAATTTTATGAAAATTTCGTTGCCATAAGAACATTTCATTGACCGAAAATTCTGTTCACTTTTCATTTGCTTGGTACTCAGCACTTTTCGAAAATTTCGTAGCCAAAATCAAGTACAGGGTTGTTACGCTAAACTTATTTCGTACGAAAACAATTGTTTGATAATTGTTTGGGACCGGAATTTTGATATTTCGATTATTTTAGTAAAAAAAAGTGAAATGGGGTGCAAAAATTAATTATTAATGAAATATTTGCAAGGTAAATCAGAGATATGTGGTAACTATCTGTAACAAAGTTTTGCGTTTAGAGACAAACGACAACATTTCTTACGAAAATTTCGCAAGAACTGAATACGGGGCTACAACTGTTAAATTAAAGGGGAGGGTATAACATTCGAGGCGCTGCCGCAACTGATGATTTGTCAAATTCTATCAACACTTTGCCTTCACAGGGGGTAAAATTTTTAAAAATTTTGCATTTTGTGTGATCACAATCGAACTTACATACATACATACAAATTTCACCCTTAGTGCTTATCGTGTTATTCTTCTACACAACAGTTGGCCAAATGATAATACATAGATGCAATATTCGTATTATTTATTTTAGGCATTTTAGAAGTTAACGCTCGCCACATTTGTCGCTTCAATTGTCTTTGACTACAATATTACGAAAATCTCAGTATAAATTGATACTTAGGGATTTTCGATCGATACTAATTGTGGTATCAATACTGGCACAGTAATTGTCACGAAGAGTGCAATAAAACGTCAGATGAGAAAGATGACACCTCTAGGTGGTATTCATAGAGGAATTTAGGATAGAGTAATTTATTCTCTCAATAAATTAAACGTCATAGGTATGGTGGAAAGTAAACATTGGATGGTGGAAAACATGGGTTCAATAATACCAGATAGAGGCAATAGTGAAAAACGTCCAACAAAGGAACAACAGCCGAATTTCGTGCTTTTGTGCCAAACTAGTTGTTTTAAATACAATACAAAAATGTATACCAACGATAAAAGTCCACAAAAAAGTGCAAAATACATTTCAATTTTTCAGTTCTACACCAAAACGACATGAAAACGTTAAGTGAACATATTTTGTAATTTTTAACTATTTAACTATTAATTTTATTTAACTATTAATTTTAAATTTATAGTTAATTTTAAATTTAATTGCTCTCATTTCCACAAACCTACGACGAAGAGTGTGAAATGAAACGTCAGATGAGAGAATAAGAGTATCTATGTATGTATTAGTCTAGATGTATACTAACGATAAAAGTCAACAAAAAAGTGCAAACTACATTTAAATTTCACAATTCGATACGGAAACAAAATGAAAAAGTTAGGTCAACAGTTCTTGTTCTTGTGACACCACCTGCTGTAAGTTACATTCGTCGAATTTCTTTAATTTGCACAAACCTACGACGAAGAGTGCGAAATGAAACATCAGATGAGAGAACAAATTACTCTATACTAAATTTCTCTATGGGTATGTTATTCCAACAACACCCAACCATTCTTCACTTAGAAAAATGTTTCCGTCGTTGTAAAGCATGAAACACATAGACGACGACAGGCTACATGAACACACGACTACAAATGCCGCTGACTGCAAATGGAGACGTGTGGCAGCTACTGAATTATTTTCAAGACGGCAACTGCAAAGTAAACAGCTGATCTGTAATGTTGACGTTTGTGTTATTTGTGTTAGAAGAAAATAAAATGTCTGGAGAATATTTAATAAATATTATTACAAACATAACAAAAATTGTGAAAACAGTTGATTATTCTGTTAGTGGTGCCACTTCAGGCATTGACAGCTCTAACCTGTTGATTGTCGCCCACACAAATAGAAATTAGTTTAATTCAACTACAGCTACATAAGTAGCATAGACAACAACCTGCAGTCGTGTCGCTTTGCCGTCGTTAAAATATTCACTTGCATATAAACGCATGTATTTTATTTTTGACAGGTTGTGGTCGGTAGCCTGTCGTCGTCTATGTGTTTCATGCTTAAAAGTTTGTTGTATAAACTTATCATAGTAGATCGTGTATCAATATCGTTGACGACAATGTCGGCGACAAAATCAATGTATGTGCCTTAAATTAAAGTCCACAGATATGTACATACATAGTACATCTGCCCATCAATTAGGGAATTCACATGGTCTCCTAAAGTCATATGTCGTAAAGTCATATTTAACAAATTAGTACATACATATGACTTATGCATGTGAGCAGCATGTTGTATGTACTAAATCATAAGTCATAAAAACGTCAAATAAACGTCAAGCAAAAATTTTTTAAAACAACAATATATCTGATTAAATAAGCTTTGTTCCTTTACTTTACCGCGGGATCCCGCGGGAACTCAAATTTACCCAAAAGCGTTCCCGTACGCAAAAATTGGGTAAATGAGAGCGACTTTTTGTTTCTCTTAATGTCAAAATGCGTTTCTCTTTTTACCGAACTTACCCAGGCTTTTTCTTCGGGTAAGTTTGGGCAAAGTGTCAAACAATCAGCTGTTCGAAACGTCAACATAAAAACATATGTATTATTTGTGAAAAAAATAACGCAAGTGATAAAAAATTATTGAATTTACAATTTTATTAACTTGAACAGTGATTGCTTTGAGAGTGCTAATTTAAAGAAGATGGGAAGTGTGCAAATGATTTTCATAAATGATTTCATAAGATTTTCATAAATGTCCCATTGAGACCCACGAGGTACTATAAACTCATTCACATCGAGTTTCAGCGTTCGAATTATGCGTCCTTTGATCCAGTTAGGAGAATGTGTCGTGACTTTAATGAGCTATATCAGCTTATTGATTTCACAGGTAGTTGGGAAACGACAAAGTCTAGCATAATTTGTCATTTGAACCGATTGCATTAGTGCAGTATATTCATTAACATACATATGTAAATTTAATTTACTTTATCCTTACTATCTGGTCTGATTTATAATTTGGTCTTCGTTTTGCTCGTGATTATTATATATTATGAAGCCTGTTATGTTAATATCTCGTGATGTGCTTTTATACTTATTTATGTTAGTGTAATACCAACTGGTGAGAGATTTCTGTAGTTGGTTGTAACGTGTGAACTTATGATCCTTGCTCTCCCGTTATAGACCGGTCTATAATGTGTACGCTGTCCTCACGTTATGGGGACGTGGCCCTCTCGGTCGGTAGGGGCGGGTAAGGGTGGCGGCGATGGGTTCGCTCGATTAAAAAAAAAAATTAACATGATATGCAAGATTTGTTGTCAAGCATATGTTTTGTGTTGTGACATTTGTTTTCGGGCTAGAAAAGTGGCTTTTTGCGATCCTTTACTTTTGGGTAAATTTGAGTATTTGACAGTGAATTTTGCTTTTACTCTCATTTACCCGAACTTTACCCGAAAAGTAAAGGAACAAAGCTATAGTCATAGAATAATACATATCATAGAGGCTTTTATTCGCTCAATAAATTAAACGTCATAGGTACGATGGAAAGTAAATATTGGATAGTGGAAAATATGGGTTCAATATTACCAGATAGTGGCAATAGTATACAACGATCAACAAAGGAACAACAACCGAATTTCGTGTTTTTGTGGCAAACTAGTTGTGTTAAATACAATACAAATGTATAACAACGATAAAAGTCTACAAAAAGTGTAAAATATATTTAAATTTTTCTGTTCTACACCAAAACGACAGGAAAAAGTTAAGTGAACATATTTTGTAACTCCACCTGGTGTAAGGTAATTTTAAATTTAATTGCTCTCATTTTCACAAACCTACGATGAAGAGTGTGAAATGAAACGTCAGATGAGAGAATAAGTTTATCTATGTATGTATTATTCTATGGCTATAGTAAACAAAAACAGCTGACACTGAACATACAACATAGTACACTGGAAAAATACACATGCTCAGGTTGTATAGTCGTAAAATATATTTACATGAAGAATACCAACAACATATTTACAACTGTTGTATTATTTTAGCATATACGATAAATACAACACAATAGTACACCATGTGAACTCCCTAAATATATTTTTTTTTTGTCATGTATCAAACTCCGTTGGCGCAAAAGTGACCGAAAGTCTCTTGAAGGGTCTGTCATCTAACGCATTCTGTTGACGACGTGATGGATGGTACAGTTTTTATTGACGTTGAGTAGAGAAGAATATGAAAACAGGGAAGCTTCTACCCATCCAGTAACGTCTTCAAAAAATCTTAAACGATGGGTGCACGACACTAGTTAATCGTTGGCGGTATATCGGCGACAGTCCATACAAATCATCCACGATATATTCATACAAGTACAGACACAAGTATTGACAAATGTCGCCCATCTGGTGACTATCGATCATATTGTCGTTGAGTAAATGGTTAACTTAATTTGTGTTGATGAGGTGTTTTCTAAAATTTTTACGACATCGACTTTCGTTACAACCGGCGTGATAAAAGTGGTAAAACCGGGTTTTCCCCGCAAAATGCAATACATATATGTATTATTTTATAACAAAACCAATACTGACGTTTATTTACCTTCGTCATAGAGCAAATTAGAATAGAGAAGTTTATTCTCTCAATACACAGAGAATAGATTCGTTATCACAACTATATTTACAGCCAACTAAAATTTGGCGGTTCCTTGGACTGTCACATTAATTGGTTGTGATTACCAATAATTGTATTCCATTTCACCAAATGTTGTGCATATCAATTGATTTGTAATTCAGTTTTGGTTGCAAGATCTGAAATATTTAGCTGTAGCCACAACAACCACAAATAAATGTGATCTGCCAATAGGGTTTCAGTTCTAGCAATCATATCCTGTAGTGGTCAATATTCTATTTGTTGGATCAACGAAAATTAAATGGCTATCACAAACATTTGTTGATGCCATATCCCATTATGAATTTTATAGAAGAAAAAATATATTTTATTAAAATTGTCACCAGGTGTTGACGGAATAAATAAGTTATGTCTCAAATCTCTCCCAAACAAGGGGAAACAATTTTTGACTACTCTTATCAATAGCTGTCTAAAGCTTGGGTATTTTCCCAATAAATTTAAGGAAGCAGAAGTCATCGCTATAAAAAAACCTGAAAAAGCCTTCAAACCCCCCTCCTTCTCAACTCCCCCGTCCTCAATCAGTAAAATTCTTGAAAAAGTTATTAAAAACAAGATAGTTGATTTTTAGAGGAGAAAAACATTCTGCCTCCACAACAGTTCGGATTCCGTAGGGAGCATAATACGGTACATCCATTAGTTCGAATACGAAATATTGTCAAATTTTACGCAACAAAAATCTACCGGTATGGTCCTGCTCGACATCAAAGCCGCTTTCGACTCAGTATGGCACGACGGTTTAATTTTTAAATTATTACATCTAAACTTTCCTCTATATATTTTAAAAATTATCGAAAGCTTCCTATGTTCTAGAAAATTTAGGGTCCATATCGGGTCTACTTTTTCTGACATATTTAATATCAATGCTGGCTGTCAACAGGCATCTTGTCAGTCACCAATACTTTACAATATATACACTGCTGATATCCCACATATAGAAAACTGCACTTTGTCTATTTTTGCTGAAGATACTGCCATACTTTGTTCAGGAATATGACACTTGGCATATTGATTAATTATTTTACCAAATGGAAAATAGCACTTAATAGAGAAAAAAGTCAAGCAATTTATTTTACCAGAAAGAGAAAGGAATATTTTATTCCCCAGAGTAATCTAATTATTAACAATGTTGAAATCATATGGAAAAACAAAGTTAAATATTTAGGAGTAGTACTAGATGCAAAATTGTCTTATAAGGACCATGTCTCTTATATGTATAGTAAATAAGTCTAACATACTTACATATAAGAACTCTATACCCATTTGTTAATAGATCATCAGCGTTAAACATTGACAATAAAATGTTAATATTTAAATTAATCTTTCAATCAGTAATATTTTATGCTGCACCGGTTTGGGCGAAAAGCGGCTGCTATCATTTGAAAAAGCTTCAAATATTACAAAACAAACTTTTAAAGTTAATATTCAATCTCCATAGTCATTATTCTACAGTGAGACTTCATCAGGTTGCCTATGTTAACCTTGTGATTGTAATGATACAAAATTTGACCCAAAATTTTAACGCTAGATGTTCTTACTCAGAATACGAGCATATTAACGAGTTGGCCTCGTCATAAGTATGCAAAATTAGTTTTAAGTTTTATCGTAAGTCCTAAAAATATAAAAATGCGTATAGGTTTTTGTATATTTTTTACCTTCCTTTAAAATCCTAGTACCAAATAAGAACTTCATTAAACAAACTTGTGATATTTTACCTTAAACTCTATCAAGTTATGTATTAAAGTTATAAACAAATTGTAAATATTAAAAGAACAATAAATTGAATTGAATTAAAATTGTGTATGCATTTTATATTTAAATACATATAAACAAAATTATTAATATTTGTAACCAGGGTTCGTATATCGTGGGTAATGGGTTACCCTGGGTAACCCATCTCCAGTTTTGAAATTAGAAAAATGTCTATATCTCGGAAACGGAGCGTCGAATCGAATAAATAACTAATTTTTGCGGGTTTCTAAGGGATTTCCATAAATTGGTCCAATTTGTATACAATTTTGTTTTTCAAAATCGACAAAATATAAATTCGCTAAAATAAAAAAATGTCTGTAACTCGCAAAAATAATAAATTTTTTACATCCACGGGAGGTTGCAACCAATAGTTAGATGTATTTAATACGACATAACTTTTTTTTAACAAATCGCTAAAACTAAAATTTTTCGAATAAAACAGTGCTAAAACGCTATTATGTCTATATTTCGGAAACGGAGCGTTCAATTGAAAAATAATCAATTTTTCCAGGTGTTTTTTATCAAGTGGTCCAATTCGAATGTACGAAGTTTTTTTTAAATCGACAAAATAACAAAATCGCTAAAATGAAAAAATTGCTATAACTCTAAAACGATGCGTCGAATCGCAAAAATAATAATTATCTTACCTCCATAGGAGTCTGTAACGATTTTTTTTAAATAAGTGATTTAAAAAACAAAGACATTCACTGGCTAAAGTTTCCTTTGGAGGTAACAAAGTTATTATTTTTTGCGATTGGACGCACCGTTTAGCGATTTTCTTGTTTTGGCGATTTTTTGAAAATCCGATTGACATCCGATTGAACCAATTTATGAAAAATCCTTAGAAACCTTTAAAAATTAGTTATTTTGTCGATTGGACGCTCGGTTTCAGCGATTTTTGGTGATTTAGCGATTTTTGATTCGAGAAATTTTAGTTTTAGTGATTTAAAACAAAGTGAAAGCCGTATTCAAGACATCTATAGGTTAAATCCTCGGCTGGAGGTAAAACAAAATAATATTTTTGCGATTGGACGCAACGTTTCAGAGTTTACCAGTTTTTATTATAGCGGTTTTCTTATTTTGGCGTTTGGCGAAAAAAATTGTCCCATACGAATTGGACCACTATATGAAAACCCCTTAGAAATCTTCAAAAATTAGTTATTTTTTCGATTGGGCGCTCCGTTTCTGAGATATAGACCTTTTTCTAAATATTTCACATTTTCGGTCAAAAATGGGGTTGGGTTACCCTGGGTAACCCATTACACATGGGTCGTTTACCCATTCCACATGTGTAATGGATAATCGTGCAGGGTAATTTGCCATTGTCGTGGATAGCTACCCATTATTTTCCCTATACCCTATGGGTAATGACTAAACGTTTATTACCCATTCTCCACGGTGATGGGTATGGGTTACAATGGGGGGTAAATACGAACTTTACATATACACACAGTTGTAATTTAAAAATACCATATGTATGTTTAAGATAATTTGTGTCATCCACAATAATAGTTCCTCCAGACAAGTGCCCACAATTTGTTGCATGTTAGTGAAGGCATCAATAGTGGCGTCAGATTCAGCGATTGAGTTTAAACGCCTCACTTCACCTCAATTTATGGTAAAACTAGTAAAATAAAAAAAATACATACGAAAGTTGTGTGGTGAGATACTATATCAAGGGAGCATATTCGTCTTGTCGATAACAGTAAAATATGCATGGACTTTAATGGCCTTCTTTTGATTTCGTATAGAAAAATATGTATATGTCAACCGTTGTTTTTCTCCAAATGATAACAAATTCTGGGGCTATGCGGCGTAAAATATGAATATGTATGTATGTATGATTACGATACTTTTCGGTGGGTGATATTTGTATATTTGATTGTTTTTTCACAAATGTGTTTCTCACTTTCTGTTTAAAATAACAGTTTTTCTGAAAAGTACTCGTGTAACATTCAAATATAGTTTCTCTTCTACAGCAAAGCCTCTTCTGAAAAATAGAATACATAACTTTGTAACAAGTGATTTTGTAACAGAAACTAAATTATGATTACAATGACTAATATTTGAACACGAATTCAAATATTGTACTTTTTATTAGTTGTATCATCCATTTCAGACGAATCAGGCTTTTGAAATACTCAAATTTGTTAATACAACATAATTTTTGTAGTATTTGATGTATGATAATTATGAATTCAAATCAAAATATAGACTTTATCATGGAATTCCCAATGCTTGAATTGATTTCCAATTAATCTTTTCCCTGTGTGAATAATTTTAACTTCATAGGTATGGTTACAAGTAAACATTGTATGGTGCACAGCATGGGTTCAATAATACCAGATAGAGGCATTAGTACAAAACGTCCAACAAGACAACACCAAGGGTATTTCGTGTTTGTGTTATAAAATAGTTGTGTTAAATACAACCATAGAATAATGACGTATAGAGTAGCCATCTCTCTAAGTAAATTTATGACATTTGGTGTGTTGCAGATGAGCGGTTAGATGTTGGAAAGGCTTGCTTTAATAATACCAGATAGAGGCAATGGCTCAAACCAACCAACAATAACTCAGTAACGGGATTTCGTATTGTGCGTTAAAAGTTTTGTGTAAATACACCACAAATACATTAACATTATATAACATATAAAAAATAACATTAACAATAAAATATAACAAAAAATTCCAAAATACATTTAAATTTCACAGATTTTCATCGAAACGACATGGAAAATTTAAGTCAACAATTTTTGTATTGTAATTCCACCCATAGAATAACACATACATAGATAAACTTATTCTCTCATCTGACGCTTCATTTCACACTCTGCATCGTAGGTTTGTGGAAATGAGAGCAATTAAATTTAAAATTACCTTACACCAGGTGGAGTTACAAAATATGTTCACTTAACTTTTTCCTGTCGTTTGGTGTAGAACTGAAAAATTTAAATATATTTTGCACTTTTTTGTTGACTTTTATCGTTGGTATACATTTGTATTGTATTTAACACAACTAGTTTGCCGCAAAAACACGAAATTCGGTTGTTGTTCCTTTGTTGATCGTTGTATACTATTGCCACTATCTGGTAATATTGAACACATATTTTCCACCATCCAATGTTTACTTTCCATCGTACCTATGACGTTTAATTTATTGAGCGAATAAAAGCTTCTATGATATGTATTATTCTATGGTATGTATTGGTCTATGCGACGAAGAGTGTGAAATGAAACGTCAGATGAGAGAATAAATGTATCTATGTATTTATTCGCCTATGATAGCGACTCTATATGGTCATAGAATAATACATACATAGATAAACTTATTCTCTCATCTGACGTTTCATTTCACACTCTTCATCGTAGGTTTGTGGAAATGAGATCAATTAAATTTAAAATTACCTTACACCAGGTGGGGTTACAAAATATGTTCACTTACCGTTTTCCTGTCGTTTTGGTGTAGAACTGAAAAATTTAAATATATTTTGCACTTTTTTGTTGACTTTTATCGTTGGTATACATTTGTATTGTATTTAACACAACTAGTTTGCCACAAAAACACGAAATTCGGTTGTTGTTCCTTAGCTGAACGTTGTTTACTATTGCCTCTCTCTGGTATTATTGAATCCATGTTTTCCACCATCCCATGTTTACTTTCCACCGTACCTATGACGTTTAATTTATTGAGCGAATAAAATTATCTATGTATGTATCATAGAATAATACTTACATATATAAACTTATTCTCCCATCTGACGTTTCATTTCACACTCTGCATCGTAGGTTTGTGGAAATTAGAGCAATTAAATTTGGAGTTACAAAATATGTTCACTTAACTTTTTCCTGTCGTTTTGGTGTAGAACTGAAAAATTGAAATATATTTTGCACTTTTTTGTTGACTTTTATCGTTGGTATACATTTGTATTGTATTTAACACAACTAGTTTGCCACAAAAACACGAAATTCGGTTATTGTGCCTTTGTTGACCGTTGTATACTATTGCCACTATCTGGTAATATTGAACCCATATTTTTCACCATCCAATGTTTACTTTCCATCGTACCTATGACGTTTAATTTATTGAGCGAATAAAAGCTTCTATGATATGTATTATTCTATGGTATGTATTGGTCTATGCGACGAAGAGTGTGTAATGAAACGTCAGATGAGAGAATAAATGTATCTATGTATTTATTCGCCTATGATAGCGACTCTATGTGGTCATAGAATAATACATACATAGATAAACTTATTCTCTCATCTGACGTTTCATTTCACACTCTTCATCGTAGGTTTGTGGAAATGAGATCAATTAAATTTAAATTACCTTACACCAGGTGGGGTTACAAAATATGTTCACTTACCTTTTTCCTGTCGTTTTGGTGTAGAACTGAAAAATTTAAATATATTTTGCACTTTTTTGTTGACTTTTATCGTTGGTATACATTTGTTTTGTATTTAACACAACTAGTTTGCCACAAAAACACGAAATTCGGTTGTTATTCCTTTGTTGACCGTTGTATACTATTGCCACTATCTGGTAATATTGAACCCATATTTTTCACCATCCAATGTTTACTTTCCATCGTACCTATGACGTTTAATTTATTGAGCGAATAAAAGCTTCTATGATATGTATAATTCTATGGTATGTATTGGTCTATGCGACGAAGAGTGTGAAATGAAACGTCAGATGAGAGAATAAATGTATCTATGTATTTATTCGCCTATGAAAGCGACTCTATATGGTCATAGAATAATACATACATAGATAAACTTATTCTCTCATCTGACGTTTCATTTCACACTCTTCATCGTAGGTTTGTGGAAATGAGATCAATTAAATTTAAAATTACCTTACACCAGGTGGGGTTACAAAATATGTTCACTTACCTTTTTCCTGTCGTTTGGTGTAGAACTGAAAAATTTAAATATATTTTGCACTTTTTTGTTGACTTTTATCGTTGGTATACATTTGTATTGTATTTAACACAACTAGTTTGCCACAAAAACACGAAATTCGGTTGTTGTTCCTTTGTTGATCGTTGTATACTATTGCCACTATCTGGTAATATTGAACCCATATTTTTCAACATCCAATGTTTACTTTCCATTGTACCTATGACGTTTAATTTATTGAGCGAATAAAAGCTTCTATGATATGTATTATTCTATGTATATGGTTTACACTATTCCATTCACTCTCCGCAAATGAAAATTTTGACATGTCCAACGTTTTCCCTAATAATCTAACATGGCGTTTAGGAGTTCCAATTTTAAAGACGAACTCTGCTTCCAATATTTTAAATTTTGGTCGTAGCGAAATTCAAAGGTCGTTGAAATTCAGACAGCGAACAATATCCTTAAAAATTTAGTTAAATCTGTAGAAAACTACGATTTCGGACTTGACTTCCCTAGTGCAGGCCTAATCGTACAGTCTGAACCTAGAGTTATCCTTTTAAAATGCAATCACTATGTTAGATTACAAGCTTGCTTAGTTGATGCAGTTGCTTGTTTGTTGCGCATTTTGTTTGCAATAACAACTAAAAGCAAATTTGTCAGATGTTAGATCTATGAACGTGCTGCGTATCAAATGGAGAGCAGTGATGCATTTCCGAACAGGCCTTACATTTACGAACTTTAAAGCTGCTGTATCCGTCACTATTTTGCTGACAAAATTTTTAGGTAAACTGACACCGCTTTAGCGATCCAGAGAACCCATTATAAAATGTGAACATGCTCAAATCTCGATAACTAAGGAATTTATCGATGGTTTCATTTACATTTTCCGACTACCATCAGTTGTATCTAACCGATATGTAGAATTTGCTAATAAGTTGTCAGTGTGAACTCCTGCCGTCGCATAATTTTCAATGTAATTTCACTTATCTGTCTGAAACGGTAATCAATGTTATACCCATGTTGGACCCATATACATATGCTCCGCATACCGTCGACGTTGTGAACAAGGATTTACGCAGAATTATATACTCGATAATCACAAGCACTTTTATTGTTACATTTTTTGTTTATATTCTAATTTCGAATTTTTTTAAATCTTTTTCGTTATGTCATTTCAGTATTTAATTTAAACACAATGATGATCCAACCAATTATCGAAATCCTGAACAATAGCACAGAAGATGAGGGAGAATTTGGACTAATACATTTTCATAGTTTTCAAGCTTTTATGGCTTTATCGATGAATTTAGCTAATCACCTACTAATTATGGCGGTAACATTGCCCATGGTGTATAAATGTTATCTGATGGATTTTGAAAAAACTGCACTACATGCACATCTCTGTACAATAGGGGTAAGTTTAGGCAATAACTATCAATATTTAAATCCATTAATTAAATTTTCCTATTTATAGTTTGTGTTTCTTATGGCGGAAGGCGTAATGGTGCGTTACCGATCGAATGCATTCTTTGCTGCCTTTTCGCCAGAGAGTAAAACATTATTACATGCTTTGATGCAATTTATAGGAGGTTTTTTGGGTATAATAGGTACCTTACAAAAGTACTGGGGCAAGGAGGTTCATTTTAAATCAAGGCACGGAAAATTTGGTAAGAATTTTATTTAAATATTATAAAAGACTACAATTTTAAATTGGCTTACTTTTCTGTCTTATGTTACAGGTCTCGCTGCTTGCGTGCTATGCTTCATTAATTTTCTGGCCGGATTTTGTGTTCTTATACTGCCATCCACACGTGCCACCATGCAACTGTTCCATAGTACCTTAGGAGTTCTTACATTTGTGGTTGGCATGTTAGCTCAGATTTATGGCTACGACACAGGCTTTTTCCGTCGCAATTTCACAAACAAACGTCTGTGGAAGTTTGCAACATTTGTAATCTTAGTTATAAGTGTTATCGGACCATTCAAAATGGTTGCTCAGAAAATCCAAATAGCATTTCTTTGATGTTTTTAAATTAAATTTCAAATTACTCAAATATGATCTGTGTTTACAATCCACTTATTTTAAGATAATTGTTATTAAAAAATAAGATTTGTTATATATGTTTGTAAAAATAAATTAAGAAGATTCTAAGAAAATACGAAGATTTTAAGAAAATAAGAAGATACAAAGAGAAAAGTAAAAATAACACAAAAAGAATGATAACGTTAAATTACAAGTGTATAAGTTATAGGAATTTGTTACGCTTGATATAAATCTCAGCAATTATATTCTCCATTGAACAAAACTCAATCTGTACTCTTCCATTTCACCAGTTCTATAATATGATGATATTTTATATCATTGTTTGGTCAGATTGTGAGTATCTGATGCCAAATGCATAGCACTTTTGGTATTTCAATTTTATTCTATCTTTCTTCCAGAATCCAAGTTCTCGTAACAGCATTCTCAAGTATAACGCTCATTGGTCGTATTAGAAACTGATACGTACTCAGATGCAGTGCTACCCAGAGTGTGAAAGAGTGTGAAATGAAACGTCAGATGAGAGAATAAATCTATCTATGTATGTATTCGCCTATGATAGTGACTCTATATGGTCATAGTATAATACATCCATAGATAAACTTATTCTCTCATCTGACGTTTCATTTCACACTCTTCATCGTAGGTTTGTGGAAATGAGAGCAATTAAATTTAAAATTACCTTACACCAGGTGGAGTTACAAAATATGTTCACTTAACTTTTTCCTGTCGTTTTGGTGTAGAACTGAAAAATTTAAATATATTTTGCACTTTTTTGTAGACTTTTATCGTTGGTATACATTTGTATTGTATTTAACACAACTAGTTTGCCACAAAAACACGAAATTCGGTTGTTGTTCCTTTGTTGATCGTTGTATACTATTGCCACTATCTGGTAATATTGAACCCATATTTTCCACTATCCAATATTTACTTTCCATCGTACCTATGACGTTTAATTTATTGAGCGAATAAAAGCCTCTATGATATGTATTATTCTATGGGTGAGATATTTACGTTCGATGTTGAAAAGGATTGCTTTAAAAATACCAGATACAGATAGAGGCAATGGTTCAAAACAACGAACAAAATAACAACAACGGCATTTCGTTTTGTGTGTTAAAATTATTGTGTTAAATACAACACAAATCTATGCTAACAATAACTGTCAATAAAAAAGTTTAAACCACATTTAAATTTCACAATTTCTCATCAAAACGACATGAAAATTTAAAACAAGAAGTTATTGCAATTCCACCTGGTGTATGTCACTTTTCGTCAAACATCTCTCTATCACACCGACCGCATCAAGAAGACTGTGAAGAGTGTCTCTCTGGTATGAGATTACTCTATGATTTAGATTATTTTACACTCCTATATACCCAATTTACAGTTTTACAATCTTTAAGGAGTAGAATTCGCTACCTGCTGCCCTACCACACTAATAACGGCCAATAACAATTGCCTGTAAACATTGTGTTGTCTTTTAGACAACAACAACAAATATTTCTAAGGGAGACCGATGGTTCTCTGTAGATGGAAAGAAGTTGTTTGCAAATGTTTTCTTGTGTGTTTTGCTAGCGAAATTTTTAGAAAATTCAGATGAGTTTTCGTTTGCATTTAGTTTGATGAATTATTGCAAAGTTACATTCCAAAAAACATCTGATGAAGATCTGTGGCGAGATCTGAAATAGCTATACGGTTTGCCAGGAATCATGAGGATGCAATTGCAAAACATCTTTTTCAATAATGGTCTTTTCAATGGTCTTGAGCTTGAACAATAAAATAAAAAAGTGTAATAATTTATAAAAATTATGAGATGTTTTTTGATGTGTTAACATCTATAGGGCACGGGTAGGGCAATCTATCAAAGTATGTGCTCAAACAACACACAGCGTTAGCATCACATACGTGTTTGTTGTACACACAATAGTCTCTGCCTGACAATATTTATTTATTTATTTATTTATTTATTTATTTACAAACAAGCAGGTCGTCGTCGCCAAAGAGTATTGAATAGTACAGAGAACTCATGGAACGAATTGTATGACTCAAAAGCACTGACGACATCTGGCGAATGATTTAAATCGTATTACTCTCTTTTTGTCATAACTTGGTCCATTCATAATTTTGATGTGAAACATTAATGCCTTTTGAAATATTTATGCTTTTTGTATTGTTTTATGTAATAACATTCTCGAAATGGTGCATTTATATTGAAATATTCTATAAAGAGAAAAAGACTCGTTAATGCTCTTTTATTCTGACTCTCTACATGAGAGCGGAAAAAGAGTGCAATATGTTCTCTATACTATTCAATAGTTTTTGTCGCCGCTCTGTTTGTGACAAAACAAAAACAATTATTTCAGTGAGCTAAATATTGTTTTTTATTCAGTTGTATGACAGCCAGCATTCGAACAAGCAGGTCATCGTCGCTCTGTTTATGACAAACCAGAAACAATTATTTCGGTTTTTTTTAATCAAGTTTTGAGCTGCGCCCGAACTCCGGTAATTTAGCCCTAGTAGCTATGTGTTTGCCCCGAAATCAGCAACCTGTTGTTTCAATGGACTGTTGTTCCAAATGGGGGCATCATGAGTAGAGCCAGAATGTCTGGCGTCAACATACCTGATTCGCATTTCGTAGTCGCACATGTACAATTAGTTCAGTGTTATAAAAATAATTATTATAGTATTATAACATACCAGCAAAATATTCAAACTAAAGTAGCCTTTCCTATTTATGTATAAATGGCGAACTTCTTCCTTCGGTTCACTGAAACGTACGTGTGTCCCATCTATACATACGACAACGCGAGGAACTTCGTTTTCTAGTAAAACCGGTTTTTATTTTGGGTATTTTCTTCCCCCGTCAGTTTTTAATTCTTTACATTAACTTCACCTGTCTCCATGCATGCCGAAAAAAAACCCTTTTCCCGAGATCCAATCAAGCTGAAACTTCGCAGGCAAACTAATGGCGACTACAAAAATTAACTGTCAAAATATGGGCGGGATTGGACAGAGGGGCGTAGTACCTCCCATACAAATCACAAATTAAAAATCCATTATTTCTACTCCTGTTAACGGTATTTGAACAAAATTGGGGTATGTTGGTTAGGTGTACATTTTCTAAGAACTGCTGCAAATATGGGCAGGATTGGTCATTTAAAGTTTGTGTCTAGAGTATTGTGTAAAATAAAAAACCATGTGTCATATATAAATAATTTATAGTCAAAAACTACGTTGTTTACGGGTTGGTTTTTTTAAATAATCCACATCTTACAAATGATATTTTCAATTAGATGCACCACTTCCTTCAAAATAACCGACAACGTAGGTTGAGCAATGCCAAGGTTGAAGTCGTTGCCATGGGGCTTTTAGAAATATCCCTCCGCAAAAAACCTTAAAGTTCTAAGTCATTTTTCAAAGTATCCACTAAATAATCTATTCCTTCTTTTGGAAGGCGAAAATATGAAAACAGGGAATTGTTTATTAGCAATTATTGTCAGCAATACCATTTACTCAGTGTAACCGGCAATTCTAAAAGATTAGAGTTGTATCTTTAAGTGTCTTCTAATAGATGCCACGTTTTGAACTTTGTCTTCCTCATCAACCGAATAATTCCACTGAACCCATCACCTTTGCTATTAACAAGGTTTTTCTTTTTTTCGTAGACAATTTAGATTTATTGTTTGTTTACATTTACAGTTGGCGAAGTGACAAAACTCTGTTATCGACGGCAAACCACTGTTACCTACGGCAAACCACTGTTACCTACGGCAACTGGGAAAAGTTGCCATACATAATACATACCAATTTTAATTTCAGTGGCGTTGTCAGTTGACAGTAGTCTTATTTGGATGGGGTGGAAAAAAACACTTTTTTGATGTCATCACGCAATTTATCAACAAAATTAGGTCTGCATCGCCATGGCAAAATATTTGTATGTACGTGACAAAATATAAAAACCTATTTTTAATTATAAATATGTTTTTAATGAAAATATTTTTCCTCAGCAGCAAGCTTGATTCTCATTTATAATTTGATTCAGATATTTTTCCTCCCTGTCTAATAGTTTCGCTGACATTTGGATTAAACTCTATCAATTTTGAATGTTGCTTGACTGGACCCGCCCCGTACGTGACGGGATTTATTTTCTTTTTTTTTTTGTTTCGTATTTCAAACTTTAAACAATTATCTCAAAAAGTTTCTATGAAGGGTCGAAAACTAAGATGTAATCTGTTAAATAATCACCCCTATTCTGCATTTCGATCACGATCGAATTTTCTCCGTTTTGGCAACTTTGGTATTCTGCGTTCCGTTCCGTTCCGCATGCGGAAATTTTTCGATTGTATGTATTCTGCATTACGATCGTAGCTACGTTTTTCTAAGTTGTTTATTCTGTGGCGGAGAATTTTTCGATTGTGTTTTTAATTTGAAAAATTGTGTAGTTTAAAAATAATGTAAGTATAAAATGCAATTAAGGGTTTTATTTATGATGTTTATAAATATTTTTTTTTCAATTGCAGTTCCAAAAACAACAACACCACAGCAGTATGAGGAATTGTACAATTTATTGGCAACCAAGACAGGCATTGCTAGTGGTTACCACAAAAGGATGTATGTGTGCCATCAACACACATAGTGACGCCTGGGAAGCCCGTCTTCTCATAAAATGCTCGCTTCGCTTGTATCTTTTCCTCCTCAGTCTGGTCTAACATTATACACTGAGTGCAAAGTTTTCGCTGCATAACGTCGCGGAAATGGGTTAGTGACTTGGACACTGTCGATTGAGCCATGCCAACATTAAAGTCTGCTCCAACTCCGTGCTGGTAGCTTCCTTCAGCAAAAAACCTCCAAGCTGCCACTACTCTGTTCAGCGGTGATAGAGAGGTTAACGTAGTCGCCCGTGCTTCGTGCTCAAAAGTGTCTAGCACATACTTAAACGCGTCTTTGTTTAAGCGAAAGTTTTTTTTGAATCTATAAATGTAAATTAAATTAAAATGACTAAATTAAAACAACTGTCCTACCTTTGATCTGTCATCTCGAACGGATTAGAACTATCCCTCAATTTTCTCATTACCATCCTTATCTCTGCATTCTGGAGCACGTTGTTCTCCTCTTCTAACAAAACCGCCGCTGCAATCAATTCCATTTCTATTGCAATACAAAAAAAAAATAGTTTTGTGCTGCAATGATATTAAACAAATGTAAATATCGCCTCCGGCACGAAGTATTCTTCATACTAGAAATCCACTGCCTTAGGTTCTGCTTTTTTTTTCTTTTATACGTACCTGCTGTGTTTTGTATTAAAGTTCACCTGCTGTGTTTTATATTAAAGTATATTAAAGTTCACAATGTTTAAATTGTTTTCACTATTAAATCACTGTTTAATTTTCTTCCCTTTTTATTTTGGTTTTGTACAAATTTAACTTTTTGTTACATTGTTTACAAAATTGCTTGTTTTCTGTTTCGATCTCGCACGTTCCAGAGGCTAACAGCTTATTGTGAAAACACACTTGTCTTCTTCTTATTCTTTCGATTAGGTTTTTTGGTGGAATACCAATTTTCGATCGATGCGTAACGTAATGCGGGAGCGTAATCGAAATGCAGAATAGGGGTGAATATAAAATAAGTTCTATATATCTGATTAATCAGTTAAAAGCTAAAAATAAACACTAAAAATAGTTGAATTTCTCTGTACTTGACTCCGTGGAATGCTCCTTTCAATGTTTACTAAATCTGTGGTAAACTAATGGTTCAAACAAATATGGCTTGTAGCTCCACTATCTACATACCACAACGACTATGTACTCTTACTCCATGTCTGAGCCAGCCTTTCGCAATAGTGCTTTTAGAAAATCGTGATTAAGCACGCCTTAGGTGCAGCAAAAAAATCTTTTAATTAAAATTAACTAATTTAAATTAATTAATTTTAAAAAGAGGCATTAAATCCTTTGACATATATTTTTTTATTGACCACAAAGTATTAGTATTTCTGGTTTTTGATTAACATACATATTGAATGAATAAAATATAATACGATTATTAAACTAAAATCTATACTCATATCTGTGAATAAAAGTGGTAAGGACCACAAAAAGAGACCAATCTCCGCTGGATATTTGAAAAATTCTGCAAACTAAAAAAGTAATGATCTTAACGCTGTGTTGCCAATATAATATCTATAGCTTCGGATATGTTGCCATCAACGCTTGCAAGCAATTGCGTCAACTTGTCGCCTTCATTTGCAAAGCCCATTGACATCATGGCGTGAACAGATTTATTAATGCGTTCGTCTATTAAAGGAAATAATTTACAGTAATTTAAGATTTTCAACAAAGACAAATCGTACTTACTGGCATGATATACTGGAGGAATAGGGACTGTAACGCTACTGGTTGGTGTCGTATTGAAAACAGGAACAGCTCTCATTTCAACTACAGAAGCTGTTGCAGTTGGTGTTGAATTTTCCTTTTCAGGAGTTAAGACACTCTTTTGTTGCTCTTGGGCAATATGTGCCTTCAAATCAGCACTTAATTGGGCAAAATCCATAACGTTTGATTTATTCAAAGACTGTGGTGGTGTAGCTCCTTGAGAGACAGTCGGCAATGCCGCGGAAATACCAGCGCCTACAGTATCAGCAGCTTTTTCTGGTGTGTTCTCTTTAGTTGGTACATTCAACTTCACAAAGCCTTCAGAAACACCATCGCTTTCACTGTCGCTTCCCAAATCCATAATGTCTACTAAATTATTATTAGACGCATTCTTTTCATTTTCTCCTTCGTTTTTCTCAGCATCCGTGGTAACTTGGTTTTCATTTTGTGACTTCATGGAGTCGTTCGCTTTCATTGAATCATTGGATTTTTTTGAGTTTGTTGACAGTGTGGATGCAGTCGAACTTTTACGAGTCATTGGATCGAAAGGACACGAAGAGGTGGAGGGAGAATCTCCTGCCTCGGCACCATCGATTGGATCTAACATTTTGGCAAACATGTCACTGAAATTATTTAGAATTTCTATACCGGTTTTCATGTACTGGGGATTCAAGAATTGAGCCAAATGATCCAACGATTGGGACGAGATACCAGGTACCACTGGAGTTTGTGACTGAGGAACATGAGGAGTGTTTGGGCCAGTCTGAAGCAACAACAAAAAAAATGTAAATTATTTTTATACGTAGATATTTTTACGGATAGATAGTAAGCAATAAATTCAGCAGAATATGGGTTTTGCGCGTTGTAGTTACATATTTGCAGATTAATACATACCTTTTCAATAGTTGGCTCCGTATTGGCAGAAGTGCCTTCACTACCGCCAGCAGCAGCAGCAGCAGCCGACAATGAAGTTTGCTGCGCTACTTTGGCTGCGATTTCAGCCGCCTTGGCAGCAATTTCGTGGGCATTTCCTGCGGCAACATAAGCAGCAGCGGCTTTGGCTTTGGCATCATTGTTGCAGCCCATTTCCGATGATTTTGTTGTGGTATCGGTAGTAGCACATCCATCGGCAGTTCCCATTGCAGCAGCAGTCGCTGTGGCACCACCACCTTCAGCTAAATCGTGCATCATTTCATATAAATGAGACAAGAAATTATGACGTACATGACGGCGATGTCTACGTCCATGATGATGACGATCCTTACCAGTTGCATCCGATTGTTCAGCATTGGCTTTGCCCTCTTTGGATGATTTATCCCCATTACCAGTTGCTGCACTGGCAGCAGAAGTTGAGGCATATGTAAAACCACATGGCAAACGTGATGAATCTCCACTCTTACAGCGTTTCTCATATTTTCGACTCAATTTACGGCCACCAGTAATAAAAGCATCGACTACATAGGGACAACCATTGTTAGGCATGCGTACCATCATGTGGTCGGCATGAACATGTTTAGACTCGCAATTTTGGCACAGATCATAGTTAGGGCATTGAATGCACTTGTAACGGAATCCAATGATGGGAGCCATTAGGCAAGAATCGCATTCCACATTCAAATGGAAACGGGAGTCATTCATTTCATCAGCTGGTGGTATTTGAGTTTCTGGGGTAGATTTGCCAGCCATTTCTTCCGTTTGGTGTTTGGGAGTGTTAACCGTAGTTGGGTTGTTAACAGGAGCCACATGTAAATGTTTGCAATCTTTACAATCCAACGTAATGTCAACGTAAATATCTGAACCCTTGCGTTTGTTAAAGAAAATATCGTAATCCTTTTGGCTAACAATTTCGATTTCATCACCATCTTCGTCTGGAAGAAAGATATACGAATAAATTAAAAACTTGAAAAGTCTATGGCGGCATTTGATCCTGCGAATTAATCTCACAAATTCGGATCACTGATTAGTGTGCACCAAACATAACAAATCGCTATATGCAGATCATTGACTACCAAGTTCAAGAGATATTAAGAACATTCAAAGGATTTAACTTCCATATGGAACAGGAAATATATAGCATCTCATTATGTTGTTAATAACTGAAAATAAATTATTTTCTACAAAATTTAAAGTCATGATCTGTTAATGTTGAAGTTCATAATAACAATAAGGTATAAAGTCATGAACATTATACTAATTGAAATATCTACACCAATCCTAAAACAAATAAATATATTTCATCTGCTTTCATGTTCATTCACAATGTTTTAAACTTTGCACCAACGACTCGTTTCACTCTACCGGATTTCGTGTTAACTTCTTGCTATCAAGTTGCACCACTTTTCATGATTCGACAATATTGATTTGAGAGCGTCAGAGAAAGAGACCACCATGTATATTTAGAAATATAAATGTCGACTCAACTGACTCGTATCGCGCATACTGATTTGGGCCTTAAATGAATGCGTCAAACTACTAAACATCTATTTATTTTTTATAACAAAAAAGCTTAATCAAGAAAATTTAAGAAAATATGATGTCTTTATAAAATAAAAAGATGATCTATTAAAATTAATGCCAATTATTTACCTTACCAGACTACAAACCATATTTATACAATTTATACTATACTGGACAATAATACGAGTATAATATATTCGAGAGGAAGATATCGTACAGCTACAGGTATGAGTCATAGAGTGGGGAAATAATATGAATAACTTATATTCATATTTTTAAAGCAGTATTTATAAATGCAGAAGATAACAACGATATAATATTCAATATGTGTGGGAAATTGAATAGAAACGAGGTTCTTGAGGGCAGAAGAGAGAGAAACTTCATATACTACTTTAATTAAGAACATAATTAAAATGTTTTGTTTGAAATATATATTTAAATTATAATTTGTAGTCTTTAAAACATTACCTCAATGTCTAAAGATATTGGCATTACAACATTACAACTGAGATTATGTGACGGTTTTCTATTTTTATGTCTAATACATATATTTTGCGATGTTCTGATGTTGCTGTTAGTCTAATATTAAGAAATTAAGTTTTAGCAAAAGGCAGATTAGTCCAGTACGAAAGTATCGCACTAGGTGAAGAATACATATGTAACTGTGCCTCATAAAGATGTATTTTCCCAATGCGTCCTTTGGGGGGTGGGGGATTGTTCCTCACATTCATGAGCTACCCACCAAATGCTTATAATGATGTCCCCTCTTCCATTACCTTTTACAGACAAAATAATATGTTTACCTAACTCAAATTCTCATTCTATCAACTTCAGACACCTTTTCGGAATTGTGTAAACTGTTACACAGAAAAATGGGGGGGTTCCACTACATCTAATGCATATTGAAATTTTCTTTAATTACAAAACATGTTGCAATAAAAAAATCGAGTGTGGAAAAATGATTTCATTTATAAGCTTTTCATCGAAAGGAATGGATTATTTGCGTAGTATATCCTTCTCTCTTCTTCTCTAATTGGAGTGAATGATGATAAGGCACTTTAAAGGAGTGGTTGAAATGTTATATTCAAGTGTTCATTTCAGACAAAAATAATACAAATTTCGGGTTTTCGTGTAAACTTTTTAATTTTGGATGAATGATTAACGAAAATTTTGGCAATTATTTTTAAAAAATTCAGAATGAGTAACATTATTAGTTTTCTTGGTTTCAGTATCAATTAAAATCTCGTAAATACAGAATAATACCTTTTCCTTGAAAACAGTTTAACAAAAGGAAAATTTGTTGGGGATGGAAATATTATACTCTATAAGTTGTATACAATTTGAAGGCAGTTTAGTTATAGATACTTTCTCCAACCACTTTTTTCATATATAGTTCTTAGCAGTTCGCTTAAATTGTATGAGGATGAATGTACTTTTTTCATGTCCATTGTACAAAGTTGTCACAGCTTGGTTACTTTGTAAATACTCAATAAATTTCAAGAGAATCAAATTTGACTTCATGAAATAAATAGAAAAATCAGCTGATTTTGACAGAACTGTAAAATATCCTCATTCTATTCCTTTATAATCAGTCCATCACAATGGAACCTAAGCTCTTGCCAAGGCTGCTGAAGAAGGTTGTGGTATAAGAACAGCTGATTTGTCTTTTTTCATGCTGTGGTGCCAAAGTGGTGTACACTAGCTGTCAAATGCTATTTACCTTTGTTTTGTGTCCGTTGTTCGTAGTATGTTGATATTGACATAAACTACACACAAAACAAAAACAGAATGCTGGTTGTTGTTATTTTTGTAGTACTGCTTCTACCTTTTCAAGCTACCTTGGCTCCGTCTGTACGTGACAAATGATTTGCAATTTTTTTCTGACGTCTGCATAGGGGCAGTTTAAAATTGCTTGCTCCCCTTATAAAGCGATCTAAAATTTTGTTTAGCAGAGAGTAATAAAACAAGCCTATTGTTAGTCTCAAATACAACAGGTCTAATATCCCATTTGAGTATGTTCACCCTATTGTTCATGGTAAAATTATCTATCGGGTAAATGCGTCAGCCCAGCTGATTTGTGGTTTTTTCATGTTTTTCGTGGGTAAGCTGTCAAATTCAATTGTGTTTCTTTTTGTTTATTAATAAAATTCAAAGAATTCTAATCAAAATGCAATTGAATAGCATAGAATTTCTATCAAGTAATATAATCTTATTAATTTTTTGGAACAGACCTAGTATAGATCGGCACGTCCAATTTTGTTTGTTTTTTTTTTTGGGTGTAGGGATCGTTATTTTAAGTAAAAAAAGTAAAATAAAAAAATCGGGGGGAACCCCTATTTTGGGAGTTACGGGCCAAGTAGCCCTCGCAGGGACCTATGTTGCTCGCACCGTGTGATAGAAATTTTGGAAAATCGTTACATTTATATTGCAACTAGTCGCCCGGCCGTCTGGCCGGGCTCAGGCAGGGGGGTTAAAATTCCCTCTGTACCTGAAGTCGATGTGTGGCAAAATCCGAAAAATCACTCGATTGTTTTAAAAAAAAAATATTTTCTGGATATTTTTAAAAATCCGATATCTGGATAACTAAGACAGTTATCGAAAAAATGTATTTAATTTTTTTTGTTTATTTCGACTCGTTTTACACAAAAAAAGTTGTGAAATCGGTCCCATAACACGGCACCACACTCGTAGTATCATCCTGTATGTCCGAACTTTGGGGGCCCACAACTCCGAAAATAGGCGTTGCCCCCGATTTTTTTATTTAATTTTTTTTACTTAAAATTAAAAGCTCTATCCAATGGTAATAGTGTGGAGCCGAAGCGAGTTGCCGACCTATTCTAGGTTTAAGCCAATTTTTTTCACATTTTTCAGTTTCATTATTCAGTTAATTTTTACAACTTAACCCATGAAACTGCCTAATAGATAGTTCTACCATGCTATTGTTTTAGCTTTTGTTTCATTGCAGTTTGCAACACTGTTGATTTTCTCTTCTCACATTTTGCCTTATCCCTCGTATTTCGTATTCGCTATGTATCTTGATTTACACACATCACAATATTAACTACATACAAATCTATGTACACACATATTTATATACTATGTGAACGGCTTACGACATCTCAGTCACTTTTTGACTCCAAATTTCTGGTTATATTACTCCACTTACCAATCCAATATAAACGAATCTCACAGCGAGGCTGCTGACGTTCCTCGAATAGATACAATTCCACATCCTTTTTCACTACTCCCAACAATTGGGCCGAACCCAACTTCAAATAGGCACTCATCTTCTTGTCAGCCAAATGATAGGTTATTTTCAATAATTGATCCATTGTGGCGAAGGTAAAGATCGTCGCTTGCTTATAGTCACACGTACTTGTATTCTTTGCTTGATATACAAATTAATTAAAATATTTTCAACGATATCTTGGTTGTTCTTTGTTTTCTTAGCTCTTGGCCTTTAGATTGCGAATAGAATAATACACGTCTTGGTTCGTTAGTTTACTTTTCGTACTGTATTATAATCGCTGGAAACCATTGATTTTTATATGAAACTTGATATCACACCAAGAGAGCGACAACAATTGACAGAGAGGTGATACACACTTTTACGCACTAGTGTTGGGGATGTTACCGAAAGACGCAATATCTTGTTTTGCTTTGCACTGCAATTTCACAAATTCTCTTTGCAAAGTGGTAATTGTTCTCTTAAGTTCTTGTTTTTTCTGGACTATTCTTTCAAATTTGTGCAAATTCACTTGCACACTCACTGACAACTGCTTTTATTTTGATGACTGAGCTGTAGTTGGTCTGATTTTAAACCACAGAGTAATTTGCCCAGTATTTGTTGTGAAGTAGCCAGATATATAACACAACATATGTATGATTGTGTGTTGAAATCAAAATACACGTTTTTTTGGTGTTGTAAAGTTTAAAAATGGATTCCGTATCATGTTGCCACCTACGGTATTTAAACCCAATTTAGGGATTTTGTTTCAAAATTGGGATAGACTGGTTAAAGGTTCTAAGATTATCACTTATTTTGTATGAAGGGAAAGCCATATTAAGCGGCACTTAAGTCTGTATTTATGTTGGCAATTATAATTGCCTCAATTCTTGAGTTTGTTGGAGAGAGAGGTAAGAATAATGGAAAGGTGAAAAAACTTGCCCGTACTGGCAATTCGTTTTGTTCTTTTCATTCGCAATTTTTAAAGTGAAGTTTTTAACGTGAATTGCTCAAAGAGAATTGCCATGTGTGATGGTAAATTGCAAGTTCAAAAGAGAATCACAAAGAATTGCGGCAATTATAATTGCCAATGTAAATACAGTCTAAAATTAGGGCTTCTATTTCAGTCCTAAGCAGGCATAAAGTTGTAAGTCAAACATAACGAGAAGAATATAAACATGCGTTAAGTGGAGTTCAAATTATCACAGATCTGACAGACATATCTGAAGAAGTTATCGATAAAATATCGATGTTTTGTCCACAAGGAAAGATTTATTTGACAGAATTCCTTTGAAGCAAGACACCATAGTGTTAACATCAACGTTTTGCGCTTGCAAATGTCTCGCAACATTTATTTGATTGCTCAGAGAAAGCGAAATGGAAGAGGAGACACTGCTGAGAACATTTGTTTTGCGCATGTATTCTCGTACATACATACTACATATATATAAAGTTAAGCATACACAAATCCAAGCTCCCTCCGCATGCGTAATTACTTTATTTTAAAACATTATTAATAAATAAAAACATTATAATAAAACATTATAAAATTAAATTACACTGAGGGTTTGTATTTTTTTAATTTCAATTTAAATTTCAAAAATTCTATGTAATTTGTAGTTTCCGCATTTCTCCTCTTCGTATGTTCTCTCCGACATTTTATCACCCGTTCTCTGTTTTATCGATAACGTCAAAGAAATCGCTTGGTTTTCAAACTGTTTTGAAGACTATCAGATTTATCTGATGACAGCTGTTCACATCGACAATTTTTCTTCATATTCGATATATTGTCAAATCCGTCTGATAATCTGAACTCCACTTCAGAGCAGAGTGACTACCCTACAAGAAATGAATGATGGAAACTAAAGCATGAAACACATAGACGACGACAGGCTACCGACCACAACCTGTCAAAAATAAAATACATGCGTTTATATGCAAGTGAATATTTTAACGACGGCAAAGCGACACGACTGCAGGTTGTTGTCTATGCTACTTATGTAGCTGTAGTTGAATTAAACTAATTTCTATTTGGGTGGGCGACAATCAACAGGTTAGAGCTGTCAATGCCTGAAGTGGCACCACTGACAGAATAATCAACTGTTTTCACAATTTTTGTTATGTTTGTAATAATATTTATTAAATATTCTCCAGACATTTTATTTTCTTCTAACACAAATAACACAAACGTCAACATTACAGATCAGCTGTTTACTTTGCAGTTGCCGTCTTGAAAATAATTCAGTAGCTGCCACACGTCTCCATTTGAAGTCAGCGGCATTTGTTGTCGTGTGTTCATGTAGCCTGTCGTCGTCTATGTGTTTCATGCTTAACACACACAATATTTTTGCACTGATCCACTTGCAACTATTTTATACTGAGTTCCATTTGCAAGAGTGAAACAACCCTACAAGAATAGTTTCGGTCATTCGACAGTCAGTGTTGATGGAAACTTGAATTTGTTGACGTTTAAAAAGTAAAATTTGTGAATCCTCGGCAAAGTGCAACGACAAAGTTTCATTATCGTTAAATATCGTGGAAAAAAAATAAACAGTGAAAAAGAATAAACTTATGTGATCCAAAAAACAAAGATAATGATTATGAAAAATGAGGCATTTAAAATCCATCAAAAAGTAGTGGAAGATTCTGTCTGGCATGCCTGGCCAAACTCAGGACAAAATCATTAATGAAGTCGGCAGCATGCTCCCTTTCCTGACCATTACAGCGGTGCAAGAGTTAGAGCAGAAATTGGGAACCCCAGATTTTGCTCAAGCAATATCAACAAACTAAAATTTATGGTTCGATATTTTGATATTTATACATACTTCTTCACAGAAAATATACTGAAAGAGGCGTCAGAGGATGTCAGCAGTGTCTACCCCCCAATGTTCACGGATAACCTGCTTGATATATACATTTGGGATGAGAGGTTGGAAAAGCATGCGATAGGGAAGCTTATGTGGTTCAATAAGTCTGCGTGGTATGTACATATTTTTGTCTATAAATGATTAAATAATTATTAATTTATATACATTAATATATACTTATTATTATTAATACATATGTTTATATATCTCCTTTTCAAATTTTAGATGTGCTAAAAGACAATTGAACGAAGCCACCATAGGATGAAGCAGAAGATTTATTAAAAACAAATTGTAAATAAGTATTTTATTTTGCCCAGTTACTACTTTATTCATTTTGAATCGATTATTCTTATTCATTCACTCCCATTCATGACTAAGAATCATTCATTGTCATTTATTATACAATTAGATATTAAAAATATATAAAACTAATAAAAATATACCATAAAATCATTAATAACATCGTCTTTTATTATGAAAGCTATACCCATCACCTTTGACTGATATATCCATCAAAATTGATTAGTCAACTGTGATGGGTATATCTATCAAGTATGATTAGTCAACTGTGATGGATATATCTATCAACTGTGACTAATACTCATATAATCTTTGATTAGTGAACAGCACTAGAGTGAGCAGCTCAGATATATGTTTTATAGGCGACCGAACTCATAAGTTCGAGGGAGATACAAAATCACACGTACATAAAAGTTTCCATCAACTTTTTCATTTCGGCTTTAAGAATGTGATAGAAACATTGATGGATATACCCATCAACAATGACAGTCAATTGACTGTCACTGTTCTTGTAGGGTACATACACTTGGTTTTAAACAGGGACAAAGTTGCCAGCTTGGAAAAATCAGGAAAATAGTGTTGGATATCAGTATTGCAGGTTCATACCCAGGGGAAGAATAAGCATGTTTTCGTTACAAGCTAGCGATTATCGATTGCTTGCTTGTAACCAAAACGCCAAACTATTGATAATTTATTATAATATATATCATAGAGTAATGACGTATAGAGACGCCATTATTTTCACCTCACATTTCCTTTCACACTATTCGTGCTGCGGTATGTGCGACAGAGAGTTATTTATTTATTTTTATTTTATTAGCAACCGAGCCCTTTGGGCCATATTTGGTTACAAAACACTACAACAAATTGATATAATATGTACATATAATTCTTAAAATTACAAAAATAAAATGATATAACTAAATGAGGTGTTTTCCTCGTGTTAACATGTTATTATTACAATAAGTTTGAACTACTCAACTAATAAAATTATACATGAAACTTATACAAATTCAATATGTTTAACAATTTGAGGTTAATTACAAAAACGGTTTTGACTTAAACCATTGACTTAAACCAGGTCGAAATACATCATGTCGTTTTGATGAAAGACTTTGTTACATTTTATTGTTAGTGTTATATTTGTGGTGTATTTACACAAAAATTTTAACGCACAAATCGAAATACCGTTGCTGATTTATTGTTGGATGGTTTGAGCCATTGCCTCTATCTGGTATTATTAAAGCAATACTTTCCAACATGCAACCGCCCATATGCAATACACTAATGGCCAGTTTTTCAGTCAGTGTTGATCTTCGTTTCTTAGTTAAATTGTGGTTAAACATCGAATTGTGTTTTTTAGTCATTGTTTAACTATGATTTAACTATGATTTAATAACTACAAGCACGCCTAATACGCCATTTACCCCAAGCAAGATTAACGCATTTCGAAGATTAACTACGTTAACCCGTTAATCTGTAGAAACTGAAGTTTAATTTTTAAATTAATCTTAAACTGGTGTAAATTTTGATGCAACACTGTTAGTTACTAAAAAAATGCAACCATAATAAGAACATACACAAAATCTCAACTGTTTGACAGGCTGAAGCCGATCGAAAATTTTCCGACGCGTCGCCGTTACCAAAACTTTTTTGAAGCTCACACCGCCGCCTATATAAATGGCACTTATTGGTTTAAACTGTGAGCCGCTTTTATCGACTATAGGTTTATACCGCGTTTATGCTGCAACCGAAATCGGGATTGTCTAGGTTTCATTCATTTCATATGGAAGATCAGATGTTTAGGCCACGAAATCTACATATCTCTAGATTTCGAGTGCAGTATAAACATGGTTTTAGTTATTTCAAAAACATCCAAAATTTTTACAAAACTGACAAAAACAATAGCCATCAACTTAATTTTTCTGTTGTGCCGCCGGCTTCAACAATTTGGTCTAGGCACAGTTTGTCCAACCATGGAGTTGCCATCTGAAATGTAAATTAAATGTCAAATTGCGTGGACATTACGGGCCTATTCGGAAATGCAACAACTGTTGCAGATGCTTGTTTGTTGCGCATTTTGTTTGCAATTATGGTCTCAAAATACCTGCAAAGTTGTCAGATGTTGCATTTACGAACGTGCTGCGCATCAGTTGCAGAGCAGTGATGCATTTCCGAAAAGGCCCTACTTCTTGGTTATTGCATAAATAAATTAAATGCATTAATCTTGGTAGGTGTAACTGCAGTTTTATAACGCATTTACACCGCCGTTTATAGCGGCCAGGTTAGCGATAACCTTGTTCTCGCGATTAGCGATAACCTTGTTCTCCACCCAATTTGAGATTAAATTTACATTTTAAAATGCAACTTTGTGCTTAGACCAATTTAGAGCAACTTCGTGACAAATTACCAAATTATTGAAGATGGCGGTACAACAGAAAAATTAAATTGGCGGGTATTGGGTTTACCTCTTTTGTACAAATTTGGATGTTTTTGAAAATGGATCAGTCGGTCAGTGGGTCAAAGTGACTCACATTTTAAACTGATTAGAGACAATTATACGGGAGTTAGCTTCAAAAAATATTTGAGGGCGGGGATAAAAAATAAATAAATGGTTTCCCATTACATCCCATGAAGGAATTAGGGAGAGCTTCTCACTCACTGATTGGGACCTACAGTTTTACACCGGTTCCGAACGGTATTTTGAGAAGCTTTTTCATGGCTAAGTACTCGATAGTGTCGCCGTCACTAAACGAGGTGACAGTCGTCGAAAGAAATTTTAAGGTGGTCGGAGCAGGAATCGAACCCAGGATCTCCAGTACAAGAGGCGCGCACACTACCCATTGCACCACCGACGGCTGGGGATGATTAGGAAAATTTTCGACCGGCTTAAGTTTGTCAAACAGTTGATTTTTTATGTGTTTTTACTATGGTTGCAGTTTTTAGTAATTAACAGTGTGGCATCAAAATGTACACCAGTTTAAAATGAGGTTAGAAATTAAACTTCCGATTTTAATTGTATGAGTAATCTTCTGGGTTAGCGTGGGTTAACGGAGATAACCTTCTTGGTCGGTGTAAATGCCGTATTAGAATCGATTAATGGAGTAGTTTTAATTGAATACTCAACAAAAAAATTAAGGTATTAAGTTCCGTATTCAGTTCTTGCGAAATATTCGAATGAAAATTTGTTAAAATTATCGAAATTCCGGTCCCAAACAATTGTTTACGTACGAAATAACTTGGGCGTAACAACCCTACGAAATTTTCGCAAAAAACTGAGTGCCAAGCAAATGAAAAGCAAGCGAAAGGGCCTATTCGTAAATGCAACAACTGTTGCAGATGCTTGTTTGTTGCGCATTTTGTTTGCTATTACGGTCTCAAAACACCTGCAAAGTTGTCAGATGTTGCATTTACGAACGTGCTGCGCATCAGTTGCAGAGCAGTGATGCATTTCCGAAAAGGCCCAAAAAACTTTCAGTTCATGAAATTATCGTTATTTTTTATACACGTACTTCTTATTGCAACGAAAATTTCATAAAAACTGAATACCAAGCTTTAGCGATAAATTACAAAAATTCTTACGAAAATTTCGCAAGAACTTAAAACGGGGCTTAATAGGGAAAATGTGTACTCTTTTATTAAAATAAATGCTTATTGCATTAAAATTAAGTAAAATAAATTAAAAACAATATTATTTATTCGCAAAAAGCTATTTTATCTATTTTTCAGTTTAAGCAACTAACGCCCAAATTCACCAAAGTTAAAGCTGACAGTTAAAAATTATAAATTCCATACAAACTGACAGCTAAAACTAATCGTTAGCTCTAACTGAAAGATAACTGAACATGCTGAAATTGACAGTAAAAATATCAATTACATTTACAAAAACAAAATTGGTTTCATTCCTAAGAGATTGTCGTTTTTCGTTTTCTGAATACGAAAAATACGGAATTAATTCCACTTTCGATCGGAATGGAATTCTGTAACAGGTCTAATAGAAAAAATTATTTTATTTTTGTAGACTCGAAAATGTTAATATTTGTGAATAAAATAGCATTGACACAAATTTCGTTTAAAATTGGAAAAATAGTACCTACGGGAATATAAACGTTTAAAACATTTTCAGTCTTCAAAAAGAAAATTGTCAATAATTTCTGAAGTGAGAAAATGTGTTGTCATATAAAATCTACATAGTATATACATAATTATTTGGTATATAACAATGTCTGACCGGAGAGGACTAAGGCGTGAGGACGTGGGAAGGACATTAATACCAAGGACCCAATATAATTTATTAGATGTGTATGGAGCAAATTCATTTCCGATAAAGTGGTAGTAATTTCCATTACATTATGTACATTTATTATTTCTATTAGATATAATATAAGTATACATATTAAAATTTAATTGATATTTTGTTATTGTTTGATTTTTTACATTTGTAATAATGGATGCGAAATATTTAACAATTTCGTCCCGTTTGATTTATAAATGAATCGTAGGGCATTTTTTGAGAATTCTTAAATGCCATAAAAACTGGCACTAAAATGAATTTAAACAATCTTAAAATAGTCCAAAATTATTTTATTACTAATCTCAACAAAACTCTATAAGGATCCAGAAATGTAACAAAAAATGTTGTTAAATGATTCAAACTAAAACGTAAAATAAAGAAATAAAGTCATAAAAGATTCTAAAAATAGTAAAAAAAAAAGACTGATAAATGACTCTGAAATCATGTCCTTTCGTGATTCCGAAAAGGGTCGTAAAGAGAGGGAAATGATTTCCAGGGTTAATATTTATGACATATTTCTGAGTCATAAAATAATGTTCAAAAAGAGAGGACACTTTCATCTGACACGTTATGATTTCGGGAAGGTTCTGAGATTCTTTTCGGAGTCAGAATGTTGACTGGGAATGAATGAGCACAGTGAAAAGTTAAAGTAATGAGAAACGGCGTTGGGGATTATTATTTCAACATTTTGAAGGAATATCTCTAAGATTATAAATTTTAATAAAAATTTATATAAGAAAAACATTGAATTTGATTTGTGTACCATGTTCTTTCAATAATTTTTGATTTTTTTTTATAGAAAAAAACCTCAATGCGATTTTTTTTTGCAAAAGTAAAGAAAGGAATTCGTAGAACATGGATTCTATGAAAATATTTCATTTTCACTGCAGTGATTGCCGGAACATAAGTGATAATTTCTAACAAATATAAAATGTTATTTTATTTATTATATATTTTTTAAATTGAACGCAGAAATACATTCTTGCGAAATATCGACGAAAATTAAAAATGTGTCAATTCTCATTCTCTATCCTATGTATTATTTACAGCTGATATCCTTAAAGATCCAAGTACCCTTATGTCAACTTTCGCTGACGACACTGATATAATGAGTACTCAAAGGTGTTACGAAATGGCTTCAAATATCTTGGGTGGTTATTTAGTCATGTGAAAAAATTGGACTAAAGACTCCAAGTCAATGAGTCGAAGTGTAGACTAGTGACCTTCAGAGTAAACTTAAAATCGAGTAATCAACTGAAACTTAATAATGTGCCCAACATATCTAGGGCTACATTTGGATCGCAGATCAGCTATGGGGTACGGTAAGTGCAAGTAATGTGGACGTAATACAGTAACTTCAGTCAAAAATTCTACGGAATATTACATGAGAGATCAAAACATCCGTAATGACTTAGGCATAAGTTTAAGTTAATTATTTAAAAAAAAATCAAACAATTGTAGGTTTATTTGTTTTAGCTTTTAATAACTTTTCTTTGGCGGGTTTTAGTTATATTTATTTCTAGCTTTAATCGTTCCGGCAACACTGCTACCCAATTACCAGACCTTAACTAATAGGTCACATTTGAGAAGTAAAAATTAATCAAGTATACAGCTTAAACTAGCAAAAATTCATTAAAGAAAGAAATAAACAGAAGAAAGAATAAACAGAGAATATAGATTTATCAATTCCTCATCGTGTACATGCAATTATAGATTATCAGAGGTGCTCAACAAAAAATAACATTTAGTTTACCTTTTTTCTCTGGCTTAAATTTAGACAAAGACGAGCCTTTCTGATTTTGCATTTAAGATGTTTTCACTCGTATTTTATATTAATTTTGCTGTTACGTATACGACCAAAATAAAAAAATAATTGGATAAATACATAAACTTTGCGAACTTAACTTTTTGCTAAAGTGATTAGTTTTACTTGGTGCATTTAAACACTAGTCACTGGCTGCATATCCAGATATATATTCTGCCAATGCACCCTCCTCTTGAATTATATCCGCGTCATCGTAACCCTCTGGGTCCATTTCGACAAGCTCTTCGACGTCGTGGTCTGTAACTATTTCATGTATTATTTCGTGCTCGTGGTCTACGTCAATTTCATCCGTATCATCCTGATTTTCAAAGTATTTTGTGATTGCCGGTGTATTTGGGGAGTTGAGCCAATCGGCGGCATCACTTTCCACATTATCAGTGCCATGCAAATGCTCCATATTTCGTGCTGAAAATCATAAAATAATTTATATGATTCTTACTCACATTTATTTTTTTTTAAACATACCCAAGATGTACTTTCGTAATCTATATTTGAATTCCATTGGTGTTGGATATTCCTCTAAGCCACGTTTGCTTCGAGTAGCCCAAAAAACATGTTTTAGCATATCTTGGTTTAGTCGACTCGTTAAAATGTAAATCATATTAAACTTCAGTCTAACATAATCGTAGAGCATTTGCAAGGCGGTATTGGTTATTATGACACCTTGTTGGAAATACTCCAAAGTCCGTTTATGTGGAATAATAGGCGCTGACATTAATTTGTTAATACACAACAATGTGTGTTGCTGATTCACCAACGAAATGCCAAATGGTTCCTAAAGGTTGGAAATGAGACCATAATTTCATCAATAATAAAAAAAATACACATACCTTGCCAGGAGAACTAAATGTATTTGTAGATGAATTTAGTACATCAAACCAATTGCTCAACAACTCAATGAACTCGGCTGTTGCACTTGGACTGTCAATACTCAGGCCGGCGGAATCACAGTACCTAATAGCGTTAGCTGTGGTGGTGGAAAATAGCTGTGCTGCCAACTGTTGCCCTCCTAAAAGTTTTTCCAGTTTAATGACTTGTTTAATGATTATATCTTTTACAATATACGCATGTGTACTTTAAAGTGCTTCGATTTGTACGGAGCAAAAAAAAGTTGCAAATGTACCCAGCCTAAAAATTAAGATTAACTTGTTTTAATTCGATACCAAAAATATGTACACATCGTTACCTTAATTTAGAAAGGACGTTACTAACATTTTAAAACACCTACTGGAGGAGGAAAAAACTTAATTAATGCCACAATTTCGGAAATTTTAAAAATGTTTAATGCAGTTTGATTTAAAATGGTGAGACAGACAACTTTTGCCTGTACAGCACCACTAATTCTTTCAGTAACGATGTATTTTGTTTTTCTATATGAATATGAAAACAAAAAAACGCTATTCCAAAGAAATTGTTAGTTACGTTCTTTCTACATTAAGGTAACGACATGTATTTCGATTCTTCAACCAGTTCTGAAGTATATAGAATTCGAAAAGCCCTTTCCAATGTACCCTTGGAAATACGATGCACATTTTATACTATTTAACATTTTATACAAAATAGTAAGGGTTTTCACGATCGATATTGGGTAAAGTAAACTTTCAAAATCGAAAATAGTTTCAATTCCCAGCAATATCGTGGACGTCTTTTATTTCTCAGTTTCAACTCATTTTTTTAAATTAGACAAATTAGATTAAATCTAAGCAAATGTAATGTTTTCCATGAATGCTTTTACAGTCTCCACAATGTCATATAAACACAAATACATAATTATTTTTTTCGTTCGAAATGTCAACATTCATTCATTCCATACGTAGATGCTATCCCATTTACTCCATTTACCCTTGTGATAAATTCGATTTTACTCTTGGTTTGAGTCTGGCAAAATAATAAAAAAAACTTCGCTCTTGTAAATTCCTTCTCCACAATTTTTGTGACAACCTAGGATTATTTCCTTTCCCAACCACATCGTGAAAACCCTGAACGTATAAAGAATTGTATAATATCTTTATACCTCTGACAAATAGTTATATGTGCAATGTGTTACACTGAATTGTAGCTGCATATTTATTTTTATTTTAGTTTGTATTATCTATACAAATTTATTTTATATAAAAATAAATTTTTTGATTTAATTTATTTTTAGAACAAAAAATACTCGTATATGCTTCACAGAAAATAATTATAATTATTACTGTTGAGTAGCTTGTAAAATTAATGAGTAGTCCCTCCATAGCTCTTTATTATATTTATGCATATTGTAATCTGTTTTCATTGGCCAATAGCTTTAAGTTACTAGTTAAAATGTCACAATAAAAAAAAAATCACATGAGGTGTCAGGGGACACCCGGTTGAAACGAAGTTCCTTTCGCTATGTATTATGTACTAGTTAGTTCCAACACACCTAATAATTTAAATGGAAATGGATAATTTAAATGGATCTTTAAGAAAAAAAAAAAAAAGATAAACATTTTTAAGCAAAAATTTTTTTTATGGAATGTATTTAAAAAAAAAGTATATTTTTAGGACCTTTTTGTAAAAATATGTATTATATTTTCCCGAAAAGATCCCTTTTTAAAGAGAGGTACTTCTTTTACTAAAATTTTTTTGTTTTTTTAAGGTACTATTTTTACGAAGTACTTTCTGTAAGAAAAAGTCATAAGAGTATGAATTTTTTCTTAAAAAGAAGTACTTTTTTAAGAACAGGTACTTTTTAAAAAAGTGGTACTCTTTTTAGGAAAAGATTATTTTTTAAGAAAATGTACTTATTTTCCAAAATGCTACTTATTAGAGCCTACGGTCATAACCGGTCGACCGAAAGACCGGTTTTTAAAACCGGTCGACCGGTTCTTACGGTCTTTACGGTCTACCCGGTTAACCGGTCGTCCGGTTAACCGCTCTAGACCGGTTTTCATATTTTTTTTAAAAGGGTTGTTTTTGGTACTCTTTTGCAAATACGCAAAAAAAATAAAAATAAATACAAAAAATCCATGTTTTTGAAAAAAGTAATAAATTTTTAGCAAAAAATTAAAAAAAAAATAAAAATTTAAATTTTTAGCAAAAAATTAAAAAAAAATAAAAATTTAAATTTTTTTTAAAAATCGATAAATTTTTGAAAAATCAATATTTTGATAAAAATGGGAAAATTTTCATGAAAATCGAAAATTTGTTAAAAAAAAAACGAAAATTTGAAAATATCGAAAATTTTTGAAAAAAATTTTTCAGTTTTTTTTAAATTTCAGTACTTTTCCAAAAACATGGATTTTTTTTATATTTATTTCTAGTCTTTAGCATATTTTGCCAAAAAGTACCAAAAAACATACTCTTTTGTTAAAGTACTAAAAACCGGTCTGACCGGTCGACCGGTTAACCGGGTAGACCGGTCGACCGTAAAGACCGGTCTGGACCGTAAAGACCGGTCGACCGGTTTAGAACCGTTCTAGACCGGTCGACCGTAAAACAGGGTAATGGGGGGCTCTACTACTTATCTCAAGAAAAGAAAATGTATTATTTTATTTTTAAGAAACTGTGCTTTTAATAAAAGGAATTTTTGTAAGAAAATGTATTTTTTAAGAGAAAGTATTTTTTGAAGAAAAGGATTTTTTTTAAGAAATGGGTTTCAAGAAAAGTTATTTTAAAATTTACTCTTTAAAGAAAATGTAGTTTTTTAAGAAAAGGCAATTTGTTGTAAGAAAATGTACTTTTTTAGAAAAGGCACTTATTTAAAAAAAATACTTTTTCTAAGAAAATGTACTTTTTGTAAGAAAATGTACGTTTTTAAACAAAGGTACTTCTTTAAGATACGGTATTTTTTTTTTAAAAATGTACTTTGTTTAAGGATGAAAATGTTCTTTTTTAAGCTTCTTTCACTTTGGCTTTTTTAAATTTACTTTTTATTGGGTCAAAACTACAATATATACTAGAAAACTTCCAACATATGTTAGTCTAGACACTAACCAAAGCAAAAGTACCCAATATAGTCGATAATACTATGTTGTAGCATAATAGTGTTAAAAAAGTTGTTATCGTTCGTTGCGGGATGGAGGCTAAATGAAAAATAAAAAATATTTCATTTAGCCTCCATCCCGCAACGAACGATAAGGAACTTCGTTCCAATAAAATAAAAATATATGTGAAAAATAAAACTTCACATTAATTCTTAATCTGTGTTGAATTACTTTCGCTTGAGATCATAAATTGCATATACCAACGGGTTTGACCGTTTTTTTCAAGATATATTAAATCTTTATATTATAAAATATTATAAATCACAAAAAACCAAATTACTCGTACGTAGTGTGTAAGCTTTCCTTGGCAACTGAAAAGTTTTTCCTACTGTGTCTTTTTGATTGTTTTCCTAAATAATTTTAATAAATTACTATTTTACTACAATAATAAAGTAAACAGCTGATGTCTTACAGTGCTGCCAACTACAGGCATTCATTTCATCAGAGTTGCCAGAGTTGTCAAATTAACCAGAGTTTGGTAAAATAAAAAACCTTAACAAGCAGTATATCGTTCCGATACATTAAAGTACCGTCTAGTAAACAGACAATTTAACCGAACATTGAGAAAATGGCCCTATGCTTGGTTATTTGTATAACCACATGTAAAATGTTGACTATGTTGTTAAGAAATACCCCGATTATTGGAAGCGTTTTTAAATGGTCCATCTCACGTAGTCTTACAGGTTGAACCGAAATATGGGGGGATTCGCATTAAAACCTTTTAAACTTAATTTTTAGAGGGTACAACTGAAACTTTTTTCGAAGCTCTCTAACGTACTTACCTACTTTGACAGAAAGGTGTTCGTCAGTCAATTCGAATGCAATTGATGAATCACAATTTAAGGTGTATTTTAATACATCTGCAATTGTACTTGAAGTCAGCATTTCATTATTAAACATTAAGCCAGTTTCCAGAAAGTGATATCTTATAACTTCAAGTAAATGCGATGCATCAACGAATGTGAAAACTTTATCGTTTGGATTTGCAGGATTTGGAAACCAAGGACTCTCTGAGAAAAAGTTAGTTATTAGCAAACAAACAACACAACACAATATTTCTAGAATAAGTTACCTGTGGTCACACCTAATTCATTCAACAGTTTGCGGTTTATTGGCCTCATATCGCATACCATCGCCACTACTGTAAACCCTGCTTCGTTAAGCTTTGCAATCATGGTAAATAAAATATCGGTTCTCATTTGGCAATCGAAGTCAAAGAAAATAGGCCGCTTCCAAGATTTCCATAGTCCTTGAGCCATTATCACCTGAACATAGTCCACTGGACCTTTTCCATAGGATCCCACTACCTTCATTTCGTCAAACGATAGTACACATATTTTATCTTCACTTGTAAGTTCTATGCAATCTTTAATAAAGCCTAATGAAGATTCCAGGAATCCCATGTGTACGCTGAGGTTGCGACACCAATATTCTAACATGGAGGCACGAGGTAAGGGAAACCCTTTCTTATACAGATAATTGTACGCTTTCGGTCCAGATGCGTGTAAACGTATTGCAGCTGCAATGTCATCCCGATTCCACTGTACTTCCCCACGGGTCATCATTTTTTTCATTTGCCCTTCGGTAAATATTGATCTCATGGAAGTAACGGCAGTTTTAGTTTTGGCGAGCTTGCGCTTCAAGTCATCATTCTCCGCTTGTAAGTTCTTGTTCTGCGCTTGTAGATTCGCGATCATTGCTTTGTATTTTTTATTTTTCTTTGATATTTTGTATTCAATACTTATAGGGCTGGAGGCGTACAATCGGTAAAATAAATTATAATAAAATATAAAGTAGAAATAATATGGTAAAGATAATTCAATTTGCGAGCGCTTACTTTGTTTGCGGTTTACCGGCTTTACATCTCACAGAAGTTTCGGGCACATCAAGGGGCACTCTAAACAAATTATAGAAAGAAAGAAAAAAATAACATGTTCCATATTATGTTATGGTTTTAGTACTAACTCCATTGAAATATCCAAACAGTCCCGTGGAGAGATGTTGTTTTCATTTGTTGACGCAGCGCTATAGTAAAAAAGAATATTAAATAATCCGTTGTTCAAATTTGTATCACTAACTTACTTTGCGCGACTAAGCGGAATGGGGTCCTCATGCAATACCGGAATAAAAGGCACAGCATTTGGCATTAAACTATTTTTAGATGACCTTCTAATAATATCTGAGGACAAGAAGTGATCTTCACATATCATGCTTTGCTTTGAAGCGAACTGGATCCGGCATATCTCACTCCACTTGCTTCTCATCCGTTCGTCTGTCGGAATTCTGAAGAACGAGCAACTTGAACCATACTGCAAGTAAAATTAAATACTTAACTATGGAAATTTAAAACAAATTTAGATTTTTTAAATATTCTTCGTTCTTTCGTCAAATTAAAATAATACTGTACTTGAATATATTTTTTTGGAACAAGCGGGGCACCCGGCCTGTAACCCCAATCCGAAACCGAACTCTGGTTGAAAAGCAAAAAAGAGATTTTATGGATCAAAACTGTCGCAACTGCCGTCAGATCCTGTCTGCTTAATGTATTTATTTATTTTATACTTCAGAAAGTAATATTTTCTAACTAAATGCCAGAAATGCACATGGAAAATAGCTCCTAAAGCTGTTCACATAAAAAATTTGAAAATGCACAGACAAAAGCCAGTTTTGTTTTTCGACACAGATATCTAATGGGTGATTTTTATTGCTATTTGAGTTTTGAAAATTGAAGAAAACACAACATTTGTACGAGTGAATGAGATATTTATTTGGATCGATAAATCAATGCCTGCCATTTACATTTTAAACATTATTTCATGCAAATGTTGAAATATCGCTCACTTTTCATTTGCTTGATACTCAACTCTTTACGAGAATTTCGTAGGCAACATCAATTGCAGGGTTGTTGCACCAAGTTATGGCATAAATTTACTTTAAGAGCAATTGTGTGATCTACACCAAAATTTCAACACAGAGTTTGCTGTGCTGAATTCAAAAAGTTAATTTTTTCCTTCCGCTAATCCCAACTTCTTGAGATATAGACCTTTAAAGCTTGAGTATATAATCGGTCATATCTCAAGAATTGATAAGCCGATATGATTCGAATGCATTTCATTACAAAGGTATTTTATACTCTATAAAGTTTGTTTAAATATATTTCGTTTAATTAACACATCGGGGGTTTATTAAAAAAAAAAAACAGTGAGGTTAGTTTTGTTAAACTGTACTATTTAAAAAAAGACTAATGGCCAGTTTCACAGTTGACAATTCTCCATTTAAATGTCCTTTAAATGCCCGATGCTTGTCATTTAAATGTCATTTAATATGAAAATTTTCTGTGAGCTTTTAAATTGAGCTTTTAAATAACGAGTGTGAAACTCGCCCTAAGGCCTTTTTTAAGCTGTAATACTAAACATTAGCCCCTCAAATACCTGAGATATTTACTTTCAATTTTGAAATACATTTTTCGACATGTGTAATATAAAAAAAATATCTAAACAAAATTGCGCGGTTTTTTAATTTTTTGCCTACGGCGCTTTTTATAAAACAGTTTTCTACATAAAATAAAAATAAAAAAAAAATTTCGGAAAATTTTTCATTATTTAATATTCAGCCTTATTACGAATGGCGTTGTCGTATTTTGACTACGAAAGTTTTGTAAAAGTTTAAAGATAACACGCCAACTTTGTCTTCAATCTTTTACAAAACTGTCGTGGTCGAAATAAGAGAACGACATTCGTAATAAGGCTGATTATTTCTTATAAGAAAATCTCCAATCCCGGTGATGGACCCACCCCAGAGGAGAAAATCCCTAAGCCCGTCGGAAGGCCTGCCACGCAGAAAGCCTTATATCACAAAAAATACTATACCGAAGCCGGGGTTGGACCCACCACAGAGTAAAAAATTCCAAATGCAGGCCGAAGACCTGCCACTCAGAAAGCTTTATAACAAAAAAATACTATGCCGAAGCCGGTGTTGGACCAAACCGAGGAGAAAATCCCTAAGCCAGACTGAAAGCCTTATAACATAAAACTACTATGGCCGGACCCACCCCAGAGGAGAAAATCCCTAAGCCGGGCCACACAGAAAACTTTGCAACACAAAACTACTATGAACTTTAATATTTCTTTGAAGGGTTATTGGTGAAAATTATACCTTAAAACAAATAAGTTAGTCTTGTCTATTAACGGATGCCCGATTATACATTCCTGCTTTGGAGGTCTATATTTCGGAAAATATTTTTGTTTTTTTTAATCAGCGCTTAATGCCCTATCAAGCAACAAAAAAATAGGTCATTTGCTTCTAAAGTAAATTTTCTCCCCAAAAGATGCACTGCACGCATCAAAGATAGGTGGTAACTCTCCGCAACAAATAAAGTTGGCCAGTGAATCACAAAATAACTATGGACGATTTCTTTTGTACACAATTTGTTTGCTGCCAGGAATCCTCCATAGAATTTCTTCGTGGACTTCTTTAAATAAGACCATTGGGAGAGTCTCGACATGTGGGCTCTTCCTTTATTTATCGTGCGGTTTTGCTTTCATTTTATTTGTCATTATTATAAAAGCCGTTTCCAGCCACCATTGCACACTCTCGACCTTAGAATGCCTGCGCCACTTGCTACACCAACTTCGGAATTTTGAAAAATGGACTATTTCCACATACCTGTATCTTTTTGCAAACGCAACAACGTAGGCGCATTTTGCATTTATTTCTTTTATATTTTAAAAATAGAACTTTTCCGCTTAAACTGCGTGTATTTAACAACTGCACGGCTATTTAGGAATGTAAACAAACAAAAACGAGATGTATTCGATAAGGTGAGAGTAGTAAACAACCAGATCAGGCATTTTGTTTTGCATCATTAGTAGCGCATGGTAGTTGCAGGATTTGTTGTTGTAACTGATGGCAACAACAACATGAAAATAGTACAACCATATGTCCATGGTACTAGTATTGATTTAGTTGTAGACAGCAACATGCATTTTGCTCTGTTCGCTTCAGTTGTAAAACTTTACACCAATTTATACCAATACAAAAAAGGGAACAACTCTATTTTAGGGACAATTGAGCAATTTTTTTAGGGGGTGTATAAAATTTATTTTTAAATAAAAAAAAAAAAAAAAAATTTTCCCGGGGCCCATATTTTCCGAGTTATGGCCCTTCAAAGTTCAGATATGTAACATGTTCGGTTCGAGTAAAGTTTCCGTAACGTCGAAATCTGATCATCTGTTTTGATAGAACAGGTCAAAATGAACCAAAAAAATAATTAAACATTTTTGATATTTCACTTAGTTTTCGAGATATTCGAAAATTAAAAATGTAATTAACGGTAAGTATTTTTGCAATTATTTTTCTTTGTAAAGCGCCTCAAAATAAGCCAAAAAAATTAAATAAACTTTTTTGATATCTCGCTTAGTTTTCGAGATATTTCAAATAGTAAATTTTATGGCAAAAATTCAGGACCAGGGGCATGCAAAAAATTTGTTTTAAAAAATAAACCTAAATTAAAGAAAAAGTAAAGAATGTGAGAAAATGGAAAAGTAGCCCTCGCAGGGACCTATGTTGCTCGTACCGAGTGGTAGAACTTTTGGAAAATCGTTAAATTTATATTGCACTGCTCAGGCAGGGGGTTTAAAATTCCCTCTGTACCTTAAGTCGATGTGTGGCAAAATCGGAAAAATCACTCGATACTTTAAAAAAAAATTTTTTTTTCTGTATGGTTACCATATCCAACCTCATGGTTACTGTACGCACAAAAGTGGACTTATATAGACTTACAGACATCCCACGAAAAAAAGGATGACACCACGGAATTCGTGACACAAATACCTTTCGTTGAAGTGCCCACACTAATCCATACCCAAACCTCCTGGGTGTGACGGTTTTTTGGACTCTGTGGGCACCATAGGTCCGTGCGACGGCTAGTTTTCAATTTTCTCACATTGTTTAATCTTTCTTTAGTTTTGGATTTTTTTAAAAATTATTTCTGCCTGCCCCTGGTCTTGAACTTCAGCCAAGTTATTTAAATAAAAAAGCGCCGCTGGCGAAAAATTATTTTAAAAAAATCGCGCGATTTTTTAAAATAATTTTTGATATATCCTCTGTCTTTCAAGGGCTACTGAGCCGTATTATACCTTGAAAGAAAGCCTGGAATCTTCTCTATTACCGGTGTGTAGAAAAAATGTAGCAACACTACGGTTTATTTTTGGAAAATAATGATTTTAAAGAAAAAAGTGAGGTTATAAAATCATTTTTGTTAATTATACCACAATGGGTTAATAAAAAGTAAAATATTTTTAACCGTATTTATAGAGTGTAAAAAGACCTTTCTAAAGACATAAATTTCAACCAGGTTGGAAAAGTAATTACAGAGATATAGCCGACTATACACTCAAGCTTTGCAATCCCATATCTCAAGAAGTTGGGCCGATCGTACAAAAAAATATATATATTTCAGCTCAGCTTAAAAATTTATATTGATTATAAAATTTCGATTCCATTCCAAGAAATGCCACTAAACTAGAGTTAAGCCCAAAAAAGTACAAAAACAAAAAAACATAAGTTCGTTAACTAATACGAATAATCACATGAACAAAATGTAGTCAGCTGTTTAAACAACTATACCTGATAGATAACTTCCCACTTTTGAAGTGTCAAACAATGGTAAAATTATCTATCGGGTAAACGCGTCAGCCCAGCTGATTTGTGGTTTTTCATCTTTTCCGTGGGTAAGCTGTCAAATTCGATTTTGTTTCTTTTTGTTTGTTAATAATATTCAAAGAATTTTAATCAAAATGCAATTTAATAGCATAGACTTTGTATCAAGTAAGACAAGCTTATAAAACCTTTCACATTTTGTGTACATAGTGTTTTTCATTATTTAGCTAATTTTGACAGCTTATCCACGGAATTCCTAATGCGACTACCTAATAGATAATTCTACCATGCGTCAAACTCAGCACCATAGACTAATACATACCTAGATAAACTTATTCTCTCATCTGACGTTTCATTTCACACTCTCATCGTAGGTTTGTGGAAATGAGAGCAATTAAATTTAAAATTATCTTACACCAGGTGGAGTTACAAAATATGTTCACTTAACTTTTTCCTGTCGTTTTGGTGTAGAACTGAAAAATTTAAATATATTTTGCACTTTTTTATTGACTTTTATCGTTGGTAGACATTTGTATTGTATTTCACACAACTAGTTTGCCACAAAAACACGAAATTCGGTTGTTGTTCCTATGTTGATCGTTGTATACTATTGCCACTATCGGGTATTATTGAACCCATATTTCTACCATCCAATGTTTACTTTCCATCGTACCTATGACGTTTAATTTATTGAGCGAATAAAACCTTCTATGGTATGTGTTATTCTATGCTCAGCACATACGATTGTCAGACGGATTTTACTTTTTGAGCCTGTGCCAATCGGTATTAAAGTGCATAGGTTAGTAAAAATATACCATTTGCGTGGTGAATAAAATTTCACTAGCCCATGGGACAAGTGGATGGAAATTTTTAACGTTTAACAAAAACACACCAGTGGACAAACAAGTTGTGTAAATTGAAACGGAACTGCCGCCGCCAATATATGTATTGCGGTGACGCGCCACCGAAGTTTTTTAGATACTAATTTGGATTTCGACGACTCAATCAATTTTAATAAATATATTTGTCAGTTCGCATTTATATGCATATTTATATTTATGGTTTTATTTATAAAATGGCTTTTAGTAATCGGCTTGGTCCAACGCCGATCGAAATTTTTGTCTGGCGCCGTCGCCAAGTGTTTATTTCGGCTTGTAAAAAGAAAGGACATTTTGTAGAAAGAAAATATTCACGGATATTAAAGATCGTAAATGGTAAAAGTATTGAGAAATATTTTCTAAAAATATTCATTGCGCAAAATTATATTTCAATTGCGTCTTGAGTCTTCTTATGATAAGCTGACAAAATTTACTATTCTGAAAAAAGATATCGATTGGCTCAGGAGAAATTGACATTTTTCACACCATAAATTCTTTTTCACCATAGTACTTTGATCAATTGGAACAGGTTCTTTGTCAAATTCATAGACAGTAAGGTAAACTCGTTGGAACAGCTGCTTATAACTTTTTTCTTGCTTCGGTTATTCTCTTGTCAAATTCACCTATATTTTGTTTTACTTTTACAGTAGACACAAACATGTAGAAAATTTGACAGATTATGGACACCAAACAAAAGCAAAATTCCTGTTTGTTGCCTAAAATTACAACAATTCCTACTGCGTTTACCTTACTTATTTTACCATGTTCATAGTTATATTAATAAGAGTTTGCAACAGCTGTTTTATGTACTAACAACCCCCACCTGGAGTAACAACCTTGTCGCGATGTGGGGGCTTAAGTGTGGCCGAGGCTGCCTAAGTGTGGCCTTGGCTGCGCGAACTAAAGGTTACTCCGGGGGGAAGTTAAGTCTCGTTGCAGGTCTATCTGTTGATCAGGCCTACTTAAATAACGAATGTCAATGAAGCTTCCCCGACATGGCGATTCTTGCGATTTTGGCGCCATTAGAATATCCAAAGTTGAATGCAAAAACACTTTTAAGGTCAAGGTGGTTGGAATCAGTGCCGAGAACCTAGAATGGCCAGTTAGTGTTTAAACAAACTGGTTCCTAACAGCTCCCTCCGACGCCAGGGCACGTGTCGGTAGTAATGTAATATGTCGCCCGGTCCAACTCACGCCGTCACTGGGTGGACTGTAGTAAATTTACTGGCATACTCGTGGGACTAACATGAACAAAGAAGAACTTATGAAAAAACTTAAAACAAAAACAGGAAAACAAAACAATGATAACAACACTGCAAACGAAACTGATACACGAAACGATACCAATACGACATTTGAAACGGAACACAGGCTAATCCACGAAAGCATTGCGAAACAACACCATGAGATCGTTTCGATGATGATGAAAACGGGGCTGCATAAGCCCTCAACCTTCCATAACAGGAGGTGACTCCAACTCTGATTCCCAAAGCGATACTAATGAAAATAACATTACCATTTTAGCAACTCCAAAAAATTACGAGGTAAATAGAATGGTCGATGAAGTAAGCGAGAGTATAGCAAAGCTATTAACACAGAAGAAACGGCTCTTGGGGGCTCAACGCACAAAGATTGCAAAGAGGAACCGCTCAGCCAAACAAGCCGAAATACAGGACGTTCCTGAGGACCTGTCGGTGCCTCCCTAGACCTCAACAGAGGCTGAGAAGAGAAACCGATCACCTGAAGAGCAGAACACTGTCAAAATAATGGCAAAGACGAAAAAGTGTTCCCCGTCATCTGGTAACTCGGAGACGCCCAAACCCCATACCACCCAGGGTATTCAACAGAGTTCCAGAGACAATAGGAGCAAAGCCGATGCGATTACCAGAAAGGCGAGCACATCAGCCGAGAAGGAAAGGGCGCGTAAACACGAACCCTATCCAGCTCAGAAGAGGAAGCTGAATGTGAACACAGGCAAAGAACCACCATCCTACGCAAAGGTAGCAAGAAGGCAACTACTGGACGATCTCTGCTATGCAGTAATTGACAGCGGAAATCCAACTGGCTTAATACCAAGTAACCAGCACCAAACCGTGGAGGACCTCGTCAACACGAAGGTTATGGAATACATAATGAAGGCCGAAAGTGGATCTCCCATAGAAGTCGTCAGCAGCGACTTTAAAGGGGAGGTACTAACATTACAGCTGGCCTCACAACACTGTGCGGAGACATTGAAGAAGCTTGTGGATGAAATCTCTGCTCCCTGGGAAGGCGGCCGTATACATAAAAGGATGGGGCAGCAAGTTTGCATCGGACGCCATACTTAAAGTCATTGGCAAGCAAAACGCAGGGCTAACCGTGGATAAATGGATCGTTTTCCACAGGGAGGAGGGGCAGGAGGGCACTCTTCTTGTGATCGGAATAGACCCGGCTTCCATGGCTGGTCTTGCCAAGACTAAAGGTATGGTGTTCTTTGTGACCAAAGCTGTCTACATCAAAGTTGGCAAAGTGCTAATTGGCATGACGACCGGAGGAACGCAGCCGGAGAAGTACGATGAAGCGAGTAGATACTCGGCGGAGCAGACACCGCAAAACAAGAAGGAGGACGTGACCGAATGTATCACCAACTCCCAAGAAGACGCGTTACTGGAGGACCAATGTTAGAGGTCATCCAGATTAACCTCCACCGGAGCGAGACGGCAACCCACGCTCTGTTGGATAAAATTAATAAAGGTAAAATACACATAAAATACATGGGACTGTCCTTGGAGGTGGAAAGTTTCTGATAGCCATTCACTTGGGAGTGGCCAGAAATGATTCCCTCATTGGGCAGTCCAAGCAGCTCACTACTTCCACGCAGTATTTCCTGGGCAATGGCTTATCGGAAACCTCCGTTAGCTAGCTAAAGTGAGAAGACGAAACGAATGAGCAACCTGAGTGGTAATGCTATCACTGATACGTCTCAGGATTATTAGGTGACCCTGTCACTGAAGCTCTTCGAAGGAAGTAGTGGACATATTCTTCTGTCCTTTGAAGGCGGATGAGCCAACACCCCTGGCCAACGGCGGATCAAAATTGAAGAAACCAAAATCCAGTTTCGACACACTGCATTCTGGTCAGCGTCTGATCCATAATGGGCGGCTGAAACATAATCATCCTGGCAGTAGGTAAAATACAAACCACGATGGGCTGGGTTTGCCTCCCGCCACTGTTATATCGGCAATGAAAATACACAGAAAATATAATGAACAAAGAAACCCCCCAACTGTTGACGACCCTCGCAAACGTTATAAGGACCATGATTTACGGATATGTACCTGGAATGTTCGAACGTTATACAGGACTGGTGCCACTTTCCAACTGGCGGATGTCCTCGGAAAATATAAAGCTGACATCACAGCGATCCAGGAAATGCGATGGACAGGATATGGTTGCACCAGAAAGAAAAACTTCGATATTTACTACAGCTCCCATGAGCGTAAGCACGAATTTGGGTGCGGATTTATAGTAGGCAAGAGACTGCGACACCTAGTTTCAAGGTTCAACCCAGCGAGTGACCGCATAGCCACAATTCGCATCAAAGCGAAATATTTCAACATCTCGTTAATTTGTGTGCACGCACCGACAGAGGATAAAGATGATGACGTCAAAGAAACATTTTATGAGCGCCTGGACGAAGTATATGAACGCTGCCCTGACCACGACATTAAGATTATTCTAGGCGATTTTAATGCCAAATTAGGAAAGGAAAGTGTCTTTCGACCAACCATCGGTAATCACAGTCTACATGATACCACCTCCCATAATGGAATAAGACTGATAAACTTCGCCGCTGCAAAGAACATGGTAGTTGGTAGCACACGATTCCAGCAAAAGGACATTCATAAGGCGACCTGGATATCTCCTGATCAACGGCCGAAGAACCAGATTGATCACTTGGTAATAGATGGCAGGCACTCTTCTAGTGTAATGGATGTACGTGTGATTCGAGGTGCCAATATCGACTCGGATCATTACCTGAAAAACGTACGAAGCCGAACACAGGAAAACCTGGATATTGACAAGCTACAAATACCCCCCTCCCGAAGACCCAGATGCGCAGTGGAAGCACATCTCCCTTTCTTTGGAAATCGCTGCAATGACTGAACTTGGCTATCAAAAACCGCAGAAGGATAAGCCATGGTACGACGAAGAATGTCGCATTGCAACTGATGAAAAAGACGCTGCACGTATGAAAACGAAACAGTCAGTTACAACGCGTGCTGCGAGTGAGCGGTACAAGAAGCTGAGAAGGGAGGAAAACCAACTATTTAGGCGAAAAAAATGGCAGTGGGAGCAGAGAGTCAAAGAACCGAAATATGCAGGATGAATGGTGAATCCCGTAAGTTTTTCCAGAGGGTAAGAAGATCGACCAACGGGCCTAATAATGGGCTGCCCTCCTGCAAGGACGAGAATGGGAATCTGGTGACTGAGAAGCAGTGTGTGCTCAAAATGTGGAGAGACCACTTTTCAGCACTACTCCACTCAGATTCTTCCACTGAAGATCAGGAGGTAATGATAGTGGAAGATAGTATAGATTGTACCCCCCCCCCCCCCCCCAACCAAGACGAGATTAGAACGGCGATCTCCCGCCTGAAGAATAATAAAGCCGCTAGTGCGGATGGCCTACCCGCTGAACTTTTTAAGGCAGGTGGCGAAGGACTGATAGCCCACATGCATCAACTGATATGCGGTATATGGCTGGGGGAATCCATGCCCGACGACTGGGGTCTCAGTGTATTATGTCCTGTATTCAAAAAGGGTGATCCGTGTGTCTGTTCCAACTATCGCGGTATCAGTCTTTTATCCATCGCGTATAAGGTCTTGTCGAGCGTATTATGTGAAAGACTAAAGCCAATTATTGAAAACCTGATTGGACCTTATCAGTGTGGTTGTAGACCAGGCAAGTCCACAACTGACCAAATATTCACGCTACGCCAAATCATGGAAAAGACCCACGAAAAGCAAATCGATACATACCACGATACATGCCCCATACGGGGAAAACTGTACGAAGCTATGTCTGAACTTGGTATTCCGGCAAAACTGATCCGCCTCTGTAGAATGACGCTGACCAACACCAAATCAGCAGTGAAAGTGGGGAAAGACCTCACTGAACCATTCTGTACCAACCGAGGACTTAGACAAGGCGACACACTTTCGTGCAATCTCTTCAACATCTTAATGGAGATAATAATGAGAAAGGCTGCAGTAAATTCGAACAAGACCATTAACACGAAAAACCATATGTTGCTGGCGTATGCTGACGACATAGACATCATTGGGCGAAATTTGCGAGAGGTTACTGCAGTATTTTCAAGAATCGAAAAGGAATCAGCGAAGGTGGGTCTTGCTGTTAATGAGGGCAAGACAAAATTGATGGTGTCAACGACTAGAGAAACCTCTCGACTTGGTCCGCACTTGAACGTTGACAACCGATTTAATTTTGAAGTGGTAGATGATTTTGTCTACCTTGGATCCGCCGTGAACAAGGACAACAACGTCAGCCTGGAGATAGATAGGAGAATTGTGCTTGCAAATAGATGTTATTTTGGGCTCAGCAAGCAGTTTAGTAACAAAGCCCTCTCTCGACGGACAAAAGTCCAGCTATATCTGACTCTCATTTTACCTGTCTTGACATATGGCTCCGAAACTTGGGTCATATCGCAAGCGGATGAAAAACACCTGGGAGTTTTCGAGAGAAAAATTCTCCGTAAAATGTATGGTCCTGTTAGGGAAAACGGCGAGTACCGACGTCGCTGGAACGCAGAGCTATATAATCTCTATTCTGACGTGGACATAGCGAGACGAATCAAAGTGTGCCAATTGCGTTGGCTAGGCCATGTTATCAGAATGGATGAAGATGAGCCAGCGCGAAAGATTTTTGATAACGTACCCGATGGAAGCAGGAAAAGAGGACGACCAAGACTCCGCTGGAAAAACCAGGCAGAAGAATCCCTCCATATCCTTGGTGTTACCAACTGGCGAGAAAAGGCGAAGGATAGAGCCAGTTGGAAGAATATTGTTACGAATTTCCTTATTCGTCCTTTTTGCGTTGTTTTATTCCCAATAATAAAACAAGGTTCGTTTTCAATTACGATAATTACAACGGTATCACTTCCTTTTATTTTACTTATATAGTACAACAGTTTACTTTATTTATGACACTTTAACAAAGTCTTATATTTTACTATCAAATCGCGTTGCTTACTTTACGGCGGTTAATCACAAACTGACCTCTCCATTCCAAAGACCTCCGCTATTTATACCAACTCATCATACACAAATGAAGGTATATCTAGCGAATTCAAGAACCTTCTAGACGTTGTTGTTGTTGCTTAGCTTTGTAGAACAATCTCGAATGGCGGAGAATTATCTTTACTGAGGTGAATTCATGCTACTGGTTTAGCGAGCTGGTACGTTGTTACAATGCATACTTTCAGGCGCAGCACTAACCGCCTGTTATTTATAAACTGTTAGTAGAGTCATTACCAGCAAGCAAAAGCTTTTACTTATTCGTAACAATATGTTGAAATTTGTTTAATTTGTTTGTTTAATTAATATGTGTAAGACGTCTGACCTCATGAGGTTGTAATATAGTCAATAAAAGTAAAGTAAAATACACATTGCTTTAATACAAGAACCTTGGACCACTAAAGACAAGGTTATTGGATTAAATCATATTAATTACCAACTATTCTATACGAGGACGGGTTCCCGTCCGAGAACATGTATCTTATGCCATAAAAACCTTTGTTTTCTCTACTCCCCAGAGTTGTCAACATCGGATGCAACTGTACTGAAACAGGGAGATGGGAATATATACCTGGCATCAGTATACTTGCCGTATGATTCGCCGACACCACCACCTTCGTCGGAATTACAGCGACTGGTAGAGAGGGCCAACAGACAGGTAACGAAGTATTAATAGGTAGTGACTCTGACTCTCACCACACGTCGTGGGGTAGTACTAACTGTAACCATAGGGGTCACACCCTAGTACAATATTTGAATACTAACGACCTTTTCACACTGAATATTGGGAACAAATCCACTTTTGTCAACAGGATTAGAGAGGAGGTGTTAGATATCACAATCTGTTCTAAACACCTTATAGATGAGATTTAAGAATGAAGGGTTTCAAATTAGCACTCATTCTCGGATCACAGATACATTAGATTCAGGATAACACGGCCACCACCGAAACCGATAAGTTTCCGAAATAGGTCCAAGACAGACTGGACAAAGTTCAGAAGCCTACATAGGAATCAACTAGATGACCGTCAACTCGAATACTGTAGCAGGGACGAACTAGACGACATAGTGACAAAGACAACGCAAGCACTAGTAAAGTCTTTCGGGGACAGTTGCTCACTTCGGGAAAGGAAATCGGCCCAAGAAAAACCCTGGTGAAACAGTACTGACTTACTATTGACTGTGTCACCAGTACTACTGACCAAATATACCCCAGGCAATGTTAAATTCTATTGACATTTAACATGTGCTTGTCATTGAGAATGAACTACTGACACAAGAACTACTGACTAGGTGGTACTTTTGTAATCATATGGAGACATTGGAACCAGTGAATCAGTAGTCCATTTTCGCTCTTTTTGTCAACACTTGCGATTTTTTTACCAAATAAAAAGACGTAAAATTCAAAATCAAAATCATATTTATTATCTAAATTACATTAAAGCATTTTACATTACATTCATACATACATTACATATATTTTATAATTTCTTTTACTCATGTTTTTTTTCAAAATTCACTTTTAAAACTCCCTTTTTCTTTTTAAATTATCCAACTAAATGTACGCGACTCCACGTTTTTTCACAACCAAACAAAGCGAAACAATGAAAAAGAAGAAGCATTGACGTCCATTTGTCATAAATTTCTCTACACATCAAAGCCAGACAAATATTTGTAGACAAATGTCGAGAATGTCACCATAATAGTTGACAAAAGTTGTGACATGGAGACACTTGTCCCCAGACTTCCTACAGGGTAGGGAAGAACGTCCGTAGACTTTACAACCGTGCCACGCGTAAGAAATCACCAGTATACTGGGAGGACTATAAGAGGACTCTCAGTGAATACAACGCAATATTGAGAAAAGAGAGACGCAACTCCTGGAGACTATTCAGTGAACAGGTGGATAGCGTCAACGACATGTCGAAGATGAAAAAATTCCTCTCTAAGACCCACGTACAGGCGGAAACGCTAGTAGATGACACGGGAAAGAGAATGGATACAATGGAACAAACGCTAAGGCACCTGATGGATACACACTTTCCAAATGGGAACGCGAATAATTACGGACCAAATGGTCGAAAAAGCTATAAAGAGCTTCTCCCCATATAAAGCTGCGGGACCGGATGGCATTTTCCCGGCTATCCTACAACATGGGGTTGACCAAATAACAACCCATTCGGCAGGAATTTTTACCACATGCTTAAAATACGCCTACACACCGAGAAACTGGCAGGAGGCCAGGGTAGTATTCATACCCAAACCTGGAAAAGCAAGCTATGCAACGGCAAAGGCTTATAGACCAATTAGCCTCACCTCGTTTCTACTCAACACCCTGGAGAGAATAGTGGACGACATGTTAAAAAGTGGAATACCGAGCGATATGCTGAAGTTTAGACAACACGCCTATGTCAAAGGCAGATCAGTGGATACCGCACTTCATGAGGTAACCTACTACATAGAGCAATCTCTCAATGACAAACTATATACACTCGCTGTATGCATAGATATTGAGGGAGCATTCAATAATGTCCGGACCGAAACACTCATCCAATCCTTAGACCAGTTTATGGTGGGCCGGACATTAAAAGACTGGATCTGCCATATGCTAAGGAATAGATGGTCCTCACAATACAGTCTCCTAAGGAAACTTACCGAAGAAGGAAAAGAATCCTAACCAATTATGCAGAGAGGCCGAGAGGGCACTGAGTATAGCGTATGACTGGGCACAGCCAAGGGGCCTAAATGTAAACCCGGACAAAACGGAAAATCTCAGAATAGAAGAGCCACGATTCTTGGGAAAGACGATTAAAATATCCGATAAGGTTAAATACTTAGGAGTAATCTTAGATCGGAAACTGAATTGGAAGCACCACATAGAGGAAAGGGCTAATAAGGCCTACAGATGCTGGTCGCAGAAGGGCTATAGGATCCAAATGGAGCCTCAAACCGACTATAACACACTGGCTCTACAGGAGCGTAATCAGGCCCGTACTAACATATGCTTCTGTAGTATGGTGGATGGCAGTTGAGAGGAAATGTAACATCGCAATACTGCAGAGGGTTCAGAGAATGTGCTGCATTGGTATCAGTGGTGCAATAAGGACAACCTCGACAAGAGCCATGGAGACTATTTTATGTATCCAGCCAATCGAGATTAGAATCAAATACGAGGCTGCCCTTGCGGCAAAACGCCTATAAGCTACAGGTGAATGGATCAACAGGGATCTTACGTCAAAAAACCAACGGATAACTGGGGCCTTAATCGGGTACACGCAAGATACGAGTGAATCTGACCGAATTCCCGAGATAAGGGTTAAGGCGAACTGCGTGACCTTAACGCCAACTAGAGACGCCTGGCAGAATGGGACCCTGGCACCAATGCCAAAAGGGACTTGCTGCTACACGGATGGCTCAAAGCTAGGAGAAAAAACGGGACTAGGATTCTTCATTGAAAAACCAGCAACCGAATCCCATCTACGCCTCCCGGATCATAATACAAACATTCAGGCGGAAGTTCGCGAGATTACGGAGTGTATCAAATCCAGCCGAGGCAAATATCTTCACAGATAGCCAAATGGCAATCAAGGCAATATCATCGGAAACTGTCAAATCTAGAACGGTCCTTGACTGTAAGAAGGTGATAAACGATTACTCTATGCACGGCAGACTCAACATCGTCTGGGTGCCGGGGCACAGCGGAGTATTCGGCAACGAGAGAGCGAACCTCCTGGCAACGAAAACCAGGGAACTCTAAACGGTGAGCCTAAATGGAGCGAAACCCTTTGGGGTGACGAAGGCTGAGTTAAGTAAATGGACGGAGTCGGCACATATAGCCCAGTGGAACCGGGAATCAGTAGGGAGGATGACAAAGATCCTATGGGGAGACCCAGATGGATTGAGGACAAAAGGTTTGCTGAAACTGGGAAAATTCGAAATGAGCAAAATGATGGGCGTTTTACCGTATTGGACTAGTGGCGAACAGTGAGTGCAGGGCATGCATGGAGGACGATGAGACGATGGAACACTTCTTATGCCACTGCCCGGCCTTCACACAAGCTAGATCCGGATATCTTTCGGATAGTACGATACCGGACATGACCAAACTTGTGGGTATGGACTGGAACAAACTAAGGAATTTCGTGAATAGTGAAGTAGTAGGATAAACTTAGAGCGCACAACAGGTCGAATTAGCGGCTTAAGTATATGTCTTACTGACATGGGAAGGTTTAGAGTGCTCCTTCTGAACACTCAATACCGCACCCCTCTTTTCAAACTAACTAAGAATCATCTCTAGGAAGTTTATATGTTCTAGAAATTTGTTTATTGAGATCTTAGGTAAATTTTTGTAGTTGATTGTTTCCTTGAATTTTGAACGGTTTGCTACCTATGGACCTGAACACGGGAAAAGAGGTAAAAAAATCGAATTTTTTTAAGTTTTTTGCGATTTTGATCTGGAAGGTGAAGTTTTTTTGATTTTATATGTTCGCAATTTTTGTTCTTTATGACAAGAGCTACAACTTTGCCTCAGAGAGTAAATCGAAATTCTGAACGGTTTGCAAGATATGAGCCTGAGAAAATGATCACATTTTTACGAAAATGATACCGAGGCCCCAAATCTTTGGCGGCCCATAAAAAAAAAGTGCATGACTTTGGGAAAAATTGGGAAACACGGGTCTTTTTTTTTAGTCTTTTATTACGTAGTGGTGTCCGTATATGGTTATTTTGCCATGACTTAAAAAAATACACACAGTGTATCACTTAGCTCCCCATACAAAGTGGTCGAAAAATTAGTTTAGCAGGGAATAAAAAAAACAGGCTTATTATTGAAGTATTTGCAAGGTAAATCAAATATAGGTGGTAACTCTATGCAAAAAATTTTCCGTTTAGAGATAAATAGCGAAAATTTAGCAAGAACTGAATAGGGGAATTTAATTGGGAACCAACAACCTCAGTTGGAATAAAACATTACAACCCACCAAAACTGTCTTATTTTTTATTTTTAAAAATAAAATTTCGAGGATGGTGTAAACAGACAACATCTAGTAACATTTTGTACAAATTGTTACAAATTATCAGTACGCAGGCAGACCTATTATTAAAATTAAGTTCAAATATATAATGGGTTACAAAACTAATATAATTATATTTAAAAAAAATATAAACATCAGTTGATGTTGACATTAGGCGTGTTTTTTTATTTCCGCTAAACTAATTTTTCGACGACTTTGTATGTATTAATTTTAATTCCTGCTAAACTAAGTTTTCGACGACTTTGGATGGGGAGCCGCTAAAATCGCTTAATATCGCTTAGCTCACCATACAAAGTGGTCGAAAAATTAGTTTAGCGGGGGGAAAAACAGGCCCAATATCGCTTAGCTCCCCACCCAAAGTGGTCGAAAAACCTATTATTAAACAAAATAACCAATACATTTTAAATACAGCCAACTGACATGTGTTTTTTGCAAAGATTTTATATAGATTGGAGAATTTATTCGACATTGCTACCCAAAAAAATAGCCTATTCGCAGTTACGCACATTTTGAGGAAACGCATGGAAGACGTTAGAAAAACGAAACAAGCATGCACACTTGGAATATCTTACATCTTCCATCAGTCATATTCTAATATTAATTTTTTAACATCTCACGGCGCTGTAGCGAAATATTTGTGACAAAGAAAAATCCAACTTAAAATAGGTTAAAAAAACAATTATTTAATTGTATTATCTATTGGGGCGCAGCGATCATATAAATGGAGAATGCCTGTCTTCATACGTTTATTTGTTTGCATTTCATATTCATTACAACTGTTTTCTTTCAACTTTTGACGTGACAACGTCTTAAATTAGGTTGCGGCTGGGAGTCACTTATGAAAAAGTGTAACGCCCGGTAACGTTACGATGAGTCACCGAACACAAGTAAACGCAATGTGTTTACTTGTGTGCCAGAAACGATTTGCTTTGCTGGCTTCTAGTGGCTGTTGGTCGGTGGTGTGAGTGTTTTTGTTTTTTGGCACATCATATAGTATATGACGACTGAGCAAGTATGTATGTGCGTATATATGTGCGTGTGTATGAATATTGATTTAGATCAGTCTGCATTGGATAAGGTATTATTTTTTGTTTTTTGGCTTTATGATATGTGTAGTGTATGTTTGTGTGTAGAAATTTTCATATGAATTAGGTAGCCAAAACGAAACAGAGAGCTGCGGTCGGCTTTAAAAACGATATGCGAATATGATGAATTGAAATACTTTTTGGTTAGTAAATTATTTTCTTTTGTTTTTAATAAAAGAAATGTTTATTTTTTATAATAAAAGAAATGTTTATATTTTATAATAAAGGATATGTTTATTGTTTATAATGTCACATTTGATAGATGGTGTTGAAATTACTTCTATTTTCCTAAACCATAAGTTTCAATAAATGTTAAAACATCGCCCGTGAGTTCTAACACTCATTGGGCAAGTGAGTTCATTGCACTCCTATTGTGCAATTTAATTATATTCATATCAATAAATATTCTACCGAGAAAAAGACGTTGTCACGTAAAATCTTCGCCCGTAAAACCGACTTTACAGGCAACAATTTTTTTTGCCAAGATGTGTTTGTAGCCCATTTTATTGACACAACAGCAAAACGACAACAGCTATATTATTTTTGTACGGTTTCACTCCACTGCCAAATTCAGCGCAAATGTATACCAACGCAAGCAAAGTACAAAATCGAAATAGATTTGAATTCAACACTCAATTGAGTCAACAATTTGAACAAATTAAGTCAGCTGTTCTAGTGCTACCCACTGATATAGTTTTGTTTTTGAATTTTTATAATTTTTTCTAATAATGACACTTTTCTTCTAGTGATGGACTTAAAATTATCGAATAATGTTGGGTGAACCAAAGTTAGATAGGAACATTTTCTAAAGTGAACCACTGACTTGTTATTCATGAGCATGAACATCAGCTTTCGTTAATGTTTGTTATTGGTTTACAATCCTTCCTGATACTAAATAAGACTGTAATTGAAATGTTCACAACATTTTTTGGCAATAATTTTTAAAATTCATCAGTCAGATAAAAAGTTATCGACCAAACTCATGCTCATGAATGACAAGTCTGTGGCTCGCTTAAAGATATTGAGCTCCTAAAGAGTAACATTTATATGGGGAAATGTTAACATTTATGGAAAATTGATTGAAAATGTAATATGTGTTTCGAATTTTGACCGATTTTGTTAGTTTTAGTTAATGTATGAGAAGCTTATACTGCAAGCTTATAAGGTCGGGAACATTTTTCTGATTGAAAAATCACTGGCATGACTAGTTTCGAACTCCGTCATCCGTCATCATCAGGTGCCTAACTACTGTGCCTGAATTGATACCATCGGAAGATCATCAATCGGTTATATACAAATTCAAATATGCAATTTACATAAGGGAATTAGTATCGATCGAAGATCCCTAAGTATATAATTAATTATATCTCCTGATGATGCTACACAACGGAATAGCGAAATATCTAGAAAAATAAATACAAAAAAGGCAAATCTGACCTCAAGCTCGTAAGATATAGATTATTTATTGGTAAAACAAAGGTCGAACAACTAAATACAAAAATATTGAGGATTGTTGATTTTAGAACGGGTATTTAGAGGTAAATAACAAATGTGTTCCCCTCACCTCGTCAAATACAACAAGTCCAAAACCGAATTAGATTTTAAATCTGTCCCATGGTAAAATAATTTTACAATGATATTACACCATGACGTGTGTTTTATTCCCACTCAAGGAGTAACATACAACAGCAACTCGAGCTCGATGAAATTTCCAACTACCGCGGTGGCCGTTAGAGAACGTGAAGAGCGGGATGGAAACTCCTCTTTACTAATCTATGATTTAACCACAATTTACGTAAGAAGTGATAGAACATCATTATTGTATTACTCCGTGGTTATTACCACTGGATTCAGCGTACTAGAATTAGGTTTATCGGGTGGCCGCTTGTTATCATTTGGCATCATTTGGCCGCTTGTTAGCATTTGGAATCACACAACAATTGTGTGGATGATTTATTTTGTACGCCATTTGTTTTCTGCCAGGGCTACTTCCTAGAATATCTCCTTGAATATCGACGAGTGTCTTCCTTTTCTTCCAATGCCCTTTTGTTTTTGATATTTTTATTATTCGGCAAGCTTTTCTACTTTGTTTAGACAATGTAAAATTACATTATCCAGACTCCCGACATTGCATATCTTGCGCTATTCCTCCTTCGGAGTTTTGAAGAAGGAACCATTTCCACTACATACCTGTCCTTTTTTACAAAGGCAACAACGGTTGCGCATTTTTAGTTCATTTCTTTTTTTATCTTTCAAAAATAAAATCGGTCCTATTATAGTAAAAATACCAAGTAGTCGCAGTAGATACAACAACAATTGTGGGCAAGAACAACTGGCATTTTGTTTTTGTTTAGGCTCTCCTTATGTCAAAGTCAACACATACGTATACCAACAAAGAGAGTGGATCTAAAACATAACGTTGACAATTTTGACTTATGCCTTGAAAAAACTATTAGTAAATTTACGCGTAAAAAACAATTAAGAAAAAAAAATAATGTTAAAGTATGGTTCAATGGGGAATTGCAACAATTAAAAAAAGGTAAAATAGATAAATATAACACAGCTGAAACAGAGAATACTTTAGCTGCATGGAAACAATATAAGATAATAAGAAATATTCGTTTGAGTTTATATTATTAGAAATATATACATAAATAAAATGGATTCTGAAAAACAAAAATTAAAACCAAGGACCAAAAAACAAATGTGGAAGCAAATTAAAGAATTAGTACTGCGAAGGTAAAAATAAGGTTAAAACTGTGATATTTAATGAAATAGAATATAACGATAACTTTCAAATAGCCACCCAATTTAATTAATATTTTGTCGATAGCATTAAGTCAATAAGAGATGAAATAGAAAACGTGCATTACTTAAACAATATACCTGTGATATCTAATAGATTTATATTCCGTGCAATATCTTTACAATAACTACAAATTACATGGAGTAAATTAAAGAATAAACCTGATTTTACTAAAGTCTCCATAAAACTAATTTTGGATAACTGGAATGCTTTGGGTAGTGCAATGCTTAATATAGTAAACACCTCATTAACTACGGGTGTCTTCCCTGATGATTGGATATATTCAATGGTAACACCAATAGAAAAAGTAGCGAAAACTAATAAATGTGAAGAATTCCGGTCAATAAATACACTAAAAACTTGCGAGAAAATTAGCAAAAAGATTGTTAAAGAACAACTGGAAAACTATTTGGAACAAAACAAAAAATGGTTTCCCGTTACATCCCATGAAGGGATAAGGGAGAGCTTCTCACAAACCGGTGAGCTGTGCGGTTTCTAATTTTACACTCACTGATTGATTGGGACCTACACTTTTACACCGGTTCCGAAAGGAATTTTGAGAAGCTTCTTCATGGCTAAATACTCGATAGTGTCGCCGTCACTAAGCGAGGTGACCACCGCCGAAAGAAATTTAAGGTGGTCAGAGCAGGGATGGAACCCACGTTCTCATACCCAAGAACCGCGCACACTACCATTGTTTAGAAAAAAGTTTTCATGTGAAACAGTCAACTATGTAGTAAATATCGAAAATGGAAATACAAAGACAAAAAGAAGATAATGTCAATATTTTTGGACTTTCAAATAGCGTTCGAAATTATAGAAGTACGTGTGTAGATCGAAAAACTCATGCACATGTATGGAATTAGAGGAAAAGAATTGTCTTGGTTTAAATCTTACTTGACAAACAGAAAGCAAATGACGAAAGTAAATGGTGTTACAACCAGTTTATTTAAACACTAACCATCCAGATCTTCGGCACTGCCACCAACCACCGCCAAAGTCTCAAGAATCACCATGACGAGAAAGCTTCATTGACAATCGATATTTACGTAGGTCTGATCAACAGATAGACCTATATCGAGACTCTCCACTTCCTCCGAAGTAACATTTAGTTCACGCAGCCTAGGCCACGCTTAAGCCCCACATCGCGGAAAGGTCGTTACTCCAGGCATATCATCAGCTTCCGTCTGCAAAATTTTTAGGTATATCATCACACATTATCAACCTAAGTCTCAACACCAATTCCCCATTCTTAATAAAATCTCCCCGGGATTTTTTTTCTCTTTACCCCTTTCTTTTGTAACGCATTTACACCAAACAAGATTAAAGCATTTCAGTTTCTGTAGAAACTGAAGTTTATTTTTAACCTTATTTTAAACTGGTGTACATTTTGCTCAAAAAGGATGTACAAGTAGAGAAGAAAAAGAGAACCAAAAAAGTCGACGCGATTCACTCAAACGCATTTCTTTCCCCCGTCATATCTTGATTATTTCATATTTTTTACATACTTTATGTAATTTTATTTAAATATGGTTGGAATTTCTATAGTTTTACTAAAAAATTTAATCGTAACAAAAACATACACATAAACTCAACTGTTTGACAGACAGAAGACGATCGAAAATTTTCCGACGCGTCGCCGCTACCAAAACTTTTTTGAAGCTCAAGCTGCCGCCTATATAAATGACTTTTATTGGTTTAAACTATAAATCGACTTTATCGACTGACCAATTTGACCCACTGATCCAATTTAAAAGATTCAGTTTTTACAAAAACATCCCAAATTTGTACAAAACTGTCTTCTGTTGTGCCGCCGTCTTCGATAATTTGGTCTCGGGGCAGAGTTTGTCGAATCACGGAGTTGCCACCTGAAATGTAAATTCAATCTCAAATTGGGAGGTGTAAACGGCAAAGATTAGAGAACAAGGTTTCGCTAATTAAATAATAATAAAAAAACACAAATTAAATGATTAAAAAAAATTTTTTTTTGCGTCACTTTTTTGATAAATTGTTTGTTTTTAAATGCCCCATTATACGTATTTTTGGTAGAATCCGATAATAGACAAAACTTTAACCTTTTTAAGGTATTATACTCACCAATTAACTTTCAAAGGCCGGAGGTATTTACGTTCAAAGTTTTGAAATTTATTTGGCGAATCGCGTGTTGGAATCACACCAGACAAGGTATTCCGTAAGCCCGGCCACGCCGGAAGCTTTACAATACAAAAAAAAACTTTAATATCTACGGGTTTTGAAGGGTTATTGGTGAATATTATTATAAAGGTTAAGGTCTTGAGCCTACCAAAAACCTTTATAAAAAGAATAGTTAAAAAAATCGTGTTTTAATTAGCCCCCCCAATGGGTTAATAAAAAACATAGATTTATAGAGTTTAGAAAGACTTTTGCAATGACCCATTTCAACTAAATCGGACAATAAATGGCTGACTTATACCCGATTATACATTCAAGCTTTTTTTTATCACCGTTTAATGCCCTATCAGGCAAAAAATAGGTGCTAAAGTAAATTTGTTCCCTTATTTTACTTACAAAATTTCCGGCAGCTCAAGTGGATTCGTCGCATCGTATAAGTGCCTCCTTGCAAACGTTTGTTGTTGCTTCTCCTGCTCCTACTCCTATTCATCTGCTACTGTTCTAAAGGCTATGCTGTAAATTTTCACTTATTTTCATTTTTAATTCTTTAAGTGTTATTTGCTTAAAATGATTTGCATTTGACAACCAAAACCAAAAGTCAAGCAAGTTGATTTCGAAAATTCGTAATTCTCTCTCCCGTATTATTCGTTTGGAGTAGGATTTTTTCTCGGGAAAATAAAATCCGCCGGCATTCGATCTTCAAACCGATACTCCTCCAGATATGTCTGTCTGATTTATCTGATAATTTTAACTCCACTCTACACTTACGTCGGTGACGCAATTGTTGTGTGCGTGGCGCTTGTATATGAGAATGCGGATTCGATCCCTGCTCTGACCACCTTCGTGGGTTGTAATGGGAAACAATTTTTTTTAATGTGTGCGACAAATTGAGGGCTTTTAGTTAAGACTGTTAGACTATTACAGAAATCGTTAAATATGTCAAAATTTTCCAATTTTTTTTATTTTTATTTCCCTCAAATTACGATGTGAGCAGGATAGCGTTTTGAAAGAAACTAATAAACACAAAAGACAATGGCAATAAAAACTTTTATTTCGTCGATATCTTTCAAATGTTTAATTTTTGTCACACAGTACTCTTTTTTCTCTATTCTATATTTATTTTGAAACTATTACATTTTGTTTCACTTTGCAGACACATGTTTTTGCATTCTCCAAAACTTATAGCGTAATCGTAAGCAAAATGATCGTACAATTTCTTTCAAATAGTAGTTTCATTCCATTTCTCTTTCCGCGAATCATTCTGTTTGCACTCACAGAAAAAAATAAAAATCAATTTCAATTAAAAAATTTGTATATTTGATTAATTTTTTAATTGATTTTAGTGTAATCACGAAAATGATAATATTAATTAAAGGTATTTGTCAAAAAAAACTTCAATTAAAAAATTTTTAAATTTGATTAAAACAGTTATTGATTTTTTTCAAAAATATTGATTAAGTATGTAATCAAGATAATTAAAAGAATTATTGTTTTTTTTTCGCGATTTTTGATTAAATGTTGAATTGAATCAATTAAAACCGTTATTGCTTTTTTTCAGCATGAAACCCACACCCCCTGGGACGACGCTAAAATAATTAAAATGTTCTATTTTTAAGCGATTTTATTCAAGGGTTCGCAGATACACATGTAGTTATATCTATAAAAAATTAAATTTTTTAGAATTTGGATTCATAATCGGAACTAATGTCCGGTTTTCTTAAAGTATTATTATATATTAAAAATGTACGGTCTTATTCATAAAAAGTTATGAGGGTTTGAGAGGCAGTTTGTCATACAAAAAACGGGATAGCCACAAAATTTTGTCTTACAAAAATTCTGTTTTTTTCCAAAAAAAAAATTCTGTCTGACTAAAATCCTGTTTTACAAAATTCTGTTTTAAAAAATTGTTTTTAATAAAATTCTGCCTATTAAAACTCTGGTTTTTGAAATATGTTATTCCCCTTTCATTATGAGAAAAAAATTAAAATGCCGTTAAATTATTTATTAAGAATTAAAGCCAGTTTATTATGAATAAGAAATGTTACATATAATAACGTATGTATATGGTTAGATATTTATTCGTTGGAAACAAATTATGAAATATGTAATAAATAATTAAACAGATTAATGGATTTTCAAAATCGATCTAAAAAAATTCATATCATTGAAAAACATTAATTTAAAAGAAAAAAAAAATAACAAACATTAAATAAAAACACAAATTAGTTAAAAATCAATTAAATTAAGACAAAGTTAAAAATAATAAAAAATCATAGCAATTCAATTTAACTGATAACAATATTTAATTAATTATAAACTAAGTTGTTTGCTATTCTTTGTAAATATTGTAGTTTTCTGAAACGATTAAATTTTTTTACAATACGTGAAATATTTTTTTTTTTACATTTCTTTTATTTTTTTTTAATTTTTCTCCATTCTCAATCTTTGAGACAATATTTTGAGAATAGATTAATTCTCCTTTTAAATGTTCTGCAATTTTGTAGAGTCCGCTTTTTTTTCGTCCAACTACAACACTCAAACATCGGTGCCATGACTCGACATTGTTTGTAGTTTTCGGGTATTTTTCAGAATACTCGCAATCAAATATCGTCCAAAATTCAGGTGGGTATTTACGAGCGCTATAGACATAATTGGCCTCAGACCAGGTGGCCAATTTACTAATATCTTCGTCTTCAATTGTTCTTCGGAGCTTCGAATAATATTTGGCTACCTTTTCTGGACGAACATACGCAAGCGCTTTTAAACATCTTACTTGCAGTGAGAAATTTTCGTCATTTCCGTACTTAGTAACCAATCTGAAATGATAATGTTGTACATATTACAAGATCATTACTATAAATTGTAAAAGTTATTAAAAATTCTTACCGTTCTTTTTGAATACGGCGCCACAATATCTGGGAAAAATGGAAAAAGCACCCTCGTATCTGCGAATCTGGAAAGCATTTTCTAGCTGCTGACACGAGACCAACTTCGAAGTCAGATATAATACGATTAGGCTTAAAAAAAAACTCCATATTCCAAAGCAATTTGAATTACGCGTTTAAAAAATGCTTCATAGAGTCATGTTTTGGACATTAGGCAGAATAGGAGTGGGACGACCTCTCGTTCAATCATTCCATGAACGGAAAAGAGTTGGCGCATTATTTTGGGCACAACATCAAAAGTGCCGTCAACGAGCCAACAATCGCTTTTTTTGTAGAAGTTGAATTGATGATTTTGTGCCGAATATAATCTCCCACTTTCTCTTCTGCCAATATAAATAATTCGTTACCAAAACGTATAGATTTAGAGGGTAATCTATTTCATCTATTGCTTGCGGCTCTCTGAAAACTCCCATTTCGTTCCGAGTGTATCCTATTTTTCGCTTTTGCGCGTACTTCGAGGGAAGGTAATCGCGACATTTTTGGTTTGTAATTACCACCGATTGTTGCACTATTTGACTTGGATTAAGGGGTTTGTTTATAGCGGCATATTTTACAAACGTATTTGTTCTGCATATTTCCACTGCACTAGCAATAGGTTCGTGGGTATGCTTTTTTGGATATCTTATTAACACATGCTCGTTATTTTCCATTGCTGTTATTATTCGAGAGGAACACTTATCTGGAATTCTTCTCGAGCACGTCCAATTAAAGGTTCCCTTTTGTCTTTTCATTTCCAAATAATAAAAATATCCGTTGAGACACAACATTTCTTTATTTTTATTGGTTTTTATTAATTGCACTTTATTCATTTTTATTTTTTTAAACACGACACATTAAACAACACAATTGCGACTAATTTTAAATAAAATGCTGGAACATAATTTTTGACCAAACACACAGTGTATGTGATGCATTTTATTTAAATTTGCAAAGTGTTTTTTAAACAGTATTTTTTTTAAAATGTAAGGGAAAGTTAGGGCAAAGTGATTTCTTAATTGTTTTATTTTTATGTATGTGTTTCCGTACTTAGTAACCAATCTGAAATGATAATGTTGTACATATTACAAGATCATTACTATAAATTATAAAAGTTATTAAAAATTCTTACCGTTCTTTTTGAATACGGCGCCACAATATCTGGGAAAAATGGAAAAAGCACCCTCGTATCTGCGAATCTGGAAAGCATTTTCTAGCTGCTGACACGAGACCAACTTCGAAGTCAGATATAATACGATTAGGCTTAAAAAAAAACTCCATATTCCAAAGCAATTTGAATTACGCGTTTAAAAAATGCTTCATAGAGTCATGTTTTGGACATTAGGCAGAATAGTTCATTCCATGAACGGAAAAGAGTTGGCGCATTATTTTGGGCACAACATCAAAAGTGCCGTCAACGAGCCAACAATCGCTTTTTTTGTAGAAGTTGAATTGATGATTTTGTGCCGAATATAATCTCCCACTTTCTCTTCTGCCAATATAAATAATTCGTTACCAAAACGTATAGATTTAGAGGGTAATCTATTTCATCTATTGCTTGCGGCTCTCTGAAAACTCCCATTTCATTCCGAGTGTATCCTATTTTTCGCTTTTGCGCGTACTTCGAGGGAAGGTAATCGCGACATTTTTGGTTTGTAATTACCACCGATTGTTGCACTATTTGACTTGGATTAAGGGGTTTGTTTATAGCGGCATATTTTACAAACGTATTTGTTCTGCATATTTCCACTGCACTAGCAATAGGTTTTGGACATTAGGCAGAATAGGAGTGGGACGACCTCTCGTTCAATCATTCCATGAACGGAAAAGAGTTGGCGCATTATTTTGGGCACAACATCAAAAGTGCCGTCAACGACCCAACAATCGCTTTTTTTGTAGAAGTTGAATTGATGATTTTGTGCCGAATATAATCTCCCACTTTCTCTTCTGCCAATATAAATAATTCGTTATCCAAAACGTATAGATTTAGAGGGTAATCTATTTCATCTATTGCTTGCGGCTCTCTGAAAACTCCCATTTCATTCCGAGTGTATCCTATTTTTCGCTTTTGCGCGTACTTCGAGGGAAGGTAATCGCGACATTTTTGGTTTGTAATTACCACCGATTGTTGCACTATTTGACTTGGATTAAGGGGTTTGTTTATAGCGGCATATTTTACAAACGTATTTGTTCTGCATATTTCCACTGCACTAGCAATAGGTTCGTGGGTATGCTTTTTTGGATATCTTATTAACACATGCTCGTTATTTTCCATTGCTGTTATTATTCGAGAGGAACACTTATCTGGAATTCTTCTCGAGCACGTCCAATTAAAGGTTCCCTTTTGTCTTTTCATTTCCAAATAATAAAAATATCCGTTGAGACACAACATTTCTTTATTTTTATTGGTTTTTATTAATTGCACTTGATTCATTTTTATTTTTTTAAACACGACACATTAAACAACACAATTGCGACTAATTTTAAATAAAATGCTGGAACATAATTTTTGACCAAACACACAGTGTATGTGATGCATTTTATTTAAATTTGCAAAGTGTTTTTTAAACAGTATTTTTTTTAAAATGTAAGGGAAAGTTAGGGCAAAGTGATTTCTTAATTGTTTTATTTTTATGTATGTGTTTGTAATTGCATTTTCAGTTAAATAAAAAATTATTTGAAAAAAATCGCGCGATTTGTTTCAAATAATTTTTTATTTAACTGAAAATGCAATTACAAACAGAATTTTGTGAACCAGAATTTTGTGAAACAGAATTTTGTGAACCAGAATTTTGTGAAACAGAATTTTGAAAAACAGAATTTTGGAAACCAGAATTTTGAAAAACAGAATTTTGTAAAACAGAATTTTGTAAAGCAGAATTTTCGTCGAACAGAATTTTGTACCCAACCCACAAAAAACCTCCCTCAAATCTCTCACAACTTTTTATGAATAAGGCGGTTAATGTTTAAGCGATTTGTATTAAATACAAAAAAAAATAGCCACATCTGGTGGTTCTGGAGAAAAATTCAATTCCTTCCGCAGCAACAGTCACTGCATTGTCGCATTCCATCTCTTCTGCATTTTCACAGCTTAGTTGGGGAAATGTATTGGTTTTATCCATTTGGCTTAAGTTAAGTTTAAGGGCCACTCTCGTATCGCGTCCAAATTATCATCACTTCATAGACCTTATTTCTGGGGAAACCCATACTTCCCGAATTACGGACCTCCAAAGTTTGAACATATATCCCCCCATATATTCCACATATATTGACGGACTGCGACAATATGGGTATCATTGGAAAGCTTATGCAAATATTTCCGATTTATTAACCCATTGCGAGCATATATCCAATATTCGACTTTTATAACCCCACTTTTTGAGGAAAAAACCTATTATCTCAGAATAGTACACAAAATACATATTTTCACCCGTTATTGTATAGTTTAGACATTATGCTAAAAAATAAGACATAATTTGTTCCTTTAACCCATTAATGACCGAAGATATCAAGGGTCAAAGTTCACGAAAACAAAAAAAAACAATTATTTTAAAAAAATAGCGCAATTTTTATAAAATAATTTTTTCCCGATTAAAAATAAAAAAATATTTTCAAAAAATAAAAAAAAAAAATAAAATGATTTTAAAAAAATCTCGCGATTTTTTTTAAAATAATTTTTTCCCGACAAAAAAATGTATTTTAAAAAAATCTTTTTTTTCGTGGGAAGTCTGTAAGTCCATTTTTGTACGCACAGTGACCATGGGATTGGTTATGGTAACCATCCAGAAAAATACAATTTTATTTAAGAAAATCGAGCAATTTTTCTGATTTTGCCACATCGACTTAAGGTACAGAAGGAATTTTTTTCCCCCCTGCCTGAGCCCGGCCGGACGACTAAGTGGAATATTAATTTAATAATTTTCAAAAAGGTCTACCATACGGTACGAGCAACATATGTAGGTCGCTGCGAGGGCTAGTTTTCGATTTTCTCACATTCTTTACTTTTTCTTTAATTTTTTTTTAAACTTTTTTTGCCTGCCGAAATTTGGGGGCCCATAACTCCGAAAATAGGAGGTTTCCCACAATTTTTTATTTTAAATTTTTTGCCTAAAACAACGTGTTTTAGTGGCCCTTACAGTGGCCCCTTAAAGTTGACCTGTTACAAAATTTTTTAAAACAATTTCGTGTAAACAATTGTATGTGGCATAAGGCGGCAAATTGCATCTTTTCAAGTGCATAAAAAATGTTTGGGGACAACAAAATTTTTCATTGCAACCAAAACACTCAAGGCAAGCACTCATTTCCAATAAAATTTATTCAAAAAAACTTGCCAGTTAAACACAATTACAATAAACGCAGTTTTAATCATGAAACAAGACAGTTTAACACTATTACTCTTTAAGTTCAGAAAATAAAGGGTGGTATTCTATTAGTCGCGAATCAGTCACTTCGCGTTACTTTTGTCGTTTTGGTAGTTTATAAAACGTTACAGCTGTTCGGTGACTAATGGGTAGTTTATAAAACGCAGCGCAACGTTTTTGATCACTTCAGCTGCCAAATTGAACACGCCACAGTTCTTCGCGTTAGTTGAAGAAATTACAAATTTAAAGAAAAATGTTGATCGAGGATAGGCAGATGGAAGTATTTTGGATTTCATTGCTTATAAGTAGTTGCCAATTTTGTATGAAATGCATTCGACGGGTAGAGCTGAATTTTTTTTTTTAATAATTCAAAATTTTACTGTTTACGCACTGAAATTCTTATTTACAATAATAAAATTAGTAATGGAACGTTCAAATAAATAATGCGTTGCAAAACTATTATAAGTATATTTAAAAATTATAGACATCAGTTGATGTTGACAATAATAAACAAAAGAACCAATACATTACAATCAATACAACCGCCAAATGTCACGTGTTTTTGAAAAGACAACTAATTTAATATAGATGGGGAAATTTATTGGACATTCAACCCCAATAACATAGGTTTTCACACATTTGTTATAAATAATAGCAATCTTAAAATCCGTTGAACTACTGAAATAGAGCTAAATTTTTTAATCTTTTTCATTCTGCGCATTTCACTCAAGATAACTTTTTCTAGTCTATAATTGTTTATCTTAGTTGGGCAACTCTATAAACCACAAATGTCAGTGACAGCTTTCGTAAACAAACGCAAGCGCGAAGTGATATATAAATTACCATTTTTTGACTTTGGCGTTCGCGTTAGCTTTTGCGTAATACTACCCAAAATCTTTCAATCAACAATAAATGAATTACAAATACCAACAGTGTTGTATATCAAAGACTAGAGCCGTACGAAAAGTGATGACGACGGCTGGTGTCTCAGCCGCCACTTATATTGCTTCCCAATGGCGCTGTAAAATTCAACTTTCTGTAAAATACTTTATCACAACAATTTTTGTTTACAAACCAGACAATAATTGCTTATATTAAGGTTTGTTAAGAACATATCATGCATATTTATATTAGTGGTCTTCATGAAAGCTCGAAAGAACCTCGTAAACTCGAAAACATCGTAAACTTGCACAGCAAACGTCAAAACAAACAAATTTCCCATACAAAGCGACTTGCTCAAAAATGGAGTTTTCGAGGCAAATTTGCTGCGCAAACGTGGGATGGAGAAACGTAGGCAGCAACAACAGGCATTTTGTTTTTGTTTTATTCGCTTCAGCTGTCAAACTCTACACAAATACATACCAACAACACAATAATGCAAGAGTACAAAAACAAAATACATGTGAGTCTGACAGCCGAAGCGAAGAACCTCATGAAAAAAATTAAAACAGCTGTCCTTACGACTTTACCATGAACATATTATTGTACCATGGTGTAAACTTTTGACATTTCGTTGTCATCTGACTAGGATGGATAAATAAGGTGATAGCATTAGAACAGTAGAAAAAGTACACATACATAATACTATGTGCTATTGCTACCACCTTATGTATCCATATTGGTCAGCTGATATGATTTTTGAGCACAACTACGCTGAGCAATATTATCTGGTGCATAGTCTAATAATATAAGTCGACGCGTGGCGTGTTGTTGTAATATGAAACGATTTTGACAGAATTTTGTTGTACTATTGTTATGACAATACACTCGATATGTCAAAATCATTTTATATACGAAGAAGAGGCAAAGGAAAAACGCCAAAGTAAATAATTACATGCATAGAATTACATGTATTAAAAAAAAGTAATAGGCAGAAAGTTGGAACGCATTTAAGATTCAAATTGGTAAGTATCCATCGGTAAGTCCATACATATGTAGGTAATTTTAGTTACTTCTTCTATATATTTTTAGCCATCAAAAAAACTACAGGCGGTGAAACGACCAGCGTAAGCAAAGAGGGCAAGGCAGATTCGCTTGCCAACGCTCCACCAGTTGCCATTAAGACGGAGCCAGTGGTCTAAATTTAATTAATTTTCACATCGGGCCATTTCGGTCTAAAATTAAATTAATTTGCACAACAAAACATTAAATTAATTTGCACAACACTTTTCAAACGTTTAATAACGAACAATAAGAATCAAAACAAATGATGAGACAAGTTTGACACTTCGAGTGTACTACGTAAACAAAGAATGATGAAAAGAAAGAACCCAATAACAAAATGCCTGATCAGCTGGGCTTATGCTTCCACTTATATTATTACACTATGATCTGGTGCCTAATGCAACGGTGCGAGGGAAACTTGCGCTGAGCAAAAGTTCTCGGCTTTCACGTTTGCATGAATGCCGCTATTAATTTAGTAAGATTCACAGCAAAAATTCGATAATGCACTCAAAAACTAAACATTTTTAGCGCCGTAGATTTGCGCCTTGCCAACTCCAAATTCTGTTGTAAACTCAAAAAATAAATTGTAAATATGATTAAAAATTAAATTGATTAAATTAATTTTTAATTGCATTTTTTGAAAAAAAAATCAATTATATTTTTAATTGAAATTTACAGGCCAATATTTTTGTCTGTGCTGGTAGTCTAACATGGCTTTTAAATGAATACATTTTGCATATTTGAGGTTTGTTAATGTAATTAATGCTATTCCGGTATCGTTTTCGAGATGTGTTTAAGTTTTTAGTCGCTGACTGAATATCTGGATACATATTCCGCCAATGCGCCCTCTTCAAGTATATCCATGTCAAGGAAATCCGCTGTGTCCAGCTCATCAAGCACTTCGGGATCGCGATCTGCAACTATTTCATGAAGTACTTCGTGTTGGCGGTCTCTGCAAATCTCATCCATTACTTCGTGCTTGTCAAAGTATCTTCTGATTCCCAGAGAATTTGTGGAGTTGACCCAAGCGGTGGTATTACTTTCTACATTGTCATTTCCATGTAAATGCTCCAAATTTCGTGCTGAAAATTATATATGAAAAGAGAAATCATTATTCAATTTATGTGATTCTTAAAGTTATTTCCCCTTACGTTCAATAAAGCCATTTGGCTGCCTCTCGCAATCAGTGAGTGGTCTGTACCAGACAATGACAGAATGCCCATTAAGAGTACTGCTGAAGTATTAGTGGCCAAACATGTACAAGTGTGAAGAGTATACGATCAAACCAGACACCATACGCAACGTATTCGTACCAACTACAATCTGAGTAACTATAAATGGATGCCGTCGATGTCCAGTATCCGCAGATACTCGTCCATGCATAACTACAAGTGGTCACAAGTGTCGGTTGCGTTGGGTGCTAGTTATACCTATCGAAAGTAAACACAGTCCCTCTAAAGGGTCGGAGTGCACATAGAGTGCTCTCAGTACTTCTTCATAATATGTGAACGATATTCTTTACTTTTTCTGTAACAATTGAACATAAGCTACATATGTACATATGTACTGTGAGCGTCAAAGAAAGTTTACACCTTTGTTAAATATGTGTCAAAAATTTATTTGAATATTAAAAAATAATAATTAATTCAACTCATTATATTTTTTAAACATGATCTGGGACCCTTTATGACTTTATGAAAAAAGAACAAGAAAAATCTTACACCTACAAAAAATACATAGCTAAAACAAAAAGTAATTCATATTTGTCGCGTCAAAAGAAAGTTTACAATTTGATGAAAGTTGTGTTTTTGGCCCCGTTGAGTTATTTTTTCGATTAATATTAATTTTATTTTTGTTTCTATCTTGCTATTGCTTCAGTAATTAGCTATCAGCGGTAGGGTACCGAACAAAATTTGTACGTTTAATTACATTTTCCAATAATGGGTAGACAAACTTCAGTGGACACTGTAAAATTTTCCTAAGAAGGAAACACTGCGTGAAATTGGTTCTGTTATTGGTAGAAGCCACAACACAGTTTTAAGCCACAACACAGTATCGGATAAGTGTCAAAAGTTCAAAAAATTTGAAATTCGTCCAAAAACTGGCAGACCGAAAATATTAACTGAAGCTCAAATTCGATTCATTGTTCGAAATTTCTAAGTGTCCAGCTGAAAATTCAGTTAAAATTTCGACAGATATTGCAGCAACATCTGGAACTGTCGTCAGCGTCACAACAATACCTAGAGCATTACAAGTTAATGGATTTCATAGTAGGGTTCCAAGGAAAAAAATATTAGTATGCGAAGTCAACCAAAAGCGGCGCCTTAAGTTTGCTAATAATCACAAAAATCAATACATTTAAATCTGGAATAACATAACATAGCCACGAGGTCAAATTATAACTCTTTTTGTAAAATAAAGCTCGCCAAAATTTGGAGAAGTAACTACAAAGAATTTTCTGAACAAAATGCAATTTCTACGATAAAGTACGGAGGGGGGTCGATGATGGTTTTGGGGTGCCTTACAGGGATCAGAGTCGGGAAATTAGAATTTATTGAAAGTGTACCATGACTAAAGCAGATTACCTTCGTATTTTGAAAGAAAATTTGGCTCGCAGAGTTGTTTGTTTTGTGCTTGGATAGGACTTTAATCTTTAACAAGATAATGATCCCATGCACACATCAAAATTATTTAAGGCATGTCTACTTTACCACACTCCTAACAATTGGATCATCCTCCACAGTCGCCGGGCCTCAACCAGATTGAACATTTGTGGGGGCATCTTGATCGCAAAATAAGAAATGGAGTAATAAGTAACAGAGGATTTCTCACATCTTTTATAATGGAAGAATGACGAAAAATTTCACCTGAAATACCCGCAAATTTAGTTAAATGGATTCCGAAGAGATTACAAGCTGTTTTTAAAGCGAAAGGAATACAAACAAAATATTGAAAAAATTTTTTTATGAATAATTTTTACATTGTACACTTTCTTTTGACGCGACAAAAATTAAGTAATTTTTGATTTCGATATGTATTTTTTGTAGTTGTAAGATTTTCGTTGTTATATTTTTATAAATTGAAAAAGGGTCCAATACCATGTTCAGAAAATATAAAGAGCTAAATCAATAATTATTTTTTAACATTCAAATAAATTTGAATACACATTTAACAAGCGTGTAAACTTTCTTTTGGCGCTCACAGTATAACGCTGATTGAAAAAAATGGTAATATCAGAACATTTCATAATTAAAGCGAAAACAAAATGCTTTGTTAAAAGCTACCACCTAGGCTGATATAGTAGAGGTTAACGCATAAGAACAGCTGATTTTGCTTTCTTATGACTATCTGTCAAAAATTGTTTTTGTTTACTTTGTTTGGTCAAATGTATTGCATAGAACAAAAACAAAATTCCTGTTGTTGGTGCCCATAACAACAACAAATCATACTGCGTTAACTTCTACTAGATCAGCCTTGCTACCATCCTACTGAATGAAGATTTTCTATTCGTTATGCTCTTTGTTGAGAGTTGTGTTGCCATTCGTGTTGTGTACGTATGAAAAGCCGAATATGATCGGCCACTGGTGGCTATGAGTGCCGACCGATGGTGTAGAATAGTCATGCAAAATTCAGCGAGTGTTACAACATTCGTACTTGTATGAAAGAAAATAAGTTGGATATGTATCAATAATGTCGGTTATAATTATGGAGTACATACATACTTGCTACAACCCAAGTACAAGTGTTGGAGGTATTCGTGGTGTCACAAGTACAAGTGTACGCAAGTATGTTAATTATAAATATGTACATGTGTATACTCGAAGTTATTCTCTGGTCTGTACTGTTTTTAGACTCACTGACTGGGACCTAAACTGGTAAACAGAATTCTAAATGTTTTTGAGAAGAAAAATCATACATACCTAAGACGTACTTTCGTAATCTATGTTTGAACTCTGTTGGTGTTGGATCTTCATCTAAGCCAGCTTTTCTTCGAATAGACCAAAAAACATGTTTTAGCATATCTTGGTTGAGTCGACTTGTTAAAATATAAATCATGTTAAACTTCAGTCTAACATAATCGTAAAGCATTTCCAAGGCTTTATTAGTTACTATGACACCTTCTTGGAAATACTCCAAAGATGTTTTATTTGGAATTATTGGCGATGACATCAATTTGTTCATTCGCGTCAGTGTACTTCGCTGATCTGCCAACGCAATGCCAAATGGTTCCTTAAAGGATGGATATGAGCTCAATAAAATCTTCAATAATAATAAATTATACCTTGCCAGGGGAACTAAATGTATTTGTAGATGCATTTAGTACATCAAACCAATCGTTCACCAACTGTATTAAATCGGCTGTTTCAATTGGCTTGTTAATATTCAATCCTACAGAGTTACATTGCCTTATAGCATTGGCAGTGGTGTTGGAAAACAGCTGTGCTGCTAATTTTTGTCCTCCTGAAAGAATTATGAGTTTACTTATTTATATACTAAAAGTTTCGATTTGTATGGAGGAAGAAAGTTGCAATTGTAGTAAACATTATTATTAAAAATAAATATTTTCCGTTGCATGTCACGAACAGACCGGGAAGACCTTCTCGCTATATGTGAGCTTATTAATTTTACACTCAGTGATTGAGACCTACTGTTTGACACCATTTCCGAACGATTAAACATGATTTAATGCGATTCCTGAAATATTTGGGTTCTACCCGTAAGATTCCGTGAGCTGGACCAATTTATAAACACTTTACCCAGCTGACAAACAAGTCCAAAAAAGTATTAGTTCAAGTTACAAATATAACTAATACAAGTACTAGTGGAAAGTGTGCTAATTTTAAATCTTTTCAAAGCAATTAAATAAAAACAAACAAACCAACGAGCCTGAAGGGTCAATGTAACCTTTATAAATAACTAAAAATATAACGAAGGAGATTTCAAAAAAAGTTATAGACTATAAAACTGTAATCCCATGTAAGTTGGTAACCTGTACGCAAAAGAAATAATAGCAGTTGTATTATTGCCTTTGCCGGCATAGGATAAAGAGACCTTTTATTCGTGGCAAGTGGAGTTTAAGAACAAATATTGATTTCTTTTCAAAAATAACACTTAAAGTAAAGCCGATGTAATGCCTGAGTGCAGTAAATGTAACTCAGCCATTCGTGGTGAATCTGGAATTCGTTGCGAGGGTGTATGTAAAAAGGAATTTCATCCCACTGTTAAGTGTTGTGGAGTTGACCAATATAATATAAAAATTTTGGAATCTAATAATTTCATAATATATGTGTGTGATGACTGCATCCAGTACGTACATAACCTCAATTTGGTGTTGGCTGAAGTACAGCAAGAAGTGCGAAAAAACAAACAACACTTGGTTGACGACTATAAAGAAGAATTTGAAGAATCCTTAAAACGTAATGCGGTAGAAATTAAAAAGCTTTTGGAGGCTAGTGAAAAACGCTATGAAATCAGAATGAAAAAACTCGATGTACAAAAAAGTTGTGAAAGTAATATTAGAGACATTGGCAAGTTGTGTGAAAATGTAAGCGATGTGAGGAGCAAAAACGAACTTTGTAGTGAACTAAGAGAAGAGAATGAGAAAATGTGCAATGAAATCATGGTACAAAGAAATAGTAGAAGCACTAGCCCAGCTGATTTTAACTTCTTTCTGGGCTGAATGTGAGTAAGTTCTTCTCTTATGTCAAAATTTGTTTACATTTGTTTGTCTGCAACCCCCGTTCACCAGCAACTGCTGTTTTTGAAATATTTCTCTGCAAAAATTACATAGAAACGTTTTAATTTTCACACTTAAACACTTTCAATATATGAAATAACACTCAATCATTTTCTCAAATGACACTTTTTGCAAATTTGTTTACATTTTCATCATTTTTTCTATCAGCTGACTTGACACAACACAGACACTGAGCAAAAACAAAATGCCTGTTGTTTTTGGCTTGTTGTATTTGTTGTCGTACTGCATCTACCATTATATTTCTACCCATAGAGTAATCTCAGACTAGAGAGAATATTTGGCTCATCTGACGTTTCCTTTCACACTTTTAGTGATGCGGTCGGTGTGATAGAGAGATGTTTGACGAAAAGTGATATACACCAGATGGAATTACAATAACTTCTTGCTTTAATTTTTCATGCCATTTTGGTGAAAAACTGTGAAATTTAAATGTGTTTTTAACTTTTTTATTGACTGTTATTGTTAGCATACATTTGTGTTGTATTTAACACAATAATTTTAACACACAAAACGAAATGCCGTTGTTGTTATTTTGTTCGTTATTTTGAACCATTGCCTCTATCTGGCTTTAGTAAAGCAATTCTTTTCAACATCAAACGTAAATATCACACCAGGCCAAATGTCATAAATTTGGTGGGAGAACTAGTAGATCTACTATAAGTATTAATCTATGTTTCTACCATGAATGAAATAAAGAAAACAATCATAGACACAAACGTCAACCAAAATAAACCGCTGTACTCAGATTTAGTAAAATCAGGGTTGCCGAAAATCAACACAGATGCCATTAATTGTGAAACCAAAGGAAAAACAAGGAGTTTACAAAACAAAGGAAGAGCTAAACCAAAAAAAGTAGATCCAGTGAATTTAAAAATTACTAACGTGGAAAATAGGAGCAATGGAACAATAATAAATAGAAGTGAAAATAACGAGGAGAGGGACAAAATACAGAGCGCTATAGAAGTCGAAATGGGTGAAAACTATGAAATAAAAGTGGCAACCCCTTTTAATTTGGATGTTATAGTAACAGATATTTCATATAAATACTCGGTAGATGAAATAATGACAAAATTAAGGAGGCAGAACCCACTGATCGGTGAAAAAGACATAAAAATAATAAGTACTTTTGAAACAAAACGAAACAATGGAACGATACACAATGTTAAATTAAATATAGACAATGAGAGGGCACAAAGAGTCAACATCGGTTGGGAAAGATGTAGAGTATTTGATGGTACGTCTGTAAGACAATGCTATAAGTGCAGAGGATATAACCATAAAGCAAATGAGTGCAAAAATCAAGAAACCTGTATAAAATGTCATGGAAATCATAAACCAAACGAATGTAATAATGAGCAAATGATAAAATGTATAAACTGTATACGCGAAAATAGAAGATTAAATATGGGATTAGATGAAAATCATGTGACTAATGATAAAATATGTCCGGTGTACCAAAACAAATTGGCCAGTAAAAAGAAAAGACTAGGGTTAACGCAATAACAACCAAATACTATAAGTGGAATATATACAAATGTTCAAGGTTTAACGAATAACTACAACCAAATTGAGGTAATAATCGCCAAAGAGAATCTGGATTTCCTTGTTTTATCTGAGACGCATTTGACCGAAGATATTCAAGAAAACGAAATTTCGTTAGCAAATTATAATCAAATTATTAGCTACTCAAATTCAGCGCGAAGGGGTGGAGTAATTATATATTACAAACAAGAGTGGACAGTAACAAAATTATACGAGAAAGTTGTGAAGTCTAACTACTGGATATTAGTTTGCGAGGCCCAATGTGAAAATAATATTATAGTAATTTGTGCAATATACAGATCTCCTAGTGGAAGTGAAGCAGAGTTTTGCGTAGCGTTTTTGGGTGATTTTGATAATAGGTTATTTTAATATAGACTGGGCAAAAAATAATGAAAGTTCAAAGTTCAATGCATGACAATGGCCTAAGGCAAATAGTTAATCAATTCACCAGAATCACAAATTTATCAAAAACAATTATTGACTATGTTATAACAAATAGCCACAAAGTATCGGTGGAAATGAATTCAGCATTTAATATATCAGACCATGAGGCAATAAACATAATGATTGAATGTGATAAAAAGAAAACAAAATGCAATAAACAAGTAGAGATTTTTAAATATAATCCGGGGCCTTTTAACAGAGAACTAAGCGCAATATTGAAATTCGATGGAAGCAAAGACATCAATGATAACGCAAACCATTTGGGCAGCTGTTACGAAAAAACTGTGTGGAAATTCTCTAAAATAATAACGGTAAAGGAACAAGATTTTTCTGACCAGTGGTTTACTGATGATCTCAATAGAATGAAGCAAAGTAAAATTATAATGTGTGATAGGGCCAAGTATGAAAATACAATCGAAGCATGGAAAAACTACACCGAAATAAGAAATAAATATAAAGTAGCAATTGAGAACGCAAAATTTAATTACACAAATGACCAAATAAACAACATCAAAGATCAAAAACAAATGTGGAATACAATAAAAAACTTAGTGATGAAGAAAGAGCAAAATGTGATCAAATCTGTGATATTCAGTGATGGTGAACATAAGGATAACAATCAGGTAGCCAGTCATTTTAATGAATATTTTGTTAATAGTATAAAAGTTATGAGATTCGATTGATAATGTGCATTATATAAACCATATAAATATGGCCGAAGAAAAATTCAAATTCCGTGAAATCACTCTTTTAGAACTTAAAAATATCATAAGAAACTTAAAAAATAAAAAAGACTTAAAAAATAACACCAAAAATAATACTAGATAACTGGATCCCAACCGGCAATATACTGTTAAAAATCATAAATGACTCACTAAAAACTGGAATATTTCCAGAAAATTGAAGGATACCATGATAACTCCGATCGAAAAAGTAGCAAAAAGAAATGTGATGAATTCCGGCCCATAAATGCCTTAAAAACTTTAGAGTTTTTCTAGAAATGGTCGTGAAAGGACAATTAGTAAAATACATTGAATCATGTTCGATACTAACTAAATATCAATCAGGCTTCCGAAAAACTTTTTCATGTGAGACTACCGTGAACTATGTTATTAACCGGTGGAAGAATACAGAGAAGGATAAAAAAATAATGGCAATCTTTTTGGATTTTAAAAGAGCATTTGAAACCATCGATAGGGAAATATTAATAAACAAACTATTTATGTATGGTATTCAAGATACGGAACTAAAGTGGTTTAAATCATACTTGTCAAACAGAAGACAATTTACTAAGGTTAACGATGCAAGATCAGAGAAAATAAATAATAACTATGGAGTTCCCCACGGGTCAATATTGGGAACATTATTGTTTATTATATATATAAATGATATGCCGAATGTATTGCAAAAAAGCGAAATGGTTCTATATGCAGACGATACACTTATTTTCACAGAAGGATGTAAACCTGAAAAATGTCGGGACAACTTAACAACAGACTTAAATAACATTATTAAATGGCTAAAAATGAATAAATTAAAATTAAATGAAAAAAAACAAAAATTATGGAAATAAATATGAGAAGTGAAATGAGTATTGAACTAAATGGAGAAATAATAGAGAAAGTTGATCACATCAAATACCTTGGCTTCATAATTGATAAAAAGTTAAAACTAAATGAACAGGTAGAGTTTATATGTAAAAAAAAGTCGGGTTTTTCAAAAGAATAAGAAATAAAATAAACGTCTTAACGGCAATAAAAATCTACAATACAATAATTAAACCACATTTTGATTTCGGTTCCACAATATTATACACATGCTGCACTGATACACATATAGAAAGATTACAAAAACTTCAGAATAAAGCAATGCGGTCGATTTTGAAATGCAACAGGTACACACCAATAAACACCATGCTAAATACTCTCAAATGGATGAATATAAAAAAACGGCTGGCACTAAACACCATAAAACTGATACAAAAAATACGACAGGGGACTGCACCAGATTACTTATGTGAACAAACGAGATATGTTGGTGAGACACAACCATATTCACTACGGAATGCCAATAACTTCAGACTACAGCGGGTTACAACATCCTCAATGCAGAGATCTTATTTCTACAAGGGCCTCAAACTTTTCAACTCATTACCAACCAGAATTCTTTAATAAAGAATGTATAAATTTTGTTAGAAATGAAATATAAATGAATAATGTAAATTAAGAGTATTATGAATACTAATAAATAAATGAATGAATGAATGAGTTAATTTTTGCATAAAATTAAAAAAAATACAATAGTGGTATTCATGCAAACAATAAAACCTGGAATTTTTGCTCAGCGTAAGTTTGCCCCGAAGCGTTTCATGAGGCAACAAATAAAGTTTCTCAGTGTATCTGTGCAGCAATTGTCAAAAAAGGCTGATGAAGTAAATAAATAAAGTACACGAACTTCTCTATAACGAACTTCTTTATAGCGAATTTCTCTCTATAACGAATTTTTTTCAAAAACACTACATTTTCCTAATGTTTTTCACACATTTTTACCTCTCTATAACGAATTTCTCTATTGCGTAGTTTTCTCTGTAAATAAATAAATGGTTTCCCATTACATCCATGAAGGGACCGGGGAGAACTTCTCACAATCACTGAGCTGTGCGCTTTCCAGTTTTCACTCACTGATTGGGACCTACAGTTTTACACCGATTCCGAACGGTATTTTGAGAAGCTTTTTCATGGCTATATACTCGATAGTGTCGCCGTCACTATGCGAGGTGACCGCCGCCGAAAGAAATTTTTTTTTTGAAGGTGGTCAGAGCAGGGTTCGAACCCAGGATCTCATGTACAAGAGCCGCACACACTAACCATTGCACCACCGACGGCCTCCCTAAAGCGAATTTTTTTATCAGTCGCAAAATTCCAATGAATTTATGCACACACAAATATTGCGGTAAAATACGTTACATTTTGTTTGCCTATTTCAAGGGAAAAAACAAACGAAAGTGAGTAAGAAAATCTTAGTTTGTAATAAGTTTTGTTCTGCAAGGTTGTTTTGAAATTAAGATGTCTAAACGCAAAAGTCTATCTTTTGAAAAAAAGTGTCTTATAATTTCTGCAGTATCACAAGGAAATAAAAAAAGAAGGATATTGCTGAAGAGTTTGGAATTTCTCCAACTACTTTGTCAACAATTTTGAAGTATAAATATAGGATTCAAGAATCTAGCTCTTCTGGTATACTTATGTTAATGAAGCTATGATTAAGTGGATCACCGTTGCAAGGCATAAGAACATTCCACCTTCCGGACCGTTAATCAGAGAAAAAGCTGTGGAGTTTGCAGAATCATTGGGACATTCCGATTTTGTTGCTAGTGCTGGTTGGCTTGATAAATTTAAACGCAGACATAACATTGTTGGAAAAATTGTGGTGAAAGCGGATCGATTGACATCCAAACTCGGGATGATTGGATTCAAAATATTTTACCTTCCCTTATTCAAGAATACGATAAGAATGACATATTTAACGCTGATGAAACAGGATTGTTTTTTAAATGTTTGCCATCCAGAACACTAGCCTTTCGAAATGAAAAATGTGTTGGTGGCAAAAAAAAGCAAGGAAAGAATAACTGTCATGGTAGGTTCAAACTGGAGTGGAACAGAAAAACTTAGACTGCTTGTCATAGGAAAATCAAAAAATCCTCGTTGTTTTAAAGGATTACAATATCTAGAAGTGGATTACGAGAATAACTCAAAATCTTGGATGACTAGTGAATTATATGAGAAGTGGCTTCTAAAGTTGCACAAAAAATTTGCGACTTAAAAAAGGAAGATTTTACTTTTTATTGACAATTGTCCGGCACATCCAAAATCAGCACAATCGAAGCTAATAACTATTAAAATTGTTTATTTTCCTCCAAATATGACATCATCCCTACAACCAATGGATCAGGGAATAATACAGAATCTGAATCGTCACTATAGAAAGCGAATTCTAAAGAAAGTTCTGTACTATTCAAAGAAAGAAACTCCTATGTCAATTAACTTACTTGATGGATTCAGAGATTTAAGTAAAGCCTGGAGCTCAGATGTCAAAAAGGAAACAATTTCAAACTGCTTTAAAAAATCTGGATTTGATGAAGGCATTGAACTATCAGTGGATATTGAAGATGAAAACATTACTTTGGCAGATTTGTGGTCCGCGTACATTGAAGAGAAAAACATTGAGGATGTCACTATCGAAGATTACATTAATGTTGACAACGAAACATTCACTATGGAGTGCCCTTCCGATGAAGATATTCTGCAAAGCATTCTATCAAATCAGTATGGGGTTAATAGTAAGTACAACATATGCACTTAAGAATCATGAAGAATACCCACTAATATATTTTTTTATTTAGGTTCAGAAAATGATGACTCTGACGCTGATGAAGAAGGAAATGAATTACCAACATTTTCTCAACTACACTCATCTTTCAACACAATAAGAACATTTATGGAATCAAGAAATAATGTCCGGATGAAATTTTTTCCTTCCTCAATAGATGTGAAGATTTTGTCGATGAACAGAAATTTAAAAGTTTAAGGAAAACGAGAATAACGTCGTTCTTTCATATTAAATAAGTTTCAATGTTTATATAAATTTGTATGTATCGAAATAGCATATAAATGTAATAAAAAGCTAGTGATTACATATACCATAGAGTAAATTTATAGTAGAGCCGCCATTTGTCTCATCTGACGTTTCCTTTCACACTCTTCGTGATGCGGTCGGTGTGATAGAGAGATGTTTGACGAAAAGTGATATACACCAGATGGAATTACAATAACTTCTTGCTTTAATTTTTCATGCCATTTTGGTGAAAAACTGTGAAATTTAAATGTGTTTTTAACTTTTTTATTGACTGTTATTGTTAGCATACATTTGTGTTGTATTTAACACAATAATTTTAACACACAAAACGAAATGCCGTTGTTGTTATTTTGTTCGTTATTTTGAACCATTGCCTCTATCTGGCTTTAGTAAAGCAATTCTTTTCAACATCAAACGTAAATATCACACCAGGCCAAATGTCATAAATTTGGTGGGAGAACTAGTAGATCTACTATAAGTATTAATCTATGTTTCTACCATGAATGAAATAAAGAAAACAATCATAGACACAAACGTCAACCAAAATAAACCGCTGTACTCAGATTTAGTAAAATCAGGGTTGCCGAAAATCAACACAGATGCCATTAATTGTGAAACCAAAGGAAAAACAAGGAGTTTACAAAACAAAGGAAGAGCTAAACCAAAAAAAGTAGATCCAGTGAATTTAAAAATTACTAACGTGGAAAATAGGAGCAATGGAACAATAATAAATAGAAGTGAAAATAACGAGGAGAGGGACAAAATACAGAGCGCTATAGAAGTCGAAATGGGTGAAAACTATGAAATAAAAGTGGCAACCCCTTTTAATTTGGATGTTATAGTAACAGATATTTCATATAAATACTCGGTAGATGAAATAATGACAAAATTAAGGAGGCAGAACCCACTGATCGGTGAAAAAGACATAAAAATAATAAGTACTTTTGAAACAAAACGAAACAATGGAACGATACACAATGTTAAATTAAATATAGACAATGAGAGGGCACAAAGAGTCAACATCGGTTGGGAAAGATGTAGAGTATTTGATGGTACGTCTGTAAGACAATGCTATAAGTGCAGAGGATATAACCATAAAGCAAATGAGTGCAAAAATCAAGAAACCTGTATAAAATGTCATGGAAATCATAAACCAAACGAATGTAATAATGAGCAAATGATAAAATGTATAAACTGTATACGCGAAAATAGAAGATTAAATATGGGATTAGATGAAAATCATGTGACTAATGATAAAATATGTCCGGTGTACCAAAACAAATTGGCCAGTAAAAAGAAAAGACTAGGGTTAACGCAATAACAACCAAATACTATAAGTGGAATATATACAAATGTTCAAGGTTTAACGAATAACTACAACCAAATTGAGGTAATAATCGCCAAAGAGAATCTGGATTTCCTTGTTTTATCTGAGACGCATTTGACCGAAGATATTCAAGAAAACGAAATTTCGTTAGCAAATTATAATCAAATTATTAGCTACTCAAATTCAGCGCGAAGGGGTGGAGTAATTATATATTACAAACAAGAGTGGACAGTAACAAAATTATACGAGAAAGTTGTGAAGTCTAACTACTGGATATTAGTTTGCGAGGCCCAATGTGAAAATAATATTATAGTAATTTGTGCAATATACAGATCTCCTAGTGGAAGTGAAGCAGAGTTTTGCGTAGCGTTTTTGGGTGATTTTGATAATAGGTTATTTTAATATAGACTGGGCAAAAAATAATGAAAGTTCAAAGTTCAATGCATGACAATGGCCTAAGGCAAATAGTTAATCAATTCACCAGAATCACAAATTTATCAAAAACAATTATTGACTATGTTATAACAAATAGCCACAAAGTATCGGTGGAAATGAATTCAGCATTTAATATATCAGACCATGAGGCAATAAACATAATGATTGAATGTGATAAAAAGAAAACAAAATGCAATAAACAAGTAGAGATTTTTAAATATAATCCGGGGCCTTTTAACAGAGAACTAAGCGCAATATTGAAATTCGATGGAAGCAAAGACATCAATGATAACGCAAACCATTTGGGCAGCTGTTACGAAAAAACTGTGTGGAAATTCTCTAAAATAATAACGGTAAAGGAACAAGATTTTTCTGACCAGTGGTTTACTGATGATCTCAATAGAATGAAGCAAAGTAAAATTATAATGTGTGATAGGGCCAAGTATGAAAATACAATCGAAGCATGGAAAAACTACACCGAAATAAGAAATAAATATAAAGTAGCAATTGAGAACGCAAAATTTAATTACACAAATGACCAAATAAACAACATCAAAGATCAAAAACAAATGTGGAATACAATAAAAAACTTAGTGATGAAGAAAGAGCAAAATGTGATCAAATCTGTGATATTCAGTGATGGTGAACATAAGGATAACAATCAGGTAGCCAGTCATTTTAATGAATATTTTGTTAATAGTATAAAAGTTATGAGATTCGATTGATAATGTGCATTATATAAACCATATAAATATGGCCGAAGAAAAATTCAAATTCCGTGAAATCACTCTTTTAGAACTTAAAAATATCATAAGAAACTTAAAAAATAAAAAAGACTTAAAAAATAACACCAAAAATAATACTAGATAACTGGATCCCAACCGGCAATATACTGTTAAAAATCATAAATGACTCACTAAAAACTGGAATATTTCCAGAAAATTGAAGGATACCATGATAACTCCGATCGAAAAAGTAGCAAAAAGAAATGTGATGAATTCCGGCCCATAAATGCCTTAAAAACTTTAGAGTTTTTCTAGAAATGGTCGTGAAAGGACAATTAGTAAAATACATTGAATCATGTTCGATACTAACTAAATATCAATCAGGCTTCCGAAAAACTTTTTCATGTGAGACTACCGTGAACTATGTTATTAACCGGTGGAAGAATACAGAGAAGGATAAAAAAATAATGGCAATCTTTTTGGATTTTAAAAGAGCATTTGAAACCATCGATAGGGAAATATTAATAAACAAACTATTTATGTATGGTATTCAAGATACGGAACTAAAGTGGTTTAAATCATACTTGTCAAACAGAAGACAATTTACTAAGGTTAACGATGCAAGATCAGAGAAAATAAATAATAACTATGGAGTTCCCCACGGGTCAATATTGGGAACATTATTGTTTATTATATATATAAATGATATGCCGAATGTATTGCAAAAAAGCGAAATGGTTCTATATGCAGACGATACACTTATTTTCACAGAAGGATGTAAACCTGAAAAATGTCGGGACAACTTAACAACAGACTTAAATAACATTATTAAATGGCTAAAAATGAATAAATTAAAATTAAATGAAAAAAAAACAAAAATTATGGAAATAAATATGAGAAGTGAAATGAGTATTGAACTAAATGGAGAAATAATAGAGAAAGTTGATCACATCAAATACCTTGGCTTCATAATTGATAAAAAGTTAAAACTAAATGAACAGGTAGAGTTTATATGTAAAAAAAAGTCGGGTTTTTCAAAAGAATAAGAAATAAAATAAACGTCTTAACGGCAATAAAAATCTACAATACAATAATTAAACCACATTTTGATTTCGGTTCCACAATATTATACACATGCTGCACTGATACACATATAGAAAGATTACAAAAACTTCAGAATAAAGCAATGCGGTCGATTTTGAAATGCAACAGGTACACACCAATAAACACCATGCTAAATACTCTCAAATGGATGAATATAAAAAAACGGCTGGCACTAAACACCATAAAACTGATACAAAAAATACGACAGGGGACTGCACCAGATTACTTATGTGAACAAACGAGATATGTTGGTGAGACACAACCATATTCACTACGGAATGCCAATAACTTCAGACTACAGCGGGTTACAACATCCTCAATGCAGAGATCTTATTTCTACAAGGGCCTCAAACTTTTCAACTCATTACCAACCAGAATTCTTTAATAAAGAATGTATAAATTTTGTTAGAAATGAAATATAAATGAATAATGTAAATTAAGAGTATTATGAATACTAATAAATAAATGAATGAATGAATGAGTTAATTTTTGCATAAAATTAAAAAAAATACAATAGTGGTATTCATGCAAACAATAAAACCTGGAATTTTTGCTCAGCGTAAGTTTGCCCCGAAGCGTTTCATGAGGCAACAAATAAAGTTTCTCAGTGTATCTGTGCAGCAATTGTCAAAAAAGGCTGATGAAGTAAATAAATAAAGTACACGAACTTCTCTATAACGAACTTCTTTATAGCGAATTTCTCTCTATAACGAATTTTTTTCAAAAACACTACATTTTCCTAATGTTTTTCACACATTTTTACCTCTCTATAACGAATTTCTCTATTGCGTAGTTTTCTCTGTAAATAAATAAATAAATAAATGGTTTCCCATTACATCCATGAAGGGACCGGGGAGAACTTCTCACAATCACTGAGCTGTGCGCTTTCCAGTTTTCACTCACTGATTGGGACCTACAGTTTTACACCGATTCCGAACGGTATTTTGAGAAGCTTTTTCATGGCTATATACTCGATAGTGTCGCCGTCACTATGCGAGGTGACCGCCGCCGAAAGAAATTTTTTTTTTGAAGGTGGTCAGAGCAGGGTTCGAACCCAGGATCTCATGTACAAGAGCCGCACACACTAACCATTGCACCACCGACGGCCTCCCTAAAGCGAATTTTTTTATCAGTCGCAAAATTCCAATGAATTTATGCACACACAAATATTGCGGTAAAATACGTTACATTTTGTTTGCCTATTTCAAGGGAAAAAACAAACGAAAGTGAGTAAGAAAATTTTAGTTTGTAATAAGTTTTGTTCTGCAAGGTTGTTTTGAAATTAAGATGTCTAAACGCAAAAGTCTATCTTTTGAAAAAAAGTGTCTTATAATTTCTGCAGTATCACAAGGAAATAAAAAAAGAAGGATATTGCTGAAGAGTTTGGAATTTCTCCAACTACTTTGTCAACAATTTTGAAGTATAAATATAGGATTCAAGAATCTAGCTCTTCTGGTATACTTATGTTAATGAAGCTATGATTAAGTGGATCACCGTTGCAAGGCATAAGAACATTCCACCTTCCGGACCGTTAATCAGAGAAAAAGCTGTGGAGTTTGCAGAATCATTGGGACATTCCGATTTTGTTGCTAGTGCTGGTTGGCTTGATAAATTTAAACGCAGACATAACATTGTTGGAAAAATTGTGGTGAAAGCGGATCGATTGACATCCAAACTCGGGATGATTGGATTCAAAATATTTTACCTTCCCTTATTCAAGAATACGATAAGAATGACATATTTAACGCTGATGAAACAGGATTGTTTTTTAAATGTTTGCCATCCAGAACACTAGCCTTTCGAAATGAAAAATGTGTTGGTGGCAAAAAAAAGCAAGGAAAGAATAACTGTCATGGTAGGTTCAAACTGGAGTGGAACAGAAAAACTTAGACTGCTTGTCATAGGAAAATCAAAAAATCCTCGTTGTTTTAAAGGATTACAATATCTAGAAGTGGATTACGAGAATAACTCAAAATCTTGGATGACTAGTGAATTATATGAGAAGTGGCTTCTAAAGTTGCACAAAAAATTTGCGACTTAAAAAAGGAAGATTTTACTTTTTATTGACAATTGTCCGGCACATCCAAAATCAGCACAATCGAAGCTAATAACTATTAAAATTGTTTATTTTCCTCCAAATATGACATCATCCCTACAACCAATGGATCAGGGAATAATACAGAATCTGAATCGTCACTATAGAAAGCGAATTCTAAAGAAAGTTCTGTACTATTCAAAGAAAGAAACTCCTATGTCAATTAACTTACTTGATGGATTCAGAGATTTAAGTAAAGCCTGGAGCTCAGATGTCAAAAAGGAAACAATTTCAAACTGCTTTAAAAAATCTGGATTTGATGAAGGCATTGAACTATCAGTGGATATTGAAGATGAAAACATTACTTTGGCAGATTTGTGGTCCGCGTACATTGAAGAGAAAAACATTGAGGATGTCACTATCGAAGATTACATTAATGTTGACAACGAAACATTCACTATGGAGTGCCCTTCCGATGAAGATATTCTGCAAAGCATTCTATCAAATCAGTATGGGGTTAATAGTAAGTACAACATATGCACTTAAGAATCATGAAGAATACCCACTAATATATTTTTTTATTTAGGTTCAGAAAATGATGACTCTGACGCTGATGAAGAAGGAAATGAATTACCAACATTTTCTCAACTACACTCATCTTTCAACACAATAAGAACATTTATGGAATCAAGAAATAATGTCCGGATGAAATTTTTTCCTTCCTCAATAGATGTGAAGATTTTGTCGATGAACAGAAATTTAAAAGTTTAAGGAAAACGAGAATAATGTCGTTCTTTCATATTAAATAAGTTTCAATGTTTATATAAATTTGTATGTATCGAAATAGCATATAAATGTAATAAAAAGCTAGTGATTACATATACCATAGAGTAAATTTATAGTAGAGCCGCCATTTGTCTCATCTGACGTTTCCTTTCACACTCTTCGTGATGCGGTCGGTGTGATAGAGAGATGTTTGACGAAAAGTGATATACACCAGGTGGAATTACAATAACTTCTTGCTTTAATTTTTCATGCAATTTTGGTGAAAAACTGTGAAATTTAATTGTGTTTTTAACTTTTTTATTGACTGTTATTGTTAGCATACATTTTTGTATTTAACACAATAATTTTAACACACAAAACGAAATGCCGTTGTTGTTATTTTGTTCGTTGTTTTGAACCATTGCCTCTATCTGGTATTAGTAAAGCAATTCTTTTCAACATCAAACGTAAATATCACACCAGGCCAAATGTCATAAATTTGGTGGGAGAACTAGTAGATCTACTATAAGTATTAATCTATGACATATACATACATACATACAACCAAATAATCAGTAGTTTCTCTATAACGTAGAAATCGACGATCCCCAGTGACTACGTTCTAGAGAAGTTCGACTGTATAATTAAAAGTATATGCTTTACCTATTCCATTATTTTATTTTTCCCACATAAATCAAAAAGCCTATCTTTTTTCCAATACAAAAATATTGACATTGAAATGTCAAAAGTTTTCACGTTTCTTTTTCCAGGTTTGCTCAGCAAATTTGCCTCGAAAACTTTCCACTTTTGTGCAAGTCGATATGTATGGGAAATTTGTTTGTTTTGACGTTTGCTGTGCAAGTTTACGATGTTTTCGAGTTTACGAGGTTCTTTCGAGCTTTCATGAAGACCCCTAATATATTGCCTACGTGAATTTGTGTTTATACACCCCAGTTTTACCTACTGAGGTTGTAAATCTGTGCTATAAGTAGTGCTATTTTTTCGAATATTAAATTTGTCGTCAATATTATAATATTAATATTATATACATATATTATAAAATATATATAAAAAAATAAATGGCTTCCCATTACATCCCGTGAAGGAATTAGGGAGAGCTTCTCACAACCAATATATAATATTAACTAATTCAAACAAATTCTTTAATAATTGTCCGGTTCAAGATCAATAATTTGAAGACGGTACACTCGAAACGCCCATCTCATGGTAATCGTTGTTTCTTTTTTGAAACAACAACATCTGTGCAATGGCTTTCGATGAAAGCATAGGAAAGAAATGTTTTGAATATTGACGGTTATGGCAAAGTATGGTTGGGGATGTTTTCGCACAAGTAGGAGTTTAGACAATTCTCGCTTACTTGAGATTTGTTTATCCCTATAATGTGTGATGATATACCTAAATACTTGTGGAGAAGGGAGCTGATGATATGCCTGGGAGGGCATTGAAATAGCTATATTCCCAACCATCCACCATAATGATCAATTTCACAATTTTTCTTTTTTTTAATATTAATATTCTATGAAAAAGTACATTTTAATAGTTATTGATCTTGAACCGGACAATTATTGAAAACATAACAACTAAAAGATCGAATAATGTAAACGAATACAAATTCTTTAAGATAAAATCGCAATTAAAAGGGTCCGTGCGACGACTGCGATATGTGGTGCCTTTTACCGATGTGGGATGGTCTGAACCAAATCCGTTTCTTGATCAAAATCACATTGCGATTAATTTATACTTCTGGAAAGAATTCAACACAATGGCCAGAATCATTCTACACTGATAAGATGTGGATACAATGCTCATATTGTCTGATCTCATAGAATAACCCCAGCAGAAAACTGTCAAACTAGTTCATAAAAGTACTAGTTCAAGCACTAGAGTAGTTTGAACTAGTTATTGTGTCTCCAGTTCAGAACTAAATAAATACATAATTAATTTAAAAAAATATTAAATTGTGTCGTTTTTAATTTTAAAGGCATTGCAGAATATAAATCTACATTTATACATATATGTATAACCCTTTTTCGCTTTTATGTTAGTTAATACTGTAAACTATTTAAATTTTTCACCACCAACGATTAATTTTGTTTTATGCTAAAATAGTGTAAATTTTTCTATTTATATAAAATGGTGACTTAACCCTAGTGAGATAACGTCCGTCTCTGAGACGTAAGACATTTATTTATTTCTTTGATTTTTAAGGGGAGTACTGTTCGTCGGTTTTGCAGTTTAAAATTTGAGGGCTTTTCTTCAGATACCATTTTTTATAGAGCAAGACTTAATCTTATTAATTTGAAACGAATTTAATTTTAAAATATTTTGCAACTTTTACTAATTAGACCTCCAACTAGCATACGTTTTCAAGGAGTATAGTTATCTTTTATGTACTATAAAAAAATAAGGCTATTTTTCTAGGTTTAAATGCCGGGAGTCGGGCTTAACCAAAGTATACCATTAACCAAATAAAATTATGGCAAAGTAATAGTAAGCAAAACATTTTTTTTACTGACGGTACTTACTTAAACAGGTTGTTCTAGCTTTTCTTGGAAAAAGACAAGCGTGGATACAAATCGTTATGCAGAAATTTCATGAATTTCCTATTTTTTACGCAATGTTTGTCCCCAAACAAATTTGCCTTTTTTGTTTTCCTTTATTTTGCCTAATTTGTCGAAAATCAACAATTTTTCCAATAACAAACCTCGATAAATAAAGTACTTATTACTTGCTCTTATATTATGGTGTTGATTGCCGCATTTGACTTTAATATAAGTACCAACTTTTAATGACTAGTACTGAACTATATTTATTTTCTATGGTACAGAACTCCTTCACCTGGGGTAACAACCTTGTCGCGATGTGGGGGCTTAAGTGTGGCCGAGGCTGCCTAAGTGTGGCCTTGGCTGCGCGAACTAAAGGTTACTCCGGGGGGAAGTTGAGTCTCGTTGTAGGTCTATCTGTTGATCAGGCCTACTTAAATAACGAATGTCAATGAAGCTTCCCCCGACATGGCGATTCTTGCGATTTTGGCGCCATTAGAATATCCAACGTTGAATGCAAAAACACTTTTAAGGTCAAGGTGGTTGGTAGCAGTGCCGAGGACCTAGAATGGCCAGTTAGTGTTTAAACAAACTGGTTCCTAACAGCTCCCTCCGACGCCAGGGCACGGGTCGGTAGTAATGAAATATGTTGCCCGGTCCAACTCACGCCGTCACTGGGGTGGACTGTATTATATTTACTGGCATACTCGTGGGACTAACATGAACAAAAAAGAACTAATGAAAAAACTAAAAACAGGAAAACAAAACAATGATAACAACACTGCAAACGAAACTGATACACGAAACGATACTAATACGACATTTGAAACGGAACACAGGCTAATCCACGATAGCATTGTGAAACAACACCATGAGATCGTTTCGATGATAATGAAAACGCAGAGTCGGGTTCATCATACTCATGGTTCTACAGAGGGTGGTGTCTTGACCCCTGTAGTAGAGTCTGTGGCAAGCACACAAAAAGCCAATGGCAACCAAAACAAGTATGATGACGCGGACGAAACCAAGCGGGGCTGCATAAGCCCTCAGCCTTCAATAACAGGTGGTGACTCCAACTCTGATTCCCAAAGTGATAATAATGAAAACAACATTACCATTTTAGCAACTCCAAAAAATGACGAGGTAAATAGAATGGTCGATGAAGTAAGCGAGAGCATAGCGAAGCTATCCACACAAAAGAAACGACTCTCGGGGGCTCAACGCAGGAAGATTGCAAAGAGGAACCGTTCAGCCAAACAAGCCGAAAAACAGGATGTTCCTAAGGACCTGTCGGTGCCTCCCTCGACCTCAACAGAGGCTGAGAAGAGAAACCGATCACCGGAAGAACAGAACACTGTCAAATTAATGGCAAAGAGGAAAAAGTGTTCCCCGTCATGTGGTAATTCGGAGACGCCCAAACCCCATATTACCCAGGGGATGCAACAGAGCTCCAGGGACAATAGGAGCAAAGCCGATGCGATTACCGGAAAGGCGAGCACATCAGCCAAATCAACCGACAAGGAAAGGGCGCGTAAACACGAACCCTATCCAACTCGGAAGAGGAAGCTGAATGCGAACACGGGCAAAGAACCGCCATCCTACGCAAAGGTAGCGAGAAGGCAACAACTGGACGATCTCTGCTATGCAGTAATTGACAGCGGAAACCCAACTGGCTCAATACCGGATAACCAACACCAAATCGTGGAGGACCTCGTCAACACGAAGGTAATGGACCACATAATGAAGGCCGAAAGTGGACCTCCCATAGAAGTTGTCAGTAGCGGCTTCAAAGGGGAGGTACTCACTTTACAGCTGGCCTCACAACGCTGTGCGGAGACTTTAAAGAAGCTGGTGGATGAAATCTCTGCCCCCTGGGAAGGCGGTAAGCTAGCCCTCGTAAGGAAGAAGGACATCCCAAGGCTGACGAAGGCTACTGTATATATTAAAGGATGAGGCAGCAAGTTTGCATCGGACGCCATACTTAAAGTCATTGGCAAGCAAAACGCAGGACTATCCGTGGACAAATGGGTCGTTTTCCACAGGGAGAAGGGGCAGGAGGGCACACTCCTTGTGATCGGAATAGACCCGGCATCCATGGCTGGTCTTGCCAAGACTAAAGGTATGGTGTTCTTTGTGACCAAAGCTGTCTACATCAAAGTTGGCAAAGTGCCAATCGGCATGACGACCGGAGGAACACAGCCGGAGGATGCGAAGCATGACGAAGCGAGTGGAGGCTCGGCGGAGCAGACACCGCAAAATAAGAAGGAGGAAGTGGCCGAAGGCATCACAAACTCCCAAGAAGACCGGTTACTGGAGGACAAATGTTAGAGGTCATCCAGATTAACCTCCACCGGAGCGAGACGGCAACCCACGCTCTGTTGGATAAAATTAATAAAGGTAAAATACACATTGCTTTAATACAAGAACCTTGGACCACTAAAGACAAGGTTATTGGATTAAATCATATTAATTACCAACTATTCTATACGAAGACGGATTCCCGTCCGAGAACATGTATCTTATGCCATAAAAACCTTTGTTTTCTCTTCTCCCCAGAGTTGTCAACATCGGATGCAACAGTGCTGAAACAGGGAGATGGGAATATATACCTGGCATCAGTATACTTGCCATATGATTCGCCGACACCACCACCTTCGTCGGAATTACAGCGACTGGTAGAGAGGGCCAAACAGACAGGTAACGAAGTATTAATAGGTAGTGACTCTAACTCTCACCACACGTCGTGGGGTAGTACTAACTGTAACCGTAGGGGGCATGCCCTAGTAGAATATTTGAATACTAACGACCTTTTCACACTGAATATTGGGAACAAAGCCACTTTTGTCAACAAGATTAGGGAGGAGGTGTTAGATATAACAATCTGTTCTGAACACCTTATAGATGAAATTCAAGAATGGAGGGTTTTAAATGAGCACTCATTCTCGGATCACAGATATATTAGATTCAGGATAACACGGCCACCACCGAAACCGATATGCTTCCGAAATAGGACCAAGACAGACTGGACAAAGTTCGGAAGCCTACTTAAGAATCGACTAGTCCACCCTCAACTCGAATACTCTAGCAGGGACGAACTAGACGACATAGTGACAAAGACAACGCAAGCACTAGTAAAGTCCTTCGAGGACAGCTGCCCACTTCGGGAAAGAAAATCGGCCCAAGAAAAACCCTGGGTTACAGGGGAAATACGAAATCTAGGGAAGAACGTCCGTAGACTTTACAACAGGGCCACGCGTAAGAAATCACCAGTATACTGGGAGGACTACAAGAGAAGTCTCGGTGAATACAACGCAATATTGAGAAAAGCGAGACGCAACTCCTGGAGACTATTCAGTGAACAGGTGGATAGCGTCAACGATATGTCGAAGATGAAAAAATTCCTCTCTACGTGGGCAGGCGGAAACGCTAGTAGATGACAAGGGAAAGAGAATGAATACAATGGAACAAACACTTAGGCACCTGATGGATACACATTTTCCAAATGGGAACGCGGAACCCACAGGGGAGTGGTCACAAGATGAGAATGTGGTACATCAGTCGCCAATCATTACGGACCAAATGGTCCAAAAAGCTATAAAGAGTTTCTCCCCATATAAAGCGGCGGGACCGGATGGTATTTTCCCGGCTATCCTACAGCATGGGGTTGACCAAATAACAACCCATCTGGCAGGAATTTTTTCCGCATGCTTAAAATACGCCTACACACCGAGAAACTGGCAGGCCAGGGTAGTATTCATACCCAAACCTGGAAAAGCAAGCTATGCAACGGCAAAGGCTTATAGACCAATTAGCCTCACCTCGTTTCTACTCAAAACCTTGGAGAGAATAGTGGACGACATGGTAAAAAGTGGAATACCGAGCGATATGCTGAAGTTTAGACAACACGCCTATGTCAAAGGCAGATCAGTGGACACCGCACTTCATGATGTAACCTACTACATAGAGCAATCTCTCAATGACAAACTATACACACTCGCTGTATGCATAGACATTGAGGGAGCGTTCAATAATGTCCGGACCGAAACACTTATCCAATCCTTAGACCAGTTTATGGTGGACCGGGCATTAAAAGACTGGATCAACCATATGCTAAGGAATAGATGGATAAGCTGTGGTTCCCATGATGTAAATATTAGAGACAGAGTACAACGTGGAACCCCACAGGGAGGGATTATATCACCACTCCTATGGGTCCTCACTATACACAGTCTCCTAAGGAAACTTACCGACGAGGGACTTAAACCAATCTGCTACGCAGATGACGTTATAATACTTTTTAAGGGAAAGAACCCAAACCAATTATGCAGAGAGGCCGAGAGGGCACTGAGTATAGCGTATGAATGGGCACAGCCAAGGGGCTTAAATGTAAACCCGGACAAAACGGAAATATGTCTATTCACAAGGAAGACGAAAATCTCAGTCTATGAAGAGCCACGATTCTTGGGAAAGACGATTAAAATATCCGATAAGGTTAAATACTTAGGCGTAATCCTAGATCGGAAACTGAATTGGAAGCACCACATAGAGGAAAGGGCTAATAAGGCCTACAGATGCTGGTCGCTATGCAGGAGGGCTATAGGGTCCAAATGGGGCCTCAAACCGACTATGACACACTGGCTCTACAGAAGCGTAATCAGGCCTGTACTAACATATGCTTCTGTAGTATGGTGGACGGCAGTTGAGAGGAAATGTAACATCGCAACACTGCAGAGGGTTCAGAGAATGTGCTGCATTGGTATCAGCGGTGCAATAAGGACAACCTCGACAAGAGCCATGGAGACTATTTTATGTATCCAGCCAATCGAGATTAGAATCAAATACGAGGCTGCCCTTGCGGCAAAACGCCTACAAGCTACAGGTGAATGGATCAACAGGGATCTCACATCAAAACACCAACGGATAACTGGGGCCTTAGTCGGGTACACTCAAGATACGTGTGAATCTGACCGAATACCCGAGATAAGGGTTAAGGCGAACTGCGTGACCCTAACGCCAACTAGAGACGCCTGGCAGAATGGGAGCCTGACACCAATGCCAAATGGGACTTACTGCTACACGGATGGCTCAAAGCTAGGAGAAAAAACGGGTCTAGGATTCTTTATTGAAAATCCAGCAACCGAATCCCACCTACGCCTCCCGGATCATAATACGAACTTTCAAGCGGAAGTTCGGGCGATTACGGAGTGTATCAAATGGCTCGGCGATAATACAATCCCAGCCGAGGCAAATATATTCACGGATAGCCAAATGGCAATAAAGGCAATATCATCAGAAACGGTAAAATCTAGAACGGTCCTTGACTGTAAGAAGGTGATAAACGACTACTCTATGCACGGCAGACTCAACATCATCTGGGTGCCGGGGCACAGCGGGGTATTCGGCAACGAGAAAGCGAACCTCCTGGCAAAGAAAGCCAGGGAACTCCAAACGGTAAGCCTAGATGGAGCGAAACCCTTTGGGGTGACGAAGGCTGAGTTAAATAAATGGGCGGAGTCGGCACATATAGCCCAGTGGAACCGGGAATCAGTAGGCAGGATGACAAAGATCCTATGGGGAGACCCAGATGGATCGAGAACAAAAGGTTTGCTGAAACTGGGAAAAGCCGAAATGGGCAAAATGATGGGAGTCTTAACGGGGCATTCGGGATTACGAGCCCACCTGTACCGTATTGGACTAGTGGCGAACAGTGAGTGCAGGGCATGCATGGAGGACGATGAGACGTTGGAGCACTTCTTATGCCACTGCCCGGCCTTCACACAAGCTAGATCCAGATATCTTTCGGATAGTACGATACCGGACATGACCAAACTTGTGGGTATGGACTGGAATAAACTAAGGAATTTCGTGAATAGCACCGAATTCCTATAAGGGACATAGTGAAGTAGTAGGATAATCTTAGAGCGCACAACAGGTCGAACTTAGCGGCTTAAGTGTATGTCTTTACTGACATGGGAAGGTTTAGAGTGCTCCTTCTGAACACTCAACACCACGCCCCTCTTTTCGAACTAACTAACTATGGTACAGAACTAGTTCTAACCCGATCATTTTGAACCACCAAATTAGACTTTGAACTAGTACTGTTAAACTAGTTCACAAGCGTTCAAAAGCGACACCCGAGATATAATTTCTGCCAATCCTAGGACATCGTAATGTTAGTTTCTACAGTTGATTCTATGGGCGAATACTAGTCATATAGTTCAAAATTATTTGTTCAATTCTAGTAATAGTGTTGAAAAACAGAATCAACAAAATGGTTGTAAGACGTTTGGTGGTGATAATCACTCTCGGAAGGAACTCTGAAATACATTAATTTATCTACTTTGGTTTATATAAAAAAATTTGTTTTGGGACATTGACTATAAAGTTTCAACTTCTATAAAAAAAATTTGTAAGAAAAAAGTGGTCCAATATTTTTGTCAGTAGTAGTGCCTGAAATTCTTCATCTATAAGAGTAAAAATATCCAGTCATTGATGAAATTTTCCGAGTTATGACCGTTTTTAGCGCCAAAAAAATGTCACATTTTATTATATTTTTTTTTGTTTATGGCACATACGCGAACATAAGCTGAATAACCCTCACTCGGTTTTTTAGTCCGAAGTTATCTTCACGTATATGCACTTACATTAGGGTGTAGCGATAATGTATGCAATTTTTTTTTGTTACTTTTTTGTAATGTAGACTTTATTCGGAGTTACTTTTGAGATAAATTCAGTTTTGCCGGAATCCCAAGTTCAGACATAGCTTCGTACAGTTTTCCCCGTATGGGGCTATCGAAAGCAGCTTTGTAATCGATAAAAAGGTGGTATGTATCGATTTGCTTTTCGTGGGTCTTTTCCAGGATTTGGTCCAATCAGGTTTTCAATATTTGTTTTCAATAATAATAATAATCTTTCACATAATACGGATTACCCTTTTTTAATACAGGACATAATACACTGAGACTCCAATAGTCAGGCATAGATTCCCCCAGCCATATACCGCATATAAGTCGATGCATGTGGGTTGGCAGTCCTACAATCTACACTTTCTTCCACTATCATTACCTTCTGATCTTCAGTGGAAAATTCTGAGTGGAGTAGTGCTGAAAAGTGGTCTCTCCACATTTTGAGTACACAATGCTTATCAGTCAGATTGCCATTCTCGTCCTTGCAGGAGGGTAGCCCATTATTATGCCCGTTATTCGATCTTCTTACCCTCTGGAAAAATTTTCGGGATCCACCATTCATCCTGCTCAATTCGGGTTTCTCACTCTCCCTCTGCTCCCACTGCCATTGTTTCCGCCTAAATAGCTTATTTTCCTCTCTTCTCAGCCTCTTGTACGGCTCACTCGCAGCACGCGTTGTAACTGACTGTTTCATTGCCTTACGTGCAGTGCAGCGTCTTTTTCATCAGTTGCAATGCGACATTTTTCGTCGTATCATGGCTTATCCTTCTGCGGTTTTTGATAGCCAAGTTCATGGGAGATGTGCTTCCACTGCGCATCTGGGTCCTCGGGATGGGGGTTTTCTGCCCTAGCAGGAGAGAGCTTATGTGGATAGGACATTGATATCTCCGGTATTTGTAGCTTGTCAATATCTAGCTATTCCTGTGTTCGGCTTCGTTCTTTTTTGGGCTGTAATCAGGAGATATCCAGGTCGCCTTATGAATGTTCTTATGCTGGAATCGTGTGCTACCATGTTCATTGCTGCGGCGAAATCTATCAGTCTTAGTCCATTATCGGAGGTAGTATCATGTATACTATGATTACCGATGGTTGGTCGAAAGACACTTCCTTTCCCAATTTGGCTTAAAATAGCCTAGAATAAGCTTAATGTGGTCAAGCCAGCGTTCGTCTACTTTCTCCACACGCTCATAAAATGATTTTTTGACCTCATCATCTTTATCCTCTATTCGTGCGTGCACACAAATTAATGAGATGTTGAAGTATTTCGCTTCGATGCGAATGTGGCTATGCGTTCACTCACTGGGTTGAACCTTGAAACTAGGTCCTTCATGCTTTCGCTCATGGCAGCTGTAGTAAATATCGCAGTTTTTCTTTCTGGTACAACCATATCCTGTCCTGCATTCGCTGTGATGTCAGCTTTATATTCTCCGAGGACATCCGCCAGTTGGAAAGTGGCACCCGTCCTGTATAGCGTTCGCACATTCCAGGTACATATCCTTAAATAGTGGTCCTTATAACGTTTGCGAGGGTCGTCGACAGTTAGGGGGTTTCTTTGTTCATTATTTATTTTTCTGTGTATTTTCATTGCCAGCACGCCGTGGTTTGCATTTTACCTACTGCCATGATGATTATGTTTCAGCTGCCCATTATGGATCATACGCTGACCAGAATTCAGTGTGTCGAAACTGGTTTTTGGTTGATTTTGATCCGCCGTTGGCCAGATTCGCCTTCAAAGGACAGAAGAATATGTCCACTACTTCGAAGAGCTTCAGTGACAGGGTCACCTAATAATCCTGAGACGTATCAATAGTTTCGCCTTCTCACTTTATCTAGCTAACGGAGGTTTCCGATAAGTCATTGCACTGGACATACATAGTGCGTGGAAGTAGTGAACTAGCTGCTTGGACTGCCCAATGCGTTTGAATTTCGCAGACTTTTTGGTTCTTTTATTAGACGACCAGTAGATGTGCGCAATTTGGCAACCCTGGTAAAAGAGAACCAGAGTGCTAGAAATTCACTCAAACGCATTACTCTCTCGCGTTATATCTTGATTATTTCATACTGTCTGCATAGTTTATGTAATTTTACTTCAACATGATTGGACTTTGTATAGTTATGTACAATACAACTATCAAAATGCTGCTCGTGTATTTGAATATTCGATGAAGAGAGTAAGAGAGAGAGAGCAGAGAATGACTCACTCGTTGTGTTTATTGGCATTTGAGTGAAAAGAAATTTTCACTGTCTACAACAAACTACTAACCGGCGTTAGACCTCCTGTTAATGCAACGTTATCGGCCGAACAAATTTTAAGTATAAATTGAGGAAAATAAATTCTTTTAACCGGTACTTCATTGTTACGATAAAAGATAACCGGAGAAGACAAGACAGAGGGCTCTGAACTCCCTAGAATATTTAACTTGTATTTTTTTTTAAATGGATAACGGTGACAAATCCAAAACTAGTTGGACGATAGTACTTTTTTACAAGTAACACATATTTACAACTAGTAAATACTTTTACGTTTTGCATTTAAATAACCTACGAAATAATTCGAACGGAAATAAACGAATAAAAATTACAGCAGACAGTTGTCCGAGGCCTTCGGCCACGGACTGTCCCTGCAGGCTGTATATTTAATATTTTTATTGAAATAAGTTCTGCGAATGTTGAGAGGGCCGCCCTAATATTAAAAAAGGTTTACCTTATCGAGTCTTCGCATTAGCAATCGAGCGTTGTGTGAAAGCTTTACGCTTTACAATTCAAAATTAATGTTACAACAGCTTTATTGAAGCTTTCGCAAAAAAGCTTTATTACGTTAGCTTACTGTTTGTTTCACTTTTTACTAGATACATGTTGCCAAGCAACATTAGCTTGCTGTTCGTTTCACTTTTTACTAGATACATGTTCCTAAGCAATGTTGAGCAACCAAAAACACTCAACCAAACACCACACATATGTTTGAGTGTATGTGTTTAAACAATTTTTATTTGAGAAATTAAAATACTAGAAATATATCAACCAATATGAAATGTATATCAAACGAAAGATAACATCTTCATTTACCTACAAAAAAAATTTTAAAAAATTCATCTAGCCGTTTCCTCAAATTCAATGAAATAAAGATTACAACAATAAAAACCTGACATGACTCCTCATACCGTAAGGTAAGACGTATTCTACGTCAAAAAATAAACAAATATTATGCTTGTTTTTCGCCAGAAGGCTTCAAATGTTATATATCTCGCGTGTTGTTTTACAGAAAATCAGTTCCCGTATAGACTCATGATACCGAATAAGTGAGCACTTCGTCCAGTTTATCGGGTCAATCAACCGGAAAGCCGCCTAATTTAGTATGGCCGATACCGGAAAGGGAGTGGCAAAAGCACTCCCTGAGTAGCGTTTGACTAAATATTGCCTAATATCAAACTTCATAGATTGGTCCAAAATGGGTATGACGAAATCACCGTTGTTTTAGTGGGTGACCAGCGTTTGACAAAATTAATCCTAACACCAAATTCCAAAGTGTTTTACACGATTCACAGTTTAGGTATGATAGGCAGTGTTTGAATTTACTCACAAAATCCAATTACATTTTTTTCTTAGTTTGATCATCGACATAGAAATCCAAAATCCACGAAGATCGACTCAGCAATAATGAGTTTGGATTACTTGGATTTCTTTGGAGTTGTATTTATAAATTTTAGAAATTGGATTACCATTTTTGAGTAATATACGAAAATAATGCGAGTTGATCACAGAGAAACCACAGGCAATCGTGTTTTCTTTTCGCACAAGCAAAAGAAAAATATGACGCCAGTCTTCGTGCTTTGAGTTTGAGTCGAAAAAAACGACATTAGCTCTGTCTGCGTACACATATTTTGTGCAAAATGTTGCAAAATCTTGCAAAATGTTGTCTGAGTACTCCAAATCTCTTGCAGCGAGAGAGCCAAAAAGAGAATTTTTTGACAGTTGGAAGTTGTTGTGGAAAATGTTGCTGGAGAAATTTCTGCTTGCAAGATTTTGCAACTAGTTTGAACAGCTGTTTTTATTTACTGTTTGAATGAAATAATTTTTGTGAAATGAAAATAAAAAATGAAATTAACAATGGCAGAGGTAAGAAGTTAGAATTGTGTTAATTTTTAACGTTTATAATAAATTATAATAAACAAAACATTTTACTTCATGCTAGAAACGTGCAAAAATACAGTGCGACCGTGCGACACATATGCTAAAATTCGTTTGCTTTGATATTTCAACTGTTTACACACCGATCAGCTGTTTTCTTGCAAGATTTCACTGGATGCTGTCTGCGTACTTTTTGAGATATTTTCAACCGAGAGAGTAAAATTGTTCTTACTCTCCCAAAAAAAGTTACTGAGTATTTGCTACTGGAAAAGTACGCAGACAGACCTATTATGAGTGTAAAGCAAAAAAAAAAAAAAACACAAAATTTAAAATAGTGAAGAGAAGAGAAGAAATTTCGTTTCATTGATTTTGCGTGGGATAAAAACAATGAAAAACAAATATTTGTTTTAATTTGAAAATTATTTATTATTTATGTATTTTTGGATTTATATTATATGTATTCTGTTTAAGTTAAATTAATTTTTATTCATGTATGTATTTTTGGTTTTACATTGTATGTACTTATTTGTTTTGTTAAAATAAATGAATTTATCGCTAAGCCCAATGCACCATTTTCTATTTATCCATTTCATAAAATAAAATTTTGCCACCTTCGCCTAAAATAAATAAATAAATGGTTTCCCATTACATCCCATGAAGGGACCGGGGAGAACTTCTCACAATCACTGAGCTGTGCGCTTTCCAGTTTTCACTCTCTGATTGGGACCGATTCCGAACGGTATTTTGAGAAGCTTTTTCATGGCTATGTACTCGATAGTGTCGCCGCCACTAAGCGAGGTGACCGTCGTCGAAAGAAATTTTAAGGTGGTTGGAGCAGGGATCGAACCCAGGATCTCCTGTACAAGAGACGCGCACACTACCCATTGCACCACCGACGGTCACCTTCGCCTATGGTGGCAAAAACGGTGATTTTCTTTGAGTCACGAGCATCGGTTTCATTGGTTCTTTACTCTAGCAGAGATAAACATAGAATCGTATTGTGACTTATACTTACTTATCCGGTCTCGGACAACCCCGGGGGGTCAGGGACCTTACAAAACGAAGATAACATATTTCGCCAACCAGTTCGATCTTCTGCTTTATTTCTCCAGTTGGCAATACCAAGTGTACGCAGGGATTCGTCAACTCAGTCTTGGTCTTCCTATTTTTCGTCTTCCTTCGAGTTCGGTTTCGAAAACCCTTCGCGCTGCTTCATCTTCATCCATTCTACTGACATGGCCTAGCCAGCGCAATCGCGTTATCTTGATCCGCTTAACTATGTCAATGTCAGAATAAAGCTCATACAGCTCATGATTCATGCGTCGCCGATACTCGCCGTTGTGCACTATAGGGCCATCAATTTTTAGGAGTATTTTTCTCTCGAAGACTCCTAAAGATGTTTCGTCTGCTTGCGACAGGACCCAGGATTCTGCGCCATAAAGCAAGACAGGTTGAATGAGAGTCTGGTACAGCTGGACTTTTGCTACTCGAGAGAGGGCTTTATCTATAAAGTGCTTGCTTAGCCAAAAATAACATCTATTCGCAAGCACAATTCTCCGTTTGATCTCAAGGCTGACGTTGTTGTTTTTGTTCACGGCAGATCCGAGGTATATAAATTCGTCCACTACCTCGAAGTTATAACGGTTATCAACGTTCACGCTTTGGTCTAATCGCGTGGAGGCCCTGTTCGATGAAACCATTAATTTTGTCTTGTCCTCATTTACCGTCAGACCCACTTTTGCTGACTCCTTCTCAATTCTCGTATTGTGACGTCGTTTTTTTTTTGGCCTCTGTTCGTTGTTTTTATTCTCCGACTCAGAGCTAGAGCATCGTCGTTTTATTTTCTACTTGAGCAAAATCAAACTGAAAAGGGATTTGGATCGCTGCTCTAACATGAACTCATTTGTATTTTTTTAAGTACTCAGCGACAGATGATTTACAAAAATGTGCTAATCCAAATCCAGAAAAGGTCAAAATTGTTTGTGATTTGAGTCGTTTTCGTTGAGTACATACTAGACTGGGCGTGCCAATCTCGCCAAATTTCTTCAGTTAAGTAAAAATTTACTGATTATTAACCAATATATGAATTGAAGATAATCTCATAAACCAGAAGGATCTTAATTTTGTACTAAATGTGTCGATATGTATGTGAGGTACTAGAAAGGGCGCGCTAGACAAAATTTCATTGCGATCGGTAAAGATTTAATTTAATTTACATGCCTCAAAGGTCTTAAAAAGTCCAAAAACGAATTTGGTTCCAAGACACCTGGGTCTAATATGTCTCGTTATAGGTATTAAATTTTTCCACATCAAATGCTAGACATATACCCCATCCCTATGGGTGAGGGTATATAAATTGAAACAAGAACTGCATTTGCTATAAAGCGGTGAAAACTTTTTTCATTTCCCATCGTCATAGAAACAGAATCCGCCATAGCTCACGTAATCTTCAAGATAGACCGATATATATTGGGAGCATAATTACAACACATAAGTGTTACTTTTAAGGGTTAATCTTTCCATTTGCAACTTTTCCCCTGAAGATGTATAATGTACTTACCTACTTCAACCGAAAGGTGTTCATTAGTCACTTTACATGTAATTGATGTATCATCATCTGATGTGTACTTTAATACATCTCCAATTGTTTTTGAAGTCAACAGTTCGTTGTTGCAAATTAAGCCAGTGCCCAGAAAGTGATATCTTATAAGTTCAAGTAAGTGCGGTGCATCAGCGAATGTAAACACTTTCTCGGTTGGATTTACAGGATTTGGAAACCAAGGTCTATCTAAAGAAAAAGTTACAGAAAAAAAGAAAAAGTTGACACTAAGAACAAACAGTTTTATAGCATTTGCCGGCATACATAGCTAATTATTTTTGCATATATTTCTGAGGGTCAACATTGTCAAATGTTATATTTTACATAATTGCTATTTCTCATTCGTGTCGCGTATTTGAGAAAGTAATCATCAATTAAAAGGATTGTACGATGATCGCGGTATTATAATTCTAAATCCTACAATACATGTGGGTCAATGTATTTGATTTTAACGGTGTTGGGAGAGTCCGAACCAATCCCATATCGTCACCTAAAATTCAAAATGACGTAACAACAAAATTCCAAAATTTTCTTTCTGATTGATTATTATATGTTTGACTAAAATACACGATTTGACAAAGTTTTAAACAGCTGAGTTCAAAATCAACGATTTTATTAAAAAGACTAACTAAATGAAGCTTTTGATATATCCACATTTTTCCTTTGAACTGTAATGTTATATAAAATTTCGATGCCCCTATACATACGATTGACTAAACTACATATCCCCACAAACTTTCAGACACCTACGATCCAAAATGGCAATTTTATTCACAAAATTCCGATTCTATATTTATCTATTTTTTGCCTCTCCTGTAAAGTGATGAAAATGTTGTTACGTCTTTTTGAATTTTAGGTGACGATATATTGTTATCAATATGTGTATGATCCTGAGTACATATCCGCAGTTTACATGTATATGTGTTTAATATACTCTTATCAGAATCATTTACTATGAGTCGTTCTACCCTTTTTGGCTGACCTCATAAAGTAACTACAGTATCATTTGTGCGAACAAAGTGCCTGTGGTTGTTGCTTTGTTGTCGTCGTGAGTTTACCATTATAACCCATCAATAGTTTTGGTATTATTAGAACATTTAGAATATTACCAAGTTTTCTTTAGTTATTAACAAAAAAAGTAAATACAAATAAATGTAAAAAAGTTACCTGTGGTCACACCCAACTCTTTCCACAGTTTCCTATTATTTGGTCCCATGTCGCATACCATAGCCACTACTGGAAACCCTGCTTGGTTAAGCTTTGTAATTATGGAATATAAAATATCATCCTTCATTTGACAATCGAAATCGAAGAAAACAGGTCGTCTCCAAGATTTCCACAGTCCTTGAGCCATTACCACTTGAACATAGTCCGAAGGTTTTCTTCCAGAATCACCCACAAAATCTTTATTCGCTACTTTCATCTCATTAAATGCGAGTACACATATTTTGTCTTCGCTTGTGAGTTCTGTGCAATGTTTAAAAAAGCCTAATGAGCTCTTCAGAAACCCATTGTTTATGTTGAGTTTGCGACACCAATGTTCCAACATGGAGGCGTGAGGTAAAGGAAATCCTTTCTTATGTAGATAATTATATGCTTTCGGTCCAGCTGCGTGCAAGCGTATGGCACTTGAAATGTCATTCCGCCTCCATTGAACTTTCCCAGGGGTCATAATCTTCCTCATTTGCCCTTCGGTGAATATTGATCTCATGAAATGAACGGCCGCTTTAGTTTCGGCGAGCTTTCGCTTCAAGTTCTCATTCTCAGCTTGTAAGTTCTTATTCTCCGCTTGTAGATTTTCGATCATTGCTTTGTATTCTTTATTTTTCTTTGACGTTCTGGATTCAAGACTTAAAGGACTGGAGGCATACAATCGGCCAAAAGTATTACATATAATAAAATATAAAGTAGAAATAATATAATAAATAAAGATAATTAAATTTGGGAGCGCTTACTTTGTTTGCGGTTGACCGGCTGTATATTTCTCAGTTGTTCCGAGCCCATCAAGAGACACTCTAATAACATTGTACAAACAAAATGAAACATTCAATGGTATATATATTTTTATACTAACTCCATTGAAATATCCAAACAGTCTAGTGGAGAGATGTTGTTTCCATTTGTTGATGACGCGCTATATAATAAGGATAATAAATAACACTTTTTTTTAAATTTTAATAATTAACTTACTATGCGTGACCAAGCGGAATGGGGTCCTCATGCAATACCGGAACGAAAGGCACAGCACTGGGCATTAAATTATTATGAGTAGACCTTCTAATAATGTCTGTGGACAAAAAATGATCCTCACATATCAGAGTTTCCTTTGTGAACTGGATCTTGCATATATCAATCCACTTCCTTCTCATCCGTTCGTTCGTCGGAATTCTGAAGAACGAGCGGCTTCCATTTAGCTGGAAGTAAAAAATAAAATTTCGGTTTTAGTATTTTCACCAAACCAATTCGAAGCGAAGTTAACACTCTTGACTTGGAGACTTTTTCGAACAAGCGGGCACCCTGCAGGTAAGCCTAATTCGAATTGTGAGTGAAAATTAGAAACGCGACATTTCAAATTTGTTTGTCAAATTTCGGGTATAAATTAATCAATATCGATCAACCATTCATTCACCTTGTCCACGAATATACATGGAATATAAATTATTTCCAAAATAATTCGTCAAACATTCAGGCCTGTTCAAGTCGATATGGTTTTAAATCACTGGAATGGTTTCTGCGAGCAACGATTTTGCAAATCACGTGATATACAATCGCTCAGGAAAATAACGGTGAACACAGACCATTTGCTTGTTTTATGCAAAAAATTTATTGTAAATGTTTTAATAAATTTTTAGAAAACATAATTCGAGATGTTTTCTTTTCCTTTTTTAGTATTAAAATAACTTATTTTAATAGAAAAATCGCATAAATTTCACAATTTCTAAAAATGGTGTTTATTTTGGTTTACATTTGTTCATCATTACTCTTCTGCTTTTCCTGATTTTGTTCCTCTTTTCCTGTCCCGTTCTTTAGGCACTTTTGTAGGTGCCAGAGCCACAAAATGTTGGAGATGCATATTTAAATGACGTGGCAGCTTTGGTTTTTGATATCTTTCACAAATTTTTATTAAATATGACTACAAAAATATGTTGGGAAGCAAAGGAAATGAGAAACAAAGCCAAGCAAACAACAAAATCAGCTGTTCGCTTGGTGATTTCGAAAACATAAAATAATGCCGAAAAATGTAAAATCACGTGATTTTCAGAACACCTGAAAATTACCGTCGTGATCTTAAAATCGTTCGGATTATAGAAGCGGTTAAGATACCGGATCACTCGTTTTTAGGAGCTGTTCAGTACATTATTTTGTTTTTGTTTAGTTATAGTTTGAACCAGGTACAAATATCATGGTTGTTGTTGTAACAATTGGCTGTATCCACCCGTTCGACCCTGGAAGATATAAAAACACAAAAGAGTAATTCCCCTATGTTTCACTGGAGGTGGCGAGCTGGAAAAATTGTGCCACCTCCAAGGGTCTGTCCCATAGGTCCACTGGGCTCAAGTTAGTAGGCCTATCAGGACAGTTGGAAATGTGAATAGTGTTATGAGGACTTCGTATGCAGTGTGGGCACTGATCTAAAGTGCCTGAGATTATCCTAGATCTGTATGAATTCAGAATCCAGATCTAAGCTGGGCCAAAATAGTTCTGGTGTGCCTGGGCAGAAGCCTTTCATTATCCGAAAACGCGGGTGGGCCTCTGACAACGCCGTGATGTGCAACATTTTGCATGGAATTTTCAGATGGAATGACGTCTTGGAATATCTGAACTGGTAGAAAAGCTGTTATATTTTATTTCAATGGCAAAAAGCAAATCATTTTAATTATCACAAGTTATTGTCAGCTGTTCTCGGGTTTCGGTAATGAGTAATTTGATGAAAACGGATGGAATAGTGCAACTAGAGAACAATTTGCTGAAAAACATTTGAAATTCCCACAAAATGGGTGAAACCAAAATATCATATTGTATCGGGATACAGAAACAGGTAGATATGTCACACTTAACAGATACGTCCACTCCTACATACTTTTAAGGAAAATTTTGTATAAAAACTTTATCAGGTACAGTAGTTGACGGAAAATGGAATTTTCAGTTGTCCTTAAATAGTATTTAAAGGTGTTCATTCAACCTTTGTCCCCCATTCAACAAGTGTTTACGAAAACCAAAGCGTGTTATTTAATAATTTCAGATTCACTTCACCGCCGATTTGAAGAGAAGTTATTTTAGAAATATCGCAAAAACTATTTCAACCTTTCAGATTCAAAATGTAGACTGGGTGCCTAAAATATAATGCTATAAGGAATACAAATGATTTGGCCAGAGCCAACCAGCATTGAAAGTGATCCGTATGCGTGAATAATGTGTTTGGTTTGAATAGAAGGAACTACTCGGTGAGTCACCAACATAAGTGTTCCATCAGCACAAAATCCACTACCACTTTCAGTCGCAGTTCCGATTCCAAGATGACTGAGTCCCACTGCAAAATACACACCACCATCGTCGAATTTTGAGCCACAATCGACTGAGCCTGTACCATCCATCCGGACATAATGACACGGCAACTTAAGCTGTCTCAAGTATAGTCCATCATCCTCGCTCAACAACTGAAAGCGTTGAACATATTGGCACCAAGGGTACAAATTTATGGGGCTCGCAACTTCTGCAGTCTTTTTGTGTTATAAAGCTTTCTGCGTTTGATTGTTTTTGTTGCGAAAAATTGAATGATTGTTGTTTTTTTAAATATCCGATAATTTTCCAAAATTGTAACACCTGATATCTCGATAACGTTAACGTGACTACACGGTCCCTTAACCCCATTACCATACCACATACCGAGCTTTCGGCGCCCATATCTACAAAATTATGCATTTGGGGCGATTTTGTTATTTAAAGTTTTTTACTTAAAATAACTTGTATTACCCGACCAGGTTCCTTCCTGGAGTAAGCCATATAGTAGACATATACCTTCGTCTGTTTCCAGGCTCATTCCAAGAGAATATTCGCAGTCTACTTTTAATCATACCATTGAAGTGTTCATCGTGAGAATATCCACATCGCCTCTTCCTTTTCTTGCCCACGTTCTGCTTTTGTTAGAATTTTATATTATTCGACAGTCTCTTCACTTTCAAGCGATCTTCTGTAAGCTTTCTATTTTGTTTGGACATTGTAAATCTTTTGCACCATTCTGCAGACTTTCTTGACTACCATATCTCGCGCCACTTGCTTCTTCTTCGGAATTTTGAAGATTGAACCAGTTCCACTTACCTTTGGTTTTTTGCAAAGGCCACAAAGGTTACGCATATTTCTTTAGCTTCTTTTTTTTTATATATATTTCACAAATAAAATATTTTTTGCTTAAATTGTTCAACAATCGCGTCTATTTAATAATGCAAACAACAAAAATTTATTAACACAATGAACAGAGCCGGCCAGCCATTATCGACGCCGGTGGCCGCTTGTAGTTTCCATGGTAGAATTATCTATCAGGTAACGCTGCAGCCACACTTTCAAGTTTTTGTTTCAAGTTTTGTACACATACTGCTTGTCAAAATTCATGTAAATTGATAGCCGTGACGTAGGCTGCACGCAACTTGAAAGCAATATTCATTTTTCATAAACCTTCATGTTTTCTGTATAGCTCTATGAATCGCTACACATCATTGTATTTATTACCTCTACATTTTTAATTATTTATAATATTTTAATATTTGTAAAAGTAGAAATCGAAAAATGATGACGGCAGAATATTTGTAAGGAAGAAAACGAGAAACTGTTCATAACATATGTAATCAGCTGTTTTCTTGAAAGAAAATTGAAACACTCGACTTGAAAGAGAAATTGAAAGCAAGTTCCTTTCAATTTTTAAAAGTGTGAGTGTATTAGTAAAAAATTATGAATGTATTGAAACTTGAAAGGCAAAAATTGACCGTGTAACCCCCGTGTAAAGTCGTTTAAACATCTGATTCAGGCGACGACGTAAAAAATCTCTAGCGTCACGAATGGGAAAAGGCTTTACTCTCTCAATATACATATGTAAATCTAATCGATTACTTTACTTACTATTACAATTTTCTTTGGATGCATTTATATTGTACGTTTATGGGCTTCGAACAGTTTTAATAGGAAAGGCATCGTCTACTACCTCACATTTGTGTTCCAACACATTCAAATAATCGGTTGAAGTACTAACTCCAAACTATGTGCTTTCAATTTCGAATTGTCGCGAATTTAAGAGTTAAATCACAATAGTACGTTTTTTTTAAGAAGTTCTGTAGTTTCCGAAGAAAGAAAACTACGCAGTTGTATTTATCTCACACCAAATTTTTTTGTTGACATTCTAATAACAAAAAGTATAGTTGCCAACATACATATGTATGTAAATTCAGCATTGTCGTTAGTAGTGTGTTTGCACTTTCCATTTTGGCCATACTTCATCTTTTTTTGCACTCATACAAAAAATTCACCAAACCCAAACTAGGCAATATTACATACGGTTATTTTTTCTGTGTGCGCAACAATAGGCGTATTTTGGTTACACCGCATGCTTAGATTATCACCTAATTTGTATAGAGAGGTAAGCGGTATTAAGCGGCACTTGAAGTTACCGCTTCCACTTCAGTCCTAAGCAGGCATAAAGCTACCAGTCTGAAAAAATCAGAAAAGTTGTGTTGGATATCGTTATTGTGACGTTAAAGATAAGCAGAAGAGTATAAACATTAACTAGAATAACTACACACCATGCGTTAGCGCATGGTTGAAACCATAGAATAACACATACGTAGATAAACTTATTCTCTAATCTGACGTTTCATTTCACACTCTTCATCGTAGGTTTGTGCAAATGAGAGCAATTAAATTTAAAATTATCTTACACCAGGTGGAGTTACAAAATATGTTCACTTAACTTTTTCCTGTCGTTTTGGTGTAGAACTGAAAAATTGTAATATATTTTGCACTTTTTTGTTGACTTTTATCGTTGGTATACATTTGTATTGTATTTAACACAACTAGTTTGCCACAAAAACACGAAATTCGGTTATTGTTCCTATGTTGATCGCTGTATACTATTGCCACTATCTGGTATTATTGAACCCATATTTTCCACCATCCAATGTTTACTTTCCATCGTACCTATGACGTTTAATTTATTGAGCGAATAAAAGCTTCTATGGTAAGTATTATTCTATGGTTGAAACAGGCACAAAGTTGCCAGTAAGAAAAAATCAGAAGAACAGTGTTGGATATCGTTATTATGAGCCAACGACAAGGAGACGATTATATATATTATAATAAATTATCGCTAGCTTGTCGTGTTTATTGCTAGCAAGCAAGCGATAATCGCTAGCTTGTTACGAAAACTCGCCTAATGGCAAAGAGCTTCGATGCCTCTCTTCGTGTAGGCCATTTCATTGAGTTCGAGTTGCTTTGGTAATTTACTCTTTGGTTGGCATAATACGGACAGAAATAAAAGGGAATGCCTATTTTCATTCGTTGTGAATATGGGAGTAATAAGTAGTATAATGCTTAAAGTAACTTTGGAGTTGTAACCTGTTGTTTGAAAACAAGTTGAGGCTATATTGAAGATTGTACTTGTTAGGAATATTTATTATAATAATTTGTTATTTATTAGAAGTAATGTATTGTAGAAATTTGTAACCATATAAGCTCCAAAAACAAAGCTCGGTTATTAAATCACATAAAGTATTATACCTAATTTTAAATCTTAACATTATAGTCTCTACTTGTATTATGCAACAGCATATACATACATACTGATTAAAATATTTAAAAATTCAAAAACTATTAAGGATGACATGTGAGATTAAAAGAATTATACTATACTATTTATTTATTCGAAGCAGGAAAAGAGGACGACCAACACTCCGCTGGAACAGCCAGGCAGAAGAATCCCTCCGTATCCTTTATGTTACCAACTGGCGAGAAAATGCGAAGGATAGAGCCAGTTGGAGGAATATGTTGAAATTTGTTTAATTTGTTTGTTTAATTAATATGTGTAAGACATCTGACCTCATGCGGTCGTAAAATAGTCAATAAAAGTAAAGTATTTATTTTAGTTTTAGTTAAATAGTTTACATTTAAATAGGGGGAAAAGTTGCAATTGCAGCCAAAATTATTATAACAAATATTTTCCCATTACACCCCATGAACGGACTGGGAAGACCTTCTCACTATAAGTGAGCTGTGTGCCTTCTAATTTTATACCCACTGATTGAGACATACAGTTTTACGCCGGCTCCGAACGAGTTATATGTTTTAATCCTATTCCCGAAATATTTCGTGAACTGGACCTATTTAAAAACACCTTGGTAACACCATAAAGGTTGTCAAACAAATGACCGTAGATTATAGGAAGACACCAGTTCTACGAATTTTCATGGAAATTATTTTAAATCGAACAGGAAACCACGAAAAAAAAGATTTACAAAGTTTTTCGGCAGAATGCTACAAATGTTGTCACTCGTTTGTGCAGTTCTTGTAATTGTATTTTGTATAAATTGTAATTTACAATTAAAGGGCAAAGGGCGAAACTTTGGTTAGGTTTAGGACACGTGATAATAATAGCAGGCAGCATATGACTGCATTATAACCACTACTCGGAGGTCGGTTGACCAATTGTGACTGTCCTGAGAATCTGCAATGGAGGATCACTAAAGTAGATATTCTGATAGGTAGACCAACAAAACATATACCCAAAGATATATACATTTTGATTATTTTTCTTATTTATTTTTTAAATAAATATAATTTGCGAAACTCACTTTTGTTAAAATTTAAAGTTTATCCACGGTAGAATTTGAAAGGTGTATTTAAGCTTTAGTCGTTGGCTGCGAATGCGGATATATATTCGGCCAATGCGCCATCTTGAAGAATATTCGCGTCATCGAAATTCGCTGTATCTAGCTTATCAAGCACGTCCGGGTCGCGATCTGCAACAATTTCATGAAGAACTTCGTGTTCGCGGTCTGTACAAATCTTATCCGATACTTTACGTTCGTCAACGTATCTTCTGATTCCCAGAGAATTTGTGCAGTTGAGCCAGTCGGTGTTATTACTTTCTACATTATCAGTGCCATGTAAATGCTCCAAATTTCGTGCTAAAAAGTATATATGAAAGGAGATGTCATTATACAATTTATGTGATCCTTAAAGTTATTTCCCCTTACGTTCCATAAAGGCATTGGACTGCTTCTCACAATCAGTGGTCTGTACTGTTCTAGACTCACTGACTGTGACCTAAACTGTTAAACGAAATTCGAAATGTTTTTGAGACAAATAAATTATACATACCTAAGACGTACTTTCGTAATCTATGTTTGAACTCTGTTGGTGTTGGATTTTCTTCTAAGCCAGCTTTTCTTCGAATAGCCCAAAAAACATGTTTTAACATGTCTTGATTGAGTCGACTCGTTAAAATATAAATCATATTAAACTTCAGTCTAACATAATCGTAGAGCATTTCCAAGGCTTTATTGGTTATTATGACACCTTCCTGGAAATACTCCAAAGTTGTTTTATTTGGAATTATTGGTGATGACATCAATTTGTTCATACGCGTCAGTGTACTTCGCTGATCCGTCAACGCAATGCCAAATGGTTCCTTAAAGTATGAAACTGAGCATATAATGTCATTAATATTATCAAAATTGATGTACCTTGCCACGGGAACCAAATGTATTTGTAGTTGAATTTAGTACATCAAACCAATCGTTCACCAACTGAATGAAATCGGCTGTTTCAATTGGCTTGTTAGTATTCAATCCTACCGAGTTACATTGCCTAATAGCATTGGCCGTGGTGTTGGAAAATAGCTGTCCTGCTAACTTCAGTCCTGAAATTTTTTGAGCGTAATGACTGATTTACTGAGTACATCTTTTCCAATATAAACATACCTTGGCTTTCGGCAGAAAGGTGTTCATCGCTCAATTTACATGTAATTGGTGTATCACTATTTGAGATGTACTTTAATACATCTGCAATTGTGCTTGTAGTCAGCAGTTCGTTGTTCCACATTAAGCCTGTTTCTAGGAAATGATATCTTAGAAGTTCAAGTAAATGTGGTGCATCAACGAACGTGAACACTTTCTCGTTTGGATTTTCTGGATTTAGAAACCAAGGTCTATCTACAGTACCAGTTAGTTACTAATAAAAAGAAACAAATAAATGTAGAAAAATATTACCTGTGGTCACACCCAAATCTTTCCATAGTTTGCAATTTATTGGTCCCATATCGCATACAATCGCCACTACAGGAAACCCTGCGTGGTTAACATTAGAAATTATGGAACATAAAATATCTTTTTTCATTTGACAATCGAAATCGAAGAAAACGGGGCGTCTCCAAGATTTCCATAGTCCTTGAGCCATAACCACTTGAACATATTCCGCAGGCTTTATTTTGGAATCGCCCACTGAATCGTTTTCCACTACCTTCATCTCGTTAAATGCGAGTACACATATTTTGTCTTCCCTTGTGAGTTCTGTGCAATGTTTAAAAAAGCCCAATGAAGTCTTCAGAAACCCATTGTTTATGTTGAGCTTGCGACACCATTGTTCCAAAATGGAGGCATGAGGTAAAGGAAATCCCTTCTTATGTAGATAATTATACGCTTTCGGACCAGATGAGTGCAAGCGTATTGCGCTTGAAATGTCATTCCGCCTCCACTGAACTTTCCCAGGTTTCAGAATTTTTTTCATTTGCCCTTCGGTGAATATTGATCTCATAAAAGTGACGGTCGCTTTTGTTTCGGCTAGCTTACGCTTCAAGTGCCCATTCTCAGCTTGTAAGTTCTTTATCGTTGCTTTATATTCTTGATGTTCAATTAGAATTTTGCTTTCAATAATGGGAGGACTAGAGTCAGTGAGATATATCGTAAAAAAGTGTAAAATTAATATAATATAATAAATTGTGTGTTCTTACTCTGCTGGAATTTGACCATTTGAACATCCCACACTAGTTTCTGGCACAACAGGAGCCACTCTAATTAAATTATAGAAAGACGATAACGTTCATGGTATTATTTTTTCTGACTGAAGTACACTTGGTGTATCGGGGCTCAAAAATTATAAAAAAAACAGATGTTAGAGGAAACTATAAAAACTTAAAAAGAAAATGATTTCCGGTCATACACATGGGTCCCAGATGGTTAAATAATGAAATATGAGCGCATGGCCCTTTTACAGAGTAAGACTCGTTTCCGATTTAAAAAGAATATAGGCATCGTTGCGTTATTCGTGAGATGAAACGTTTTTATTTGGGTACCCACAATTGGCTCTTCCTAGGTGGACCGGTTTTTTGGATCATCTGGGCCCAATGGGTCCGTCCGATAATGATTTTTAAGTTTCTTGTAGTTTCCTCTTTTTTTTTGCAATTTTTTAGCTTCGAACCACCAAGAGCATTTTCTTCATTTTGGCTGAAGTTCAGGACCAGGGGCAGGCAAAAAAAAAATTTTTTAAAAAAAAACCAAATTAAAGAAATATTAAAGAATGTGAGAAAATTGAAAACTAGCCGTCGCACGGACCTATGGGGCCCACAGGGTCCAAAAAACAGTCACATCCAGGGACATTTGGCTATGGATTAGTGTGGGTACTTCAACGAAAGGTATTTGTGTCACGAATTCCGTGGTGTAATTTTTTTTTCGTGGGATGTCTGTAAGTCCATATAAGTCCACTTTTGTGCGTACAGTACCCATGAGATTGGTTATGGTAACCATCCAGAAAAAAATTTTTTTTTTAAAAAGTACCGAGTGATTTTTCCGATTTTGCCACACATCGACTTAAGGTACAGAGGGAATTTTAACCCCCTGCCTAAGCCCGGCCGGGCGACTTAGTGCAATATAAATTTAACGATTTTTCAAAAGTTCTACCACACGGTACGAGCAACATAGGTCCGTGCGATGGCTACTTTTCCATGTTCTCACATTCTTTACCTTTTCTTTAATTTTGGTTTATTTTAAACATTTTTTTTGCCTGCCCCAGGTCCTGAATTTTTGCCCTTCATTTTTAATACTAACTCTATTGAAATATCCAAAAAGTCCTGAGGGCAGATCCTGTTTACACTTGTTGAAGAGGCGCTATTTTAAAAATAATTAATGCTTGTTTCAAATCTTAATTACCAACTTACCCCGCGTGACTAAACGGAACCGCAATGGGGTCTTCATGGAATACCGGAACAAAAGGCATAGCACTGGGCATTAAATTATTATTCTTTGCCCTTTTTATAATATCTGAGGGTAAAAAGTGATCCGCACATATGCGAGCCTGTTTTGAAAACTGAATCCGGCAAATCTCACTCCATTTTTTTCTTTTCCATTCGTCCTTCGGAATTTTGAAGAACGTCCCATTCTCAGCCATCACTTTCTTTTGGCAAAGGCAACATTTGCTCATTTTTATTTTGATTGAAATATAACTTTTAATAAAGGTTTTGATTTGTTTTGTTGTGCAGTAGCAATTTTTGGTTGTTTTTATTCCAAGTTTTTGTTGTAACAGATGATCACACACATCCATATACTAAATTAATACATTTTGGTGTTGGAAAGTTGGTAAAAATATATTCGGTAACCCGATGTATTTATATCAGGTGATAGCAGTGTGCGGCGTTCATGGTAGCATAATGCCTTGTTTACGCTGCCACGAAATTGACAATTTCGGATTGAAATTGTCGAACGAAATTGAAATCGTTCACACTGGCTTTTGAGCAATTTCGTTGAAAAATGACAACTGTTTGTTTACAAATATTGCCATTAGTAAAATTTTAGTGCCTGGGCATAATAACCAAAATTCTGTTAGGAACTGAATGAAAACAATTAAATAAATGAATGATACGTGAACTTTAACATGAATCACTGATTCACCACGGTTTATAGTTTATTTTCTCCACCCTATTTCGATGTAAACTTAAAATTTCAATCTGATGAATGAGGCGGCATACAATTGTTTTGGTTTTTTGACGAAGAATACGTCTTACCTTACGGTATGAGGAGTCATGTCAGGTTTTTATTGTTGTAATCTTTATTTCATTGAATTTGAGGAAACGGCTAGATGAATTTTTTTTAAATTTTTTTTGTAGGTAAATGAAGATGTTATCTTTCGTTTGATATACATTTCATATTGGTTGATATATTTCTAGTATTTTAATTTCTCAAATGAAAATTGTTTAAACACATACACTCAAACATATGTGTGGTGTTTGGTTGAGTGTTTTTGGTTGCTCAACATTGCTTAGGAACATGTATCTAGTAAAAAGTGAAACGAACAGCAAGCTGATGTTGCTTGGCAACATGTATCTAGTAAAAAGTGAAACAAACAGTAAGCTAACGTAATAAAGCTTTTTTGCGAAAGCTTCAATAAAGCTGTTGTAACATTAATTTTGAATTGTAAAGCGTAAAGCTTTCACACAACGCTCGAATGCTAATGCGAAGACTCGATAAGGTAAACCTTTTTTAATATTAGGGCGGCCCTCTCAACATTCGCAGAACTTATTTCAATAAAAATATTAATTAAAATACATAAATTAAATTAAGTTTAAAAAAATTGAACATAATATTTTTTTTTTAAACGGACTTGAATCAAATGCCGTTGGTAAATATAAAAATTACAGCAGACAGTTGTCCGAGGCCTTCGGCCACGGACTGTCCCTGCAGGCTGTGTCAGAGACACGGCCATTAAGTTTAACGTAGAATACGCCATCCGATAAGACAGAAAACATATATAACAATAAATGATAAATAATATAAGCAAATGAATTTATTGTTATATATGTTTTCTGTCTTATCGGATGGCGTATTCTACGTTAAACTTAATGGCCGTGTCTCTGACACAGCCTGCAGGGACAGTCCGTGGCCGAAGGCCTCGGACAACTGTCTGCTGTAATTTTTTTTGCAATTTTAGTAACCACGTGTTCGGTGAACGAAGCCGATCCAAAATTATCGACGGCGTTAGAGCAACAAAAAAAATATATCGACGGCGGCAACTGAGTTTTAATTAAATGTAATTTTTCGGCAGACGTTACTTTTAGGTTCATCTCGTTAGTTGCATAAAAAATGTAGGTAATTTTTTTAGTAATTCGGTCCTTTAAATGCGGCTTAATTGATAATATCGGCTAACATTTTAAGTCGAAGCATGCCTTAACGACGGCGGCGTGAACTTCAAAAAATGATCTACGACGTCGGCACATCAGAAAATTTTCTGTCGGCTTCGTGTTCTTGCATATGTGCAAAAAAGAGTACTAAGTGAATTTTGCTGAGTAAAAACAGCGTTGTATACGACAATTTCAAGTCAATTTCAACGAAATTGTCGTAAATATCTCAATTTCGTAGTTGTCAAAATATATGCGAAATTGAGCAATTTCAACTTAATTTCGGCCCAAATTGTGAAAGACTTCAATTTCGCGGCAGCGTGAATAAGGCATAAATGAACTTTTTTCTTGCTAAAGCACTGTTACACGGTCATGCTCGGCATAACATCATACCACCATGCCCGTGTAACAGGCCTGACTGACAACACGGGATATCAGAATTTGTAGATATTTTGGAATGCCATTATGCTCGTGTAATAGCTCTGTTGTCATGCACAATATAAATTACAGTTGAAGTTTTTCATTCGAAGTGTAAAGATGGCGTGGTTATATCGCGCATTTTGCCAGTGTTCTTTAAATTTTATGCAAGTTTCCCAGAAGTCTGGAACATAAAAAGTGTTTATTTATTCGCTTTATTTTTTTATTTTCCAATATTTTACCAATTCGCGCGACATTATGAATGTAAACTTCCCTGTTCATTGTTTTTTTGTTTTCCAACCATCCACCATAGTGATCAATTTCACAATTTTTCTATTTATAATATTTCTATTAAAATTTACTTTCTCATAGGAAAAGTACTTTTTAATAGTTATTGATCTTGAACCGGACAATTATTGAAAACATAACAACTAAAAGATCGAATAATGTAAACGAATATTCATTGTATTTTTTTTAAACTGATGCCATGGCATGCCGCTCATGATGGTTTAATGGTAAAGCACTTTTTTCCATAATGCCGTGCATGACCGTCTAATAGCCGCTTTAGGTGTTTATCTTATGCCTAATTTACATCCATTTCGTATTTGTATTTTTTTTGTTTACTTTTACTGTAGATACACACGTATAATTCGTCAAAATAGAAATACGACGAAACAAACACAAAATGCCTGTTTTTGTTGCCTAAAGTTACAACAATTCCTATTGCGCATTTACACCGTCGTTTATCGCGGCTAGGTTACCGATAACCTTGTTCTCTAATCTTTGCTGTTTACACCACCCAATTTGAGATTAAATTCACATTTCATTAACGCCGTTCTTAGACAAACTCCGCGCCGAGACAAAATTATCGAAGACGGCAGCACAACAGGAAAATTAAGTTAGCGGCTATTGGTTTTGCCAGTTTTGTACAAATTTGGGATGGTTTTGAAATAATTGAACCTTTAAAATTGAATCCGGCCAGTTGATGAAATTTGCTCACTGTTTAAACCAATAAGAGCCAGTTATATTGGCGGCGGCGTGACCTTCGAAAAAGTTTTGGTGGCGGCGACGCGTCGGAAAATTTTCGGTCGGCTTTTAACTGTCAAACAGTTGATTTTTTGTGTATGTTTTTATTATGGTTGCATTTTTTTGGTATCTAAAAGTGTTGCATCAAAATGTACACCAGTTTCAAATGAGGTTAAAATCTAAAATCATGTTTATGCTGCCTCGAAATCATTAAATTTCGTAAGATTTCAATAAATTTAAGCGTAAACAATTTTTTTTTATAAAATGAGCAGTTTTTTTTGCGTTGAAAATTTGGACAATATTTATATTTTTTATGCGTGATACAAAAATCAAAGAAATAAAGGCCCGGGAATACATATAAACCAAATTAGAACTCTGTTTCAGTCAAACGGTAAAGTCAACAGGAATAGAATTACGCAAATGAACATCATCGGTGTGCCACGTACCCAAGGTACGAGTATATCCACCAGCCAGAGCATATCTATCATAAAATCTTTAAATATGTTAGTGGTACTAAGAACTAACCTAAGTACTAATTTTTATGTTGAGAAAATGTATTTATCGGTAATGCAGAAATACACACAATTCAACACCACGCCGATTACATCCAATCGGGAGCCATATGTATTAAATCTTTCAATCAAATTGGGCAACATCATCGGCGTCCCAAAAATCCAAGATACGTCCTCCAGTTAGTGCATACATCGCCTTAATAGACATTGAACACCAAAAGCTTGTCTGAACACATTAAGCATGTCAGTGGTAGCTGCCTCCCAAGTTCCAAAGTCTGCGAAGGCTGTCCAGCGTTCACAGATAACTCTAACATGTCCAGTGCAATGTTGTCCCTCGTTTATTTATCTGTTTTATTTGTCGTTTTTATTTATAATATTTATACAGTTGTAAGAATCCATTCAATAAAATCCATAAATATTCACTTTTATTATTTTTAAATGCACTTTTTATCAATGCTTTTCATTTATAAATAACAGTGGAATCATACATATTTTTCCTGAAGCTATTTTTGGGATGGTGCTTTCTCAACTGTATTTCAAACGTTGTTGCTGGCATTTTATTTGCGAGAGCATCACTCAAACGCCATGCTAAATTTTGTGACTCGGCCTTAAGTATAACTCATGTGAATCGTAGTGTTCATGTTATGGAATTAAAGCGTGTCATATGGCTCGATCGCCATATGTTTATATATTGGTTTGAATGTGTTCGTGCATCTATTGAGCGGACGGCCTCGTATGCCATGCGTATGCCGGGCTGGTAAACTCGCCGGACGGGGGGGATCTTCCCGCTCGCCAGATGCTACAACGATCGAACTCTGAGCATTGTTTACATACGAGCTTTGCACACACAAAAAGAATTCCGGACATAAAAAAAGAAACGGAGCCCGAAAGATATTGTCAATTAGTCTCACACACAAAAAGCGTACTATCGAAAACAAAAACAAGAATACTCTGCTCTGAAAGAAGTTCAAAAGCGAAAAACACTTATTTTGCATTACATGGGCTGATTGATGTTGTTGCCAGCTGGTGATGCCCTCCCTTATGAAGCCCTCTTAGCTTCTCCATGATACTGATACCACTTCAGTATCCCAAGAACGAAAAACTACCAAGATTACTTACCCCGAAGACCCCACTACTCCATCTCGGTCGTCTACTCGACCATACTCGTAATACTCATTATTTAACAACGTTATAATCTTCAATTTATTTGTTGCCAACGCAACCAAAAACTTCAAAACTTAAATATTACAAACTTAATAGTCATTTATCTAATGACTTAGAACAATAGATAATAATGCCCCATGGGCGAAGCGAAACTCTTAAAGGATTAATGAATTATGATTAATCTTAATTTTTAATTCCATGATTGGTTTTCTTACTTACTAAAACTTTACTAAAACACCAAGCCAAAACAAAAACTTCCTACCAGGGATAAATATGCTCAATCATTTAGCCGAGTCGTACTGGCTGACTACTTCGTACGGCCACGAATCAAATTCAAAATGGGCCCGTGCCCTTACAACACGAAGAACTACGAACGCCTAGGCTCCACTTCCATAAGATCGGCCTTCACGAACACGAGAACTACTTTAACTAGGCCGGCCTAGACAAACGCGCACGATTTATGCGCCCAGAGGCAGTTCGCATGGGCAAGATTAAATAAATATTCAATATATTTTAAAATAACAATGTCAATATAATGTCATCTGTCCAAAAGTCAAAGTGTGGGTACGGAAGCAGGCGCAAAACGCTTTCAGGCTTAGATTGGCTCCCTGTACAGTTACCAATTCAACTCCTCGATCATTTGGGCTTGACTTTACATCAAAAACTTATTCTAGCGAAATGGGCCCCTTCATGGGTTAATTGCCGAACGAATTCTAACGATTTCAATACCGTTTCAATTCGTTTAACAAATCTTTTACTAAAATTTCACACTTTCTGTTAATTCCTAATCTTTTACCATTTACTTATTTTCTATTATTTTCTTCTTAATTTCTTATATATTTCTTATATTCTATTCATTTTCATGAATTTTCTTTAATTTTTCATTAATGTTCTTCAATTTTCTTATATCTTCTTAATTTTCATTAACTTCATGAATTTTCTTTATTCACTTTCTTCAATTTTCATTTAGTTTTTAATTTTCATTTATCTTCTTGAGTTTTCATGAATTCTTCAATTAATCATCTTTAATTCTTCATGAATTTCAGTTTAGCATCTTTAATTTTTCATGAATTTCATGTTTGTCATCTTTAAATTTTCATGAATTTCAGTTTTCTAATAACTTCTTTTAACTTTTAATTTCGTTTGTTTCTTCTCGAGTTAATTTTCACTCAATATTCCCTACTTGAATGATGTAGGCCCTCTATAGGGCTCTACCTGAACTTAATTTAACACTTAAAGAGGGGGGTTTTGTCTGTCCGTATAAATAAGAAAAACGGACTTACCTAGGCCACCAGAGTGGCTTACTTGCTTATGATACTTTGCTGCTGCTGATGATGATGTTGAGGTTAACTATCTGGTGCTGATGGTAATGATGTTATCGGCAGCTGATGATGATGTTGATTATTTGCTATCTGCTGCTGAGGGTAATAAAGTTATCGGCAGCTGATGGTGATGTTCATGTTTTAGCAGATACTGATGATGGTTAGGTTTAGCAGCTGATGTTTGATGATGGCACTAAACTGGCGGTAAAAATTCTAATAACTGGGCTATGGCTGCCGTTGGAGACAAAGGATGTTATGGCCGTGACTTGGAGATGTGGCTGGGTCACAAACTAGTGATTTTCTGAACAAAGCTGAGCGTTTAGCCCTTGAGAAACTGCACGAATTCAGGACGGAAAAATCCGTGAAAGCTCGTAGAAAAACTAAAACACACCGTAAGCTTAACACTTTATGACTGCGCCAAGCGCATTTGACGCTTGCGCGGCTAGGTTACCCAATGCTCCTCCGGACAAAGCGCCTCCTTTACTACCCCTTCCACCTGCGGTCTCTAAACCGATGGGTTTCGGCGGAGGGGTGAAGTACACGTTGCCGCGGCGGGGTACCAAGCTCCTTGGCCGCGTTTCTGCGTGAAAATAAGCGCAAATTGCGCTAAAAAGCTGCTTGTGGTGGTCAGCGGCTCGCTGAGGAAAGCTCCGGAACAAAACCTAAGGAAAAAGACAGCATTAACTCGGGCCGGACAGACAACGTTTCTCCCTAACCTACCTTTTGGCCGGAGCACAGTCGCATGCGGGTATGCGCACTTGGGGTTGTTTTTTCACAATTTTAACCTGAAACGGCTGGAAACAGGTTTAATTCTCCGCAGAATCCTGGCGAATTATTGTCCGCTGAGGATTGCTACTCACTTGGTCGCTGGTGGTGAAGGCTGGAACAGGCTGGAACTTTTCCGAGACGGTCACTGGTAATAAACACTTAACGCTCTTCCTTTAGGCAAAAACTTCTTACACTTCCCAAGGTTTGGGCACAAATAAATCTTAACAAAATCGAACGGTGGTGGATCGGTGGCGTGGTCTGATTATCGCCATTATTTTCCTGGTACATAAATGCGGTTATTTGGTTAGCCGGCTGTGTTGGTTTGTAAAATTATGTATGTGTCAAATAATTTGACAGTCACACATACATTCACTGCGGGCGGATAAAATGTTAACAACATGATACAATCATGACGGTAGCGTTAGTGTACCGGGTGTTAATCGACGAGGGTGGATTAATACCAGGTAGTGATGGGTAATTTTAACGCGATAGGGCGCCGCCACAAACCCGGTCATCCTGATGACGACCTCGACGAAGGATGAAAGGGAAACCTACCAGGGAGGATAAATAGAGCATCGGGTTTGGTCGTCGTGGTGCCACCACCTGGAAGACCAGTCATCATTCCGAAGAATAACTCAGGCGCTCCCAGCTGGCAACAACCCTTCCAACTTCCCCCTAGCGTTACATCACCCCTGCTGGGCTTCTTTTCTTGCGTGGCTTAGGAGGTAAGCTCCTTTCGGTGTTCTCTGTTTTCTTTACGATCCCCTGACAACGGAGTGTTTACGGGTGATCTTGACCTCTCGACGACTGAGGCAAAATGCTTATGAGCTCTTCCAACTGCTGTTCGTTCTCGATCTCGCGCGGATTCGTCTCTCCGGACACGTGGACGATGACCTGGTCCTTGATGAGCTTGAGGAGGCGGATTCCCTTCCTCCCGGACAAACGTTTTGTCACCTGCTTATAAAAGGTGGAGACAGCGACACTGTCTCTGATCTCTAGAGCGCGAAACTCTGACCGTTCACTATCGCATAGCCTTCCGAATCGGTTGAGCAGCTCAAATTTTAGACCTGGCGATCTACATTCGACAATCATTTCATGCCTATCTGGGTAGGCGACCATGGTGGATGTCTCGACTACATTCCACTCCTCGGTGGTGCTGAGGATTGCCAGCTGGTCCAATAGCTCGCGGAACTCATGCTGGGGATTCACGGGTGCAGGTGTCGGTAGATGTCGGATGGTGACTTTGCCAAACGCATATCCTTGGCCTTTTGTTTGAAGAACGCTCTCCTGATAACGCGCCTTGGCCAGCTCTTGTTCACGAGCTAGATTAATATTTTGGCGTTGCAGCTCTGCTAGCCTGCGCTCTAGGCTCAGGTGTCTCTGCTCCCACTGCTGGCTTTTCACCTCCGCTGCATCCGCTTGCCGCTTTAGGGCTGCCATGCCGCACTCCAGTCCGGCGACTTGCCTCCGAAACTGAGCTTGGGTAGCCATAAGCTCAGCCCTAAGGTCCTCCAGAGCTGACTGGCCGCGTAGACGCCGGTTCTCCTCCAGTAGCTGGACAATCTTAGCCTGGGCGGCTTCTGCCTCACGGAGTAGAGTCATGGAGTGGAAATCATACTGTACCTGCAGATCTTCTAGCCGGGTACGATATCTGGCCACTTCGACTTCTGCGGTGGTACAGCGCTCTTGGTGGGTGCGGACATCGCGCCTGAGAGTCTCTAGCTCTCCCCAATCTGCCACTGCTTCTCCTACTCCAAAACGCGGATACAGACGTCGCACATCATACCCCTCAAAACGACAGACAGGACAATCGGTGCGGTCTCCGGCTCTCCAGGTCTCGTGACACTCTACGTGGAACAAGTGTCCACAGCTGGACGCGCATATGGGCGATTCCTGCTCGGTGAGCGAGGCTAAGCACACGTTGCACTCGATAACGTTTGCCATTTCGATGGATTCTTAACTTATCCTAGGGGGGGTCTTGCTAGCAGAATAATTGATTGGGTCTTGACTATTGCTTGCTGTAACGAAATGGGAAGTCCTAGTAATTACTACAAGGTATTCTCTACAGAAAAACTATAAAGTTCTAGGTCAAGGTCCTATCTAAGATTACTAAACTCCTGCTCCTGGGATAAACATTTCATTATTATTCATCACGCTTGCGTGGTAACATATAATCTTCACAAGTACCATAGGGTACTGTGACAAACTAATGGATCGATTACAAGAGAAAAGCTATCAGCAAAAACTCGAACCCACGCCCGGATCTTGCCATGACTTATCATTGCTTTAAATCCTTCGCGTGAAACACACCCAGACGCTTACCCTTCAAGTCTTCGATCTCGTACATGCTATTTCCAACTGGTTTTACAATGCGGCCTTTCAAGAATTTTCGAGCCAACTTGGCATTAAAACAATCCTTGAAGCTGCTTTGTTGGAAGTTGCGCCTGTATACCTCTTGACCTGGTATATACTTGACTGGTCTGCTCCTGGTGTTGTATGTTCTCGCGTTCTTCTCATAAGCCTTATGCAAACTCTCTTGTATCTTACTTCGAACTAGATCTTGCGCTACGGACTTAGGTACTTGTCCATCTCCAAGATCGGTTAAATTCTTCAAACGCCTCGCCAGCTGATACATGCTACCATGTGTAATCATGTTCACGCCGAACAATGCGAAATACGGTGTCACTCCGATTGCGCTGTGCACCGATGATCTCAATGAACATTCAATCTCTGAAAGGTGTCGGTCCCATTCACGATGGTCCTCCTTCATATACGATCGAATCGCTGATAACACCGACTGATTCACTCGTTCCGATGCATTCGCCTGCGGTGAGTGTACAGCTGTTCGGAAATGTTTTATTCCATAATTGTCAACAAAGTCGGTGAACTCACGACTAACAAATTGTTTGCCATTGTCTGAGACTATGGTCTCAGGCACACCAAACTTGTGACAGATCTCGTTTATCAAAAAGCGTATTACGCCTTTGCTGCTTGCCTTAGGCATAGCCTTCAAAATAACAAACTTGGTAAGGTGGTCGAGTATTATAAAGATGAAGCAATTCCCATTCTTGGACCGTGGGTATGGACCTAAAAAGTCCACAAATATTCTCTGGAACGGCCGATGGATTACAACTTCTTTACCCATTGGTGGTCTTAATGTCCTGTTAGCCGCTTTGGTTTCTCGACATACCTGACACGCATCCACGTAACTCTTTACCTGAATATTCATATTAGGCCAATAGAAATATTCTTTAATTCTCCGCAGAGTTTTATAAAACCCTCCATGAGCAACTTTGGGTGGATCGTGTGACTTTGCTATAATACCGTGGGTCAACTCGTTGGGCACCCACAACTTCCATGCGGAGTCTTCGTGCAGAGGTATACCATCGTAAGGTATTGTCCTCTTGTACACCATCCCTTCGATGACTCGTAAATCTGGCAGTCGGCTCTCGTTGTCTTCTATTGTCTTTATCAAATCCTTATAGTCGGAACCTTGGAAAGCCTTGTCTTTCAAGTCAATCATTTCCATCACATCTGCAGAGATCTCTTCCATCTCATATCTGGATAGTGTATCGGGTACCACATTTAATTTACCTTTGCGGTGTTCGATGACAAAATCAAATGACTGCAGATGCAAACTCCAACGCGCTAGTCTTCCACTCAGATCGCGGTGGGACATCAGCCATTTAAGGCTGCTGTGGTCTGTTATGACTGTAAAAGCCATAAGTTCAATAAATGGTCTGAATTTTTTAATGGCTAGAACCACCGCCAAGCATTCTCGCTCCGTCACAGTATAATTCCGCTGTGCTGACGTCAACTTGTGCGAGTAATATGCTATGGGGTGTTCTTCGCCGTTGCCATCTGTTTGAAACAACACTGCGCCCACTCCTAGGTCAGATGCATCGCACTGGACGAAAAATCGTCTCGAAAAATCTGGATGCACTAGCACTGGGCTAGTCACCAAGGCAACCTTTAACTTGTCGAAGGCCACTTTAGCCTCCTCCGTGAAACAAAAGGTCTTATTTTTCCTCAGAGTATCCGAAATCGGACTTGCAATCGTCGCGTAGTCTGAGATAAATTTTCGGTACCAACCGGTGGCGCCTAAGAAACTCCTAACCTGCTTCAAAGTTTTTGGATATTTGTACCCCACTACGGATTCAACTTCCATCAAAAGTTAACTTGGCCGCCTCCAACGAGGTATCCTAAATATCGCAATTCTTTAAAACAGAAGTTTGATTTTTGAATGTTGATCGTAAGACCAGCATCTTCGAGACACTGCGCAACTTGCTGCAGTAGCTCCATATGGGTCTGAAAGTCTGGTGATACCACCAGAAGATCATCCAGGTAGATGAAGACGCGATCACGGATGGCGGAAGGTATCACTTTATCCATTAAACGGCAAAGTCTTTGGGCCGCATTACACAGCCCAAAAGGCATTACCTTAAAATGGTAAAGTGGCCTTCCGGGTACCGTAAAAGCTGTCTTCTCCCGTCTGGATGGATCCAATGGTATCTGACAGAATGCATCTTTCAGATCTATACTGGAGATGTAGTGGGTATCGCCTAACCTGCTGAGCAAACCTTCTATGTGCGGAAGTGGATATGCATCCTTGACGGTTAGAGCATTTAGCTTGCGCGCATCCAGGCAAAGCCTATTTTTAATTCCCTTGCGTACTAACGTCACGGGATGGCTCCATGGACTTTCGCTAGGCTCGATGACCCCTAGGTCAAGCATGCGATCCACCTCTGCATATAGAAGTGTCTGCACTGCCGGCGAAACTGGATAAAAACGATCCTTCACTGGTACTGCGTTCCCAGTATCAATCGAATGGGTCTCTAATGGTGTTTTACCGAGGCCTTTCCTGGTGTAGCAAGGAAAACTCTGGACCACGGCTTCTAGTTGTTCCGTTTGCTGCTGCGTCAGGGCATGGGTATTAACCGCCTCAGGGAGGTGAACGTCTTCGCATAAGTCTACCCCCTGAGTGGTAAGACTCGCAATGCCCGTCAGCAGCTTGAACGTCTTCATAAAATCCACGCCCAAATAGAGCGTACGTTCTCAAGTCGGCACCAGATAGATGTCGATCTCCTCTGACTGTCTTCGAAAATTAATTCTTACTCGTATTCTACCAAGAATTGGATGAGGACTTCCATCGGCTGTACGGATGGACGACCCGAACCGATATATCTGCAGGCCAGCTCTATCGACCAGCTCTTGACACCCCTTGCCTAAGCATGTCACGGATGCTCCGCTGTCTATGAGCCCCTCAACCTCTATGCCACCAATATCGACTTTAGCATAGAAACGATTGTCTTCACCTTCAATCAAAGTAGTCGCGGCAATCTCTCGTCGGATCTGCCGTCGTTTCTCAAATCTTGCTCTTGCTCTTAGTATTCGGTCAGATGTTATGCCAACTATTCTGGCTCGAGCCTTCTGGTATTCTGCCTTTCGTTCATGCAATGGCTTCAGCTTTCTTAGCTTTGGAGTAGCTGGATTATCTTCTATCCTGCCTTTACTTCTTAAAATCGTCACCGCAGGATCTCCATCAGGTAATGGTGTCGTAGATGTAACGGTGGACGCTGAATTATTAAAATCTGGTTCATTAACAGCTAGACTGGTGTTATCATTTTGCGTTTGAGCTGAGTTGGTTTTAATTATGTTGGTAATAGGAGTGCTGGTAATGTCTGGGTTTGATGTAGCAGGGTTTACGGTGGTTGTGCTGGTGGTGGCTGGGTTCAAACCTCGGTTGTCCTCACCTCCCCAGTCTGAGGTGGGCGTTTTATCAGGTTTCCCTGACAATTGGGACATTTGGGTGTGACAGTGTTTTCCTTACCACACTTATAACAGAAGATCTTCCTCGTTGTCGAAAGACAATCTCGGAAGAAATGTCCGGGTGCTCTGCAATTCCAACAGATTAGTTTGCTAGATGCTCCCAAAGCATCAATCTCCCCTTCTGGTAAAACTGCCGCTGCCTCTTCCTCAAACACTACCTCGTGTACTCGTGGTGGTGGTATTGGCTTCTGTGGAGGCTGCTGCCGCTGCATTGCCAACAAACTTTCAGCTCTTTTCACCTCTCTGCTGAAATCGCTGAGATTATCAACTTTTATAGGGAAAATCAAATTCGCCAAAGACGCTTTCAAGTTGCCCCTCATAATCTCAATCAAATGCGTCTCCAGGTAATGAGTACGCTGCTGGTTTCTCAACCTCATCACAGCTTTGAAGAATTCCTGGAAAGTCTCGTGAGGCTGTTGCTTCCTGCTCAAGATCTGAACCTGGATCTGGAAGTCGCTGTCAAATCTTTGGAATTGACTCACCATTGCTTTTTGGATCTCCCTCCAAGTAAGCACAGGCGTTAGCTTCCGGTAATTCCAATAAAATTCCTTTGCTGATCCTTCTAACAAATGGTGCAGGTTCTTGATTAAATCTGCCTCTGAACAATCATTATCATTACATAATTCTCTTGTTTGGTACAAGAAATCGTGGATGTTCATCGTTCTTGAAGTTCCATCAAACTTCAGTCCCCACTTGGATAAGTCGGGTTTACGTCCCCTTGGGCTATAGGACTCTCGGGTTCCTAACCCATGCGGGCTACGTCTTCTCTCACGCGGTGGCCTATCCAATGGCGGTGTTGATTCCCGGGTGGGCCAAAAGTCCCCTCCTGGTACTGGTCGGCTGACATCCGGTCGTTGTTGCGCACCTTGTGCTACTGAATTTCTCATTGAAACAATCTGCTGCTCTGCCGCTGGTTGTGACTGCTCCTCTTGTCTCAAGGTCTCGATCGCAGGCGTCTGCTGGTAGCCTGCGGGTGCAGCTGTCAATGGAGGCATTGCTGGTACGGTAGGGTGATTAGCCCTGCCTACTGAGGCTGCCTGCCTTGTGGCTGCTAATATTGCGGGTAAAATTCTCCTTATTAGGGCCTCGTCATCGGCTCCTATATCAAGATCGCTAGGCGCTACTAGTCCTGGTCTGGATGCTATACCAAACCTCGTTGGACTCGAGTCTTCCGCGCGTCTCCGTGCTGCTTGTGCTTCATGTGCCGTAAGCGTGCTGAAATCCGGTGATTCCAAAGATTCCGCCTGGTCGGAACCAAGAAGATTCTCCAGACCCTCTGGAAATTCGTTGCCGCTCGACCCCACGACTGGTGCAGGAGCGGTTGGTGCTGATGCTGCGGCCGATCTGGCCGCGTTCGCTTGCGATCTCGTCACAGGCGCTGCTTGTGGCTGCGTCGCCCTTGAGATCGTATCTTGGGGCAATTGTGTCCCCTCGTCACCTCCTCCAGGTGGCGAACGTTCGACAGGCATTGTGGCTTGTTCTCACAATCCCGAAAATTTAAAATACTACCAAAGTTTATTCCCCTCTAGGGATACCGAAATCAATACTTTATACCGCTTGTAACCCCGAACTGGCCACGCGGTAACAACGACTAATGCCGTTGAGACAAAACGAAATAGAATTAAATCCCAAAAAGAAAATATTTCAGACTTACGTCTGAATTCAAAAATTATTTTATCAAAACGAAATCAAAAGCTGAAAATCAGAAATAAATTATAAAAAGAGATATATTTTACTGTATATTCAGTTTAAAAATTAGATGGATTACAATATAATCTACTAAATGAAATTCTATGAGAATAAGATAATTCCGAAATAATTGAAAACGAAAATATAAATTACGACAAACTTAACAATTAACCCGTACTTAATAATAAACTCCGAAAGTAATCAAAATATTTTACCGCAACCGAACTTTAAATTCTAAATTTCAATATCATTAACACGATATATATATTCGTATGTAAATACGACAGCAAAATTGTTTCTTTACAAATGACAAAAAAAATGAAAATGAAAGTTTCTCAAGAACAAAATTAATCTGGGATCATACACCCATAAATCAAAACTCGAAAATCAAAAACGAAAATCCAAATTCACAAATTAAACTCGGAGTTTCTCATCCGAAAAATCTAAACTCAAAAACTAAACTCGGAGTCTTTCATCCGAAAAATCAAAATTCAAAAACTAAACTCGGAGTCTTTCATCCGAAAAATCAACATTCAAAAACTAAACTCGGAGTCTTTCATCCGAAAAATCAAAACTCAAAATCTAAACTCGGAGTCTTTCATCCGAAAAATCAAAATTCAAAAACTAAACTCGGAGTCTTTCATCCGAAAAATCAACATTCAAAATCTAAACTCGGAGTCTTTCATCCGAAAAATCAAAATTCAAAAACTAAACTCGGAGTCTTTCATCCGAAAAATCAAAACTCAAAATCTAAACTCGGAGTCTTTCATCCGAAAAATCAACATTCAAAATCTAAACTCGGAGTCTTTCATCCGAAAAATCAAAATTCAAAAACTAAACTCGGAGTCTTTCATCCGAAAAATCAACATTCAAAATCTAAACTCGGAGTCTTTCATCCGAAAAATCAAAATTCAAAAACTAATCTCGGAGTCTTTCATCCGAAAAATCAAAACTCAAAATCTAAACTCGGAGTCTTTCAACCGAAAAATTTATACTCAAAAACTAAACTCGGAGTCTTTCATCCGAAAAATCAAAACTCAAAATCTAAACTCGGAGTCTTTCATCCGAAAAATCTAAACTAGGGTCATACACCAAAACTCGGAGTCTTTCATCCGAAAAATCTAAACTCAAACTCTAAACTCGGAGTCTCTCATCCGAAAAATCAAACTCAAAACTAACCTCGGAATCTTTCATCCGAAAAACTTAAACTATATCATGAAATCAAAAATCCAAACTAAATCGATAATCAAAAATCATAAATCCTAAATCAAAATTATTACTCAAAAATTAAATCGATAATCAAAAATCATAAATCCAAAATCAAAATTATTAATCAAAAATTCGTACTCAAGCTAAACGGTAAGTAGGGGTACGGATTGGTAAGTAAACTTGGCAATTTTCCAAAACAAAAAAAACACATAATGCAAAACTTCTTTCAAAGCAAAATAGACATACTCAAAAACTTAATATGTGGTGGTCCACTGGAAGACAACGAGAGGGCAAACGTAATGAGTCTAAAACCACGCTTACGTGACTCACTCTCCCAGACTTCCCTGAATACTTCGTTCGTATTCAGCCGAGTTACAAAGAACTCGTAGCTACCGAAAAATCAAACTATAGACTATCTAAAACAAAATATAATGCATGACTTGCTGCCAAAGCATTAAGCAAAACGTCGCAACTCGGTTAGATCAGACGACCTCCACCGGGACTTACGTGCTGCCTAACGACGCTGACAAGCAAACGCAAATTAGTGCAACCGTGTGTCCTGGCAGTTAGACGCCGAGCAGAAACGTCGCTACGCGGTTAGATCCGATGATCTTCGCCGGGACTTACGTATCGTCCGACACCCTAACTACTAAAACACTTACTATTGATATTAACGAACGGAAGTTTAAATGGATCATCAAAATTACTTATGCCTAGTTCATATTCTGAGCAATTGCTCCTGACATTAATGCAGGAACAAGACTTCACGAGTATGGACTTTGCACATAAGCACTAACAAGAGAAAACAATTGCCCCGTGGCATTCCCGTCGCAACGCGTCAGAGATAAAACTCCCCAAACGGGACTTACGTGAAGCGTAAGGACAACTAAATTCACTAACCTAAACTACTGAACTAATGACATAACCTATCGGGCCCCACGTTGGGCGCCATTATGTCATATGGCTCGATCGCCATATGTTTATATATTGGTTTGAATGTGTTCGTGCATCTATTGAGCGGACGGCCTCGTATGCCATGCGTATGCCGGGCTGGTAAACTCGCCGGACGGGGGGGATCTTGCCGCTCGCCAGATGCTACGACGATCGAACTCTGAGCATTGTTTACATACGAGCTTTGCACACACAAAAAGAATTCCGGACATAAAAAAAGAAACGGAGCCCGAAAGATATTGTCAATTAGTCTCACACACAAAAAGCGTACTATCGAAAACAAAAACAAGAATACTCTGCTCTGAAAGAAGTTCAAAAGCGAAAAACACTTATTTTGCATTACATGGGCTGATTGATGTTGTTGCCAGCTGGTGATGCCCTCCCTTATGAAGCCCTCTTAGCTTCTCCATGATACTGATACCACTTCAGTATCCCAAGAACGAAAAACTACCAAGATTACTTACCCCGAAGACCCCACTACTCATCTCGGTCGTCTACTCGACCATACTCGTAATACTCATTATTTAACGTTATAATCTTCAATTTATTTGTTGCCAACGCAACCAAAAACTTCAAAACTTAAATATTACAAACTTAATAGTCATTTATCTAATGACTTAGAACAATAGATAATAATGCCCCATGGGCGAAGCGAAACTCTTAAAGGATTAATGAATTATGATTAATCTTAATTTTTAATTCCATGATTGGTTTTCTTACTTACTAAAACTTTACTAAAACACCAAGCCAAAACAAAAACTTCCTACCAGGGATAAATATGCTCAATCATTTAGCCGAGTCGTACTGGCTGACTACTTCGTACGGCCACGAATCAAATTCAAAATGGGCCCGTGCCCTTACAACACGAAGAACTACGAACGCCTAGGCTCCACTTCCATAAGATCGGCCTTCACGAACACGAGAACTACTTTAACTAGGCCGGCCTAGACAAACGCGCACGATTTATGCGCCCAGAGGCAGTTCGCATGGGCAAGATTAAATAAATATTCAATATATTTTAAAATAACAATGTCAATATAATGTCATCTGTCCAAAAGTCAAAGTGTGGGTACGGAAGCAGGCGCAAAACGCTTTCAGGCTTAGGTTGGCTCCCTGTACAGTTACCAATTCAACTCCTCGATCATTTGGGCTTGACTTTACATCAAAAACTTATTCTAGCGAAATGGGCCCCTTCATGGGTTAATTGCCGAACGAATTCTAACGAATTTAACAAATCTTTTACTAAAATTTCACACTTTCTGTTAATTCCTAATCTTTTACCATTTACTTATTTTCTATTATTTTCTTCTTAATTTCTTATATATTTCTTATATTCTATTCATTTTCATGAATTTTCTTTAATTTTTCATTAATGTTCTTCAATTTTCTTATATCTTCTTAATTTTCATTAACTTCATGAATTTTCTTTATTCACTTTCTTCAATTTTCATTTAGTTTTTAATTTTCATTTATCTTCTTGAGTTTTCATGAATTCTTCAATTAATCATCTTTAATTCTTCATGAATTTCAGTTTAGCATCTTTAATTTTTCATGAATTTCATGTTAGTCATCTTTAAATTTTCATGAATTTCAGTTTTCTAATAACTTCTTTTAACTTTTAATTTCGTTTGTTTCTTCTCGAGTTAATTTTCACTCAATATTCCCTACTTGAATGATGTAGGCCCTCTATAGGGCTCTACCTGAACTTAATTTAACACTTAAAGAGGGGGGTTTTGTCTGTCCGTATAAATAAGAAAAACGGACTTACCTAGGCCACCAGAGTGGCTTACTTGCTTATGATACTTTGCTGCTGCTGATGATGATGTTGAGGTTAACTACCTGGTGCTGATGGCAATGATGTTATCGGCAGCTGATGATGATGTTGATTATTTGCTATCTGCTGCTGAGGGTAATGAAGTTATCGGCAGCTGATGGTGATGTTGATGTTTTAGCAGATACTGATGATGGTTAGGTTTAGCAGCTGATGTTTGATGATGGCACTAAACTGGCGGTAAAAATTCTAATAACTGGGCTATGGCTGCCGTTGGAGACAAAGGATGTTATGGCCGTGACTTGGAGATGTGGCTGGGTCACAAACTAGTGATTTTCTGAACAAAGCTGAGCGTTTAGCCCTTGAGAAACTGCACGAATGCAGGACGGAAAAATCCGTGAAAGCTCGTAGAAAAACTAAAACACACCGTAAGCTTAACACTTTATGACTGCGCCAAGCGCATTTGACGCTTGCGCGGCTAGGTTACCCAATGCCCCTCCGGACAAAGCGCCTCCTTTACTACCCCTTCCACCTGCGGTCTCTAAACCGATGGGTTTCGGCGGAGGGGTGAAGTACACGTTGCCGCGGCGGGGTACCAAGCTCCTTGGCCGCGTTTCTGCGTGAAAATAAGCGCAAATTGCGCTAAAAAGCTGCTTGTGGTGGTCAGCGGCTCGCTGAGGAAAGCTCCGGAACAAAACCTAAGGAAAAAGACAGCATTAACTCGGGCCGGACCGACAACGTTTCTCCCTAACCTACCTTTTGGCCGGAGCACAGTCGCATGCGGGTATGCGCACTTGGGGTTGTTTTTTCACAATTTTAACCTGAAACGGCTGGAAACAGGTTTAATTCTCCGCAGAATCCTGGCGAATTACTGTCCGCTGAGGATTGCTACTCACTTGGTCGCTGGTGGTGAAGGCTGGAACAGGCTGGAACTTTTCCGAGACGGTCACTGGTAATAAACACTTAACGCTCTTCCTTTAGGCAAAAACTTCTTACACTTCCCAAGGTTTGGGCACAAATAAATCTTAACAAAATCGAACGGTGGTGGATCGGTGGCGTGGTCTGATTATCGCCGTTATTTTCCTGGTACATAAATGCGGTTATTTGGTTAGCCGGCTGTGTTGGTTTGTAAAATTATGTATGTGTCAAATAATTTGACAGTCACACATACATTCACTGCGGGCGGATAAAATGTTAACAACATGATACAATCATGACGGTAGCGTTAGTGTACCGGGTGTTAATCGACGAGGGTGGATTAATACCAGGTGGTGATGGGTAATTTTAACGCGATAGGGCGCCGCCACAAGCGTGATCATTCTTCTGCTTATTGTTGTTGACACGTCATACCGCAAAGCTGCAACTTCTTCTGGATACTCCATGGAGTTCAAAAAGTACGGGCGGTAATTCCATGTTTGATAGTTTAGGTCATACAATTCAGCGCTTTATTTACCACGGTTTAGCCTCACATTCTTGGTATCTTGCGGTTCCTTTTCAGTTTTATTAAAAAAATCTTCACCTAAATTTTGTGTGTGTTTGTTTTTCATTTCTGCCACATGGTGTTCAAAGACGATTTAGAATTAGACGACCAGAAGATGTGTGCAACTTGGCAACCCTGGTAAAAGAGAACCAAAATGTGCTAGGAGTTCACTCAAACGCATTTCTCTCTCGCTTCATTTCTTGCTTATTTCATCGTTTTTGCATAGTTTATGTAATTTTACTACAACATGGTTGGAATTTGTATAGCTATAAACAATAATACTATCAAGAAGCTGCTCGTGCATTGAAATATTCAATGAAGAGAGTAAGAGAGAGAGTAGAGAAGTACTAGGGTTTCACTTGTTTTGTTTGTTGGCATTTAGGTGAAGAGAAATTTTGACTGTCTACTTGTACATCGTTTTTGTGGTGTTGATAAACAGTTGTACAAAGTGGTACTATTATCCGTGGTGAATGCAAAAACAGTGTTGTAGTCGTTGATTCTCATTCGATTTTCAAGAAATCTAGGAAAGTGACTAGATTTTGCAATTGTCAACATGTATGAGAAATCTAATCGATTTTGACTTGATTTGGGCAGAAATCAAGAAACTCTAGATTTCGAGCGCAACATAAACGCAGCTTAAACTTCGGTTTGTACAGATTAAAATTGTATGAGTAATCTTCTGGGTTATCGCGATTAACGGAGTTAACCACCGAAATGCGCTAATCTTGGTCGGTGTAAATGGTGTAGCTGTTGTCATATGGTATAGCTGTTGTCATAGATAAAGTAAACTAATATATGTATGAAGCACAAGTGTTGAGAAAACTTTAGTTTAATGGGCAATTTTCTAGATGTCGTTGAATGCAATATATGGGATTTTTTTGTTCCCAAAAAAGGGAAAATTTCACATCAAAAGAAAACATTATTTTCCACAAAAATTTCGCTTCGAAACAAGAATACAACACGTTACTCAAAGTAGAATATCTGATGGCAATCGAATTGCAAAGCCATGTCACCACCGTCTATGTCCTAATAAATTGGTTCTTCCTCTGGTTCAGCTACCATTACTTTTTGAGAGTCCTCAGACACTAACGGTTTTGGCATCTACGACCACAGAAGTTGCTACAGTTTTTGGACGGGGAAGTTTTTAGATTAAAAAGGCGTTCCGGCATATTCATCTTTGGGCGGTCTTACCGGTTTTCTCCTATTGATATCCCAACACCGGCCTCATGGCTTTGAAATAGTTTTTTATATAAGAAACAAATGCTATTATGTAAAATCATTTAATTTTAGACAAAATAATTTATTGTTGTGCAGGGTTTCACAATCATAAGTGTAAACAAAGTTTTTTATGAAAAATAGTTTGTTCTTTTTTTCAATAAAATGGAGGCGAATGAAGATCCCGCTCTAAAGTCCCGCATTCAGTTCTTACGAAATTTTCGTAAGAAATTTTGTCATCTTAACTTTCATAAAAAATGAACACCGGGCTTATTTATGGACGAAGGCTGAACAATTACAAAGCCTTTTAAAACAAACACACACGCCAGTGTTGCAAGACAGGGGGAACCACTATGAAATATGTTTTTTCGTGAATTGGTGCACCAGGCATCTGCTAAAGCCCAGTGTCCAGTTTTTATGAAATTTTCGTTGCCTTAAGAAGTACATTTATAAAAAAATAACGAAAATTTCATGAACCGAAAATTTCGCTCACTTTTCATTTGCTTGGTACTCAGCTCCTTATGAAAATTTCGTAGGCAAAATCAATTACAGGGCTGTTACGCCAAGTTATTTCATTCGAAAACAATTGTTTGAGACCGGTATTCTGACATTTCGATAGTTTTAACCATAGATAAAGGAAATAACAGATATAACGCGACCATTGTCAACTTTGTTCACTTGGTGCTGTCCTGTACTACTGTCACTTTCACTGAAGTTTCCCATAATTCTCATTGACGTTTATTCAAAATTGTGGGAATTTTTTGTGAAAGTAATTTAAACAATGCAAAATGTGACAAAATGTTTGTGATTTTACATAATAGCTTTTGTTTTTATATTTTACTCTAATTTTGGGATTTTATTTTTATCATCATCGCTTGGAAGTGGGCAATTCAACCCGTTTATCTTCTGATTTATTATCAGAAGAAATAATTTCTTTGCGGAAATTTTAAAAAATATATTCGATAAATTTTGAAAATTTCAACAGGTAATATTTCGATAACTAAGCGAGTTATCGAAAATTTTCATTTCATATGGGATTTCCAAAAAATGTATCAAACTCTTTCAAATGTTGTTTTTGTATAAAATTAATATTTCATTTTTAAAAAGAAACTAAAAGATAATTTTTTATATAAATCTGAAACACATATGCTTGTTTGATAGGTTTGCATACGCGTGCAAAAAAACTCCATTTCAGTTGTGGACGTCGTTGGTAACTGAAAATGCAAAATAAAAAAGCGCCAAAGTAGATAATCTAGGTTATGAACCGGCCATAAAATAGGTACATAAATCGATTGTAGGTCCGTTATAATAAGTATGCCATGCTTACTATAAAATAAATAAATGGTTTCCCGTTGCATCCCATTAAGGGATTAGTTCTAGTTTTACACTCACTGGTTGGGACCTAAAATTTTACACCGGTTCCGAACGATATTTTGAGAAGCTTTTTCATGGCTAAGTACTCGATAGTGTCGCCGTCACTAAGCGATATGACCGCCATCAAAAGAAATTTAAGGTGGTCAGAGGAGGGATCGAACCCACCTTCTCATGCACAAGAGCCGCGCATATTACCATTGCACCACCGACGGTCACTTACATTGCAGATAAACAAGTTTAGATGTTACAGCTGCTAACAAGGACAAATTTGATGCTCGGTCAGATGCAGTTTAATATATTTAATTTCGTCTAATGGAAATACACATTCCTTACAGACTACTTCTTAATAGTAAATTAATTCTAACAGCTTTTTAAATTCACTTAAATTGAAACAAAAATCAATAAAATGCAATGAGCAAATTGAGTTAAATTCTCTTAGATAGGTTCATTCATGCAATAATTCATTCTACGGCATGGTATATCGTATATGGATGAATTCAAGTTGGCGCAATCTTCTCGAAAGTTCGTTAAAGGATATTAGATTCAATAAATAAGAACTATCAATTGTTCCACAAATGATTTTGTAAATAAACATAGTAATTGAAGTATAACAGCGGCAGGCGAATTAATCTACAGCGTTATTCATACGTTGGTATCGGCTGACCAAAATGTAATGATATCAAAGCAAATTTAATGAATTTCTTCTGTATTCTTTTAATTCTGTTAATTTGTGTATATGCAGAAGGGTTCCACACAATTTGTGCACATTGCAATTTCTGTTTCAATTCAGTTTTGTTTGTAAATTATGCATTTGATGCTACTAATTTATAGCATTATGTAAACAAAAATGATTGTGCTGTGCGCCTTCTATTTTTGACACTCACTGATTGCGGTCTACAGTTTTACTCCCGTTCCCAACGGTATTTTAAGAGGTTTTTCGTGGCTAAATACTTGATAATGTCGTCATAAGGTCGTGAACGTGAAAGAAAGAAATGTAGGGTGGTCTGATATGGCCATTAGCGTTATGTACTCTGTGTATATACATACGAACTTCCATTTAAATATAATTTTATAAAATACCATGTAACATTGTGGCTCTATTTGTACTAAATGTGGTTTTAAGAAGAAAATACACGACTTGAATTGCAGTATATTGAAACTGTTTTAATGCTGGAATTAATATTTAATTTCATACGTGATTTCAAACGCTCAGAAATATTTATTTGGACTTGAATTATATTATAATTCGAGCTTTGAATTCAATTGTAATTAACTTTAATATTTAAATTGAATTAACGGTTATTTTGCTGGAAATTGCTATTGTATTACAGTGTCAACACTTAGAATTTCACTTGAGATTTCGTTTAGCTAAACCAAATAGACAGTCAAAATTTCTCTTCACTCAAATGCCAACAAACAAAACGAGTGTAACACTAGCCATTCATTGAATATTTCAATACACGAGCAGGTTTTTGATAGTGTTTTTGTATATAATTGCACAAATTCCAACCATGTTGAAGAAAAATTACATAAACTATGCAAAACTTATGAAATAATCAGGATTTGACGCGAGAGAGAAATGCTTTTATGTGAATTGTTAGCACTTTTTGGTTCTCTTTTACCAGGGTTGCCAAATTGCGCACATTTTCTGGTCGTCTAATTCTTGATCGTCTTTGGCTAAACATCTGTTTTTCAGTACAAAAAGGATGTAAAGGTAGAGAAGAAAAAAACCCCGCAATTTGGCAACACTAGTAGAAGAGAACCAAAAAAGTCGACGCGATTCACTCAAACGTATTTCTTCCCCGCGTCATAAGTTGATTATTTCACACTTTTTACATACTTTATGAAATTTTATTTAAATAGGGTTGGAATTTCTATAGTTAGATAGAATAACATCATCAGAAAACTGCTCGTGTATTGAAATATTCCACGAAGAGAGTAAGAGAGCGAGCAGAGAAGCGACACGCTTCACTCTTTTCTTTGTTGGTATTCCACTCCATGAGTAAATTTTCTTCTCTATACAATACTTGCTTTATGTTCAGTACAATAATTAGCTGTTAATTTACTCGAAATCTCCAAATGAGAGAATTCTGCTCATGGTAAAATAAGTAAGGTAAACGCACTAGGAATTGTTACAACAAACACAGGCATTTTGTTTTTGTTTGGTGTCCATAATCTGTCAAATTGTCTTCATGTGTGTATCTACTGTAAAAGTAAACAAAACGGTACAAAAACAAAATACATGTGAATTTGACATAAGAGAGACACCTAAGCAAGAAATCAGCTGTTCTAACGAGTTTACCTTACTTATGGCCAGTTTTTGACTTCGCAATCAAAGTCTATTTATGTTTAAATGCGACTTAAATCAAAATTTGTGTTTTTCAGTCATCATTTAAATAACATTTAAACTACCTCCCATGGGCATTTAAGTTTTATTTAAATACGATGAAACGACCATATGGTTTTGACAGTTGTTTGTTGTTGTTCGTTTCTGCTCAAATTACATGAAATTTTGTGAAAAATTATAAAAATAAAAACTAAAATGGATTCAAGCTGCGAAGAAGATATGAGCGATATCGAGGTTAGCGTATTTTGTTTTAAGCACTTTATGTGAGCGAAAAGTGTGCTCGTATTTGCAATTAAACTCCCTTTCAATTGCTTTCCAGGCATTCAATTTCTCCTCGCTGGAAGTGGTGTCGCTCTTCTTGCATTCTATAATGTGGCTCCACTTTTTTACTGCGCTTACTAAGTATTCCACCTCAGCGCTTGTAAAATTTGGGCTTCTTTTGTCCATTATAGATGCAATATTGATTAAAAGAAAAGTAAAACAGACGGACGGAGTATCGCGGACACAGACAGACGGAGTATCGAGGACAAATATAAACTAGCGGACGGAAAATCGATGAAAATGCAAACCGACGGACAATACTGCTAATCGCGGTGTTTATTTATATCTTCTTCTTTTTCTTCATAACTCAGCTGTTTACACAAGGGATATCAATCATAAATTTTGACTTTTGATAGTGTTACCATATTTTAACACTGAAATTAACTGAAAATTAACTTTTCACTGAAAAACACAATCCGTAATTAAACGGTGTTTAAAATTAAAATTAAATTAGCTAATTTTAATTTAAATACGAAGTCAAAAACTGGGCCTTATTCTACCATGATTCTGCTGAAATGTGAATGTAGTTTAAGAAGCTAAAAACCAAAGACGATTTACAATTAGACGACCAGAAGATGTGCGCAACTTGGCAACCCTGGTAAAAGAGAACCAAAAAGTACTAGGAGTTCACTCAAACGCATTTATCTCTCGCGTCATATCTTGCTTATTTCATACTTTTTCCATAGTTTATGTAATTTTACTTCCACATGCTTGGAATTTGTATAGTTATATACAATAACACTATCAAAAAGCTGCTCGTGTATTAAAATATTCAATGAAGAGAGTAAGAGAGAGAGTAGAGAAGTACTAGGGTTTCACTCGTTTTGTTTGTTGGCATTTGAGTGAAGAGAAATTTTGACTGACTACTTGTACATCGATTTTGTAAAAACTTCAGTGTTTAAAAAAAAATTTTTCGTTAAAAATTGGATTTAAATACAATACAGACTATTAAACATTCATTTGATTGTCCAATTTTTCCTCAAAAACAGATATGTATATTCAAAGTTGTAGTGCATTTTACAAAAACAAAAATTTTTTAATGCACTACGGTGACAAATAGATGTGTTCCTTAGTTCACTTTTTCTACATTTTTCACATGAGTATTGTTGTAGGAAAACAGAATTCACCATTTTTGGATATAATTATCCTAAATGCATTTTAATATAAAGCTTATTTATTAAGTAGCTTTATTTTCAAAAAAAAAGTCGAGAACAAAAGTTTCCCAATGTTAACCAGGGCTGTTTGTATAGCTATTTCGGATGTTGCCCATATCTTCTTTCGATACGTACAGTTTTGATGTATTCACCAAAAAGCATACCAAAACTGTCTGAGAGTTGATCCTAGGTCTCAACCAAGAGGCGCATTTCTGTTAGTTGACGAAAAATCGATAATGCCAAATTACCCTTTTTATAACAATTTACAACTAAAATAAAACGATTTAAGAACAGTTTATCATTTCAATTAGAGCCATGCATGAAGATTTTCTGTTTGTTATTTTACTGCTGTACATGCTGTACCGGCACCTTGCGAACGAAGAAATGTAAACAACAACACGAATAGCAAAGAGAAGCACAGCATACCGGAACGGTCAGATTATCGTACTCGCTCCGATTGACATACACTGGTTCTCGGTATTCGGTAATAGAGAAGAGAGCTTTGTTCGTATTCTGTAAGCGAGAATGTGATAAAATACTACGAGACAGAGCAATCTATACCGAATACGTGAGTTTGTTTACTTTATTTTCTTTGCAATGCTCAGTGTGTTTTAGTGAAGCGAACTGAAGAACTACACCCAGCGAAATAATTATAAAGGCAATGTATTTTTTTTCCGGCACTCTCAATGCACTGCGTTTTTGGTGTAGAATTTTAATGCACATATGAGTCAGGAGATATATTATGTCAGAGAATGTAGTTATTCGATCTCTTTTACAAGTTATATGAAAAGTGACGCTGTTTTTTCTATTTCATGGAAAAGAACCCGTATTCGAACAGTAGTAAGTAGGAATTTAAACAGAAATGAGTTTTCTTTGGTTCTTACATAGAATAACACATACGTAGAAGGTTTTATTCGCTCAATAAATTAAACGTCATAGGTACGATGGAAATTACACAGTGGAGGGTGGAAAATATGGGTTCAATAATACCAGATGGTGGCAATAGTGTACAGCGATCCACAAAGGAACTACACCCGAATTTCGTGTTTTTGTGGCAAACTAGTTGTGTTAAATACAATACAAATGAATACCAACGTTAAAAGTCAACAAAAAAGTGCAAAATATATTTAAATTTTTCAGTTCTACACCAAAACGACAGGAAAAAGTTAAGTGAACATATTTTGTAACTCCACCTGGTGTATGTAAACATTTCCACAGACCTACCGAGAGAGTGTGAAATGAAACGTCAGATGAGAGAATAAGTTCTTCTATAGTATGTGTTATTCTATGGGTTCTTATTTTATTGTTTTAAAATTAACGTACGTCAAATTAAAAAAAAATAATTTATATAGAATACCTGGTGGTAAGTTCCTAAGTAAAGAAGAAGAGGGAAAAATTTAAGATTACCATAATGAAGGGCTGTCCAATCGGGAAATTTCGAGGCAATTGAAAGGACCTAGCCATGGCATTGACAATTATAAAATAGGGTGACCACGATGGAAACACAAAACGACCAAGAAGGACACCACTGATCAGTGGCAGCGCTAAAAGAGAGATCAAAAGGGTTGCCGTTAAAGAAAACTTCGGCGATAAGGAAGCTTGGGAGCAGGGTTGCGTAGTGTTCAATAAATAATAAAACGCGACTCGAAACTGTCATATTGGAGAAAGTATGGAAAACTTGGTCTCATGTCAAGACACGAATTAGGCAGATTTAAATTCGCTGAAATATGCATATTTCTGGATCAGGGGTAATATTTTCCGATGGAAAAAATTAAATTTCAATGACCCTGATGGCTCGGACAAATATTGGTTAATTCTTAGTCTTAGTTAATTCTGGGGAGGATATTTGAGTCCCAGAATTTATCATCCAGCAGGACAACGCAGCAGTACATCGGTCTAAGGAAACTTCAAAGTTTCTGGAGTCCTGAAGTAATACCAACACTCGACTGGCCTGTACTTAGTTCTAATCTCTATCTGATCAAGAACCTCTGGTCAATTTTACCTACCCAAGTTTACCACCAAGGACGCCACTTGAAGAATGTCAAGGATACAAGAAATTCGAAGATAACTTATCCTGCGCATATTCATTCGTTGATAAACTCAATGCCAAGATGCTTAGTAGAAGTTATCAGCGATAATGGATATCATACATCTTGCGAATCTTTTTAGAATATTTATATAAATCTTTTGCCTTTATAAATATTTCGCACTAGTAATTAGTTTATTTTTTTTTGATTCACCTTTAAGAAGTCATAGTCAAAGTACGTTTTGATGAAAAGTATTTAATTTTGAAAGGACTAATACAATATAAATTAAAAACTTGAAAATTCCTCACAACATTTAGAAAAAACCAAAAATGGTGTTGCCTTTATATTTATTTCGCGGGGTGTATGTAAATAATTTTAAATAATGAAATAAAATAAAAAATTACAGCAGACAGTTGTCCGAGGCCTTCGGCCACGGACTGTCCCTGCAGGCTGTGTCAGAGACACGGCCATTAAGTTTAACGTAGAATACGCCATCCGATAAGACAGAAAACATATATAACAATAAATTCATTTGCTTATATTATTTATCATTTATTGTTATATGTACATATATGTTTTCTGTCTTATCGGATGGCGTATTCTACGTTAAACTTAATGGCCGTGTCTCTGACACAGCCGGCAGAGACAGTCCGTGGCCGAAGGCCTCGGACAACTGTCTGCTGTAATTTTTATATTTACCAACGGCATTTGATTCAAGTCCGTTTAAAAAAAAAATATTATGTTCAATTTTTTTAAACTTAATTTAATTTATGTATTTTAATTAATATTTTTATTGAAATAAGTTCTGCGAATGTTGAGAGGGCCGCCCTAATATTAAAAAAGGTTTACCTTATCGAGTCTTCACATTAGCATTCGAGCGTTGTGTGAAAGCTTTACGCTTTACAATTCAAAATTAATGTTACAACAGCTTTATTGAAGCTTTCGCAAAAAAGCTTTATTACGTTAGCTTACTGTTTGTTTCACTTTTTACTAGATACATGTTGCCAAGCAACATTAGCTTGCTGTTCGTTTCACTTTTTACTAGATACATGTTCCTAAGCAATGTTGAGCAACCAAAAACACTCAACCAAACACCACACATATGTTTGAGTGTATGTGTTTAAACAATTTTCATTTGAGAAATTAAAATACTAGAAATATATCAACCAATATGAAATGTATATCAAACGAAAGATAACATCTTCATTTACCTACAAAAAAAATTTAAAAAAAATTCATCTAGCCGTTTCCTCAAATTCAATGAAATAAAGATTACAACAATAAAAACCTGACATGACTCCTCATACCGTAAGGTAAGACGTATTCTACGTCAAAATTTACTCATATTTTTTCGATCACTGTTAATAGAATGGTAAGTTAAGTCGTTTGGTTATGGAAAACTATATTTATTAAATTAAACAGTAAAAAACAACTTTTAAACAAATATAAAACTGAACTACATATTTTCAGAACCATACAAAATAATAAAAATCTACAAAAGGTATTTAATTTTAATTATTTTACTTATGATCTATCTTAACACACCAATTTCTAAATATGACGTTTCCCCATATTCACCTCGATAATAACCGAATATTACTCGTATATTCGCTTCATGTATATTACTTCGGTTTATCCGGCGCTTACGAATGCGAATACGTCAGTGTACTTTCGTTGTTATCTTCTCGTACCTATTCATACTGCAATGCGTCGGTACGGTACGGGCACACACAACTGAAGTGAAGTAGTGTGTGTATATTAAATACGAATGTTTTCGTTTATGTGAAAATGTGTGCCGTTGCAGGGCTCTAATTTCAATCCATCTTTGTTGTATTGTGTCAATAATTTTTTACAAGTCATTCGTTTTGGTGTTTTACTTGCACTAGGTGATTTCGAAAAACTGGTGTTAAAGAGTATTGCCATTAACAATTGAATAAATCAGTGAAATTCGAGAAATAAGTTAATTCCAACCATTTTTATTTCGAAAATGTTATTTCGCGTGAAAGCTATCACAGGTAACACACATGTACTTTTGTGGAATGAAAGTGTGGATTTTGGTTGTGGCCCTACGATGCTAAGGCCGTTTGAGGGTTGTCTAGGAGTCGACAATTGCAGGTGTAATTTTTTGGTAATTAAAATGCGACTGATCTCGTTTTACTATTAACTAAAAATATTTGGTATGAGTAAACTATTTGTTTTCTAACAAATTAAAACAATTTGAAGTTAATTGTTTTATATTTTTAATTGATTTACTTTAGCTTTTATCGTCACCAAGGTTTAACATCACTGCTACCCAGCCAACAGACCTCAACTTTTTGAGCCACATTTGAGAATTTATAAATCAAACAATTATTCAACTTAAATTAACAAAAATTCGATTAAGGAAGCCTTAAGCAAAACCTAGTCAGAAATACAACAATGACAACGGTTTTCAATTACATCCCATGAAGCGATTGGGTAGAGCTTCTCACGAGCAGTGAGCTATGCGCTTTTTAGTTTATACTCACTGATTGTGACCTACAGTTTTAAACCGGTATTTTGAGGAGCTTTAGTCAGAAATATATGTCTCTGAAAAATAAAATATAAGTTTATTAATTTCTTATCGTTTGCAGGAATCGATTATCAATGCGGTAGAACAAAGTTAGAAAATTTACTTTCTCATTCATATTTTAAATAAATATAATCTGCGAACTTAGCTTATTATTAAAATGTAAACAATTACCATTGTACAAGTTGTGTATTCTAGCTTTAGTCGCTGGCTGCGTATGCAGATATATATTCTGCCAATGCGCCTTCTTGAAGTATATTCACGTCATCGAAATCCGCTGTATCTAACTTATCAAGCACGTCCGGGTCGCGATCTGCAACTATTTCATGAAGAACTTCGTGGTCTGTGCAAATCTTATCTTTATGTTTGTCAACGTATCTTCTGATTCCCAGAGTATTTGTGGAGTTGAGCCAATCAGTGTTATTACTTTCTATATTATCAATGCCATGTAAATGCTCCAAATTTCTTGCTGAAAATTATATATGAAAAGAAAATCATTATACAATTTATGTGATTTCACAAGTTATTGCCCCTTGGAGAGAACTTCTCACAATGTGACCTACATTTTTAACCCGAATTCGAAACTTACCTAAGATATACTTTCGTAATCTATGTTTGAATTCTGTTGGTGTTGGATCTTCGTCCGACCCACCTTTGCGTCGAATAGCCCAAAAAACATGTTTTAACATGTCTTGATTGAGTCGACTCGTTAAAATATAAATCATATTAAACTTCAGTCTAACATAATCGTAGAGCATTTCCAAGGCTTTATTGGTTATTATGACACCTTCCTGGAAATACTCCAAAGATGTTTTATTTGGAATTATAGGCGATGACATCAATTTATTCATACGCTGCAATGTGCTTTGTTGATCCGCCAACGCCATGCCAAATGGTTCCTGAAAGGATGAAAATGAGCATATAATGTCATCAATAATATCGAAATATACCTTGCCACGGGAACTGAATGTATTTGTAGTTGAATTTAGTACATCAAACCAATCGTTCACCAACTGAATGAGATCGGCTGTTTCAATTGGCTTGTTAGTTATCAATCCTACCGAGTTACATTGCCTAATAGCATTGGCCGTGGTGTTGGAAAATAGCTGTCCTGCTAACTTCAGTCCTGAAATTTTTTGAGCGTAATCACATATTTACTGAATACATCTTTTGCAATGTAAGCATACCTTGACCTTCGACAGAAAGGTGTTCATCGGTCAATTTACATGTAATTGATGTATCACTATTTGAGGTGTACTTTAATACATCTGTAATTGTGCTGGAAGTCAGCAGTTCGTTGTTCCACATTAAGCCAGTGTCTACAAAGTGGTATCTTACAAGTTCAAGTAAATGCGGTGCATCAACGAATGTAAACACTTTCTCGTGTGGATTTGAAGGATTTGGAAACCAAGGTCTATCTACAGAAAAAGTTAGTTTATTGAAATGAAAATAATTGTAGAAAAAAATGTTACCTGTGGTCACACCTAAATCTTTCCACAGTTTGCGATTTGTTGGTCCCATATCGCATAAAATCGCCACCACTGGAAAACCTGCTTGGTTAACCTTAGAAATTATGGAACATAAAATATCTTTTTTCATTTGGCAATCGAAATCGAAGAAAACAGGGCGCCTCCAAGATTTCCATAGTCCTTGAGCCACAACCACTTGAACATATTCTGAAGGCTTTCTTTTGGAATCGCCCACTGAACCGTTTGCCACCATCTTCATCTCGTTAAATGCGAGTACACATATTTTATCTTCCCTTGTGAGTTCTGTGCAATGTTTAAAAAAGCCCAATGAAGTCTTCAGAAACCCATTGTTTATGTTGAGCTTGCGACACCAATGTTCTAACATGGAGGCATGAGGTAAAGGAAATCCTTTCTTAAGGAGATATTTGTACGCTTTCGGTCCAGATGAGTGCAAGCGTATGGCGTTTGAAATGTCATTACGCCTCCACTGAACTGTCCCAGGTTTCATAATTTTTTTCATTTGCCCTTCGGTGAATATTGATCTCATGAAATGAACGGCAGCCTTTGTTTCAGACAGCTTACGTTTCAAGTGCTCATTCTCCTCTTGTAGATTCTTGTTTTGCGCCTGTAGTCTCTCGATCATTGCTTTCAACTCTTTATTTTCCTTTGACATTTTGCTTTCCGAACTTGTAGGACTAGATGCGTACAGTTGGCTAAAAATATCATAAAATATTAAGTATACAAAATATAAAACAAATAAAGATAATTTCATTTGTGTACACATACTTTGCTTGCGGTTTGCTGTATGTGTATCCCACTGCTGTGCTGGGCACATTAGACGATCTAATTAAAGTATAGAAAGAAAATTAAACGTTCCATATCATACTTATTTCTTAATACTAACCCATTGCTAATATCCAGCATGTCCTGAGGACAGACGTTGTTTACTTTTGCTGACAAAATGCTACGTCAAGAGGAAATAGTAAAAAGGATTCGTTTTTTTCCAAATTTTAATAACTTACACTGGTTCATTAACCGCTATAGGATCCTCCAGCAACACCGGAACAAAAGGCACAGCACTGGGCATTAAATTACATTTTTTCGCCCCTTTTATAATATCTGAGGACAAAAAGTGATCAGCACATATTAGTGCGTTTGCTGAGAACTGCATCCGGCAAATCTCCACCCAATTGCGTCTTCTCCGCTCGTCCCTTGGAACTCTGAAGAACGGTCCATTGTCACGACTCACTTTCTTTTTGCAAAGGCAACATGCGCGCATTTTTCTTTTTTATCTTCTAACAAATTAAACTTTACCAACTTTTAACAATGTTTTGTTTTGTTGACTGAGCTCTGCTTGTCTGTTTGTGCCTTCAGCGTTTGTTGTCAAATAACAGATGATCATAGAGAAATGACATATAGAGAAGCGATTTCACTCAGTAAATTTACGGAGTTTGGTGTGTTGCAGTTTGGAAGTAGAGCATTCAAAAAACCGTTCATTCCAAGAAACCGGGTTTTCGGTATTGGCAACACTTAAGTAATTTTAACTTTTTACGGAGAAATCTTCAATTATTTCAACATAACATTATTTTGCAAGTTTTCTTTTAAAAATTTCCCATATATTCGCAATTTGGAAAAGAAATTTCTTAATTTATCAGAATTTAAAACTTGTTTGAATTTAAAGTTCTTTGCCGTCTAGAAAGACTTTAGTAATTGTTGATAAACTTATGAATGGATTTTATTTAAAAGTATTTAAATACATAGTTTTAAAAGAAAAAATTCTAATTCTGGAGATCAGTCCATTTAAATAATAAATATTTTTAGTTTATAAGGCTTTGTGTTATAGCTTATTCGCTCAAATATTCTCCAATTTCATTAAATATTTTGTATTTTATCACTTTACTTTTGTTTTGCAAATAGCGTCAGTTTGATGCATCGTACACTGATCCAATTGTCGTAGGTGAAATCAACGAAAATTTTTAGTAACTTTTTAACAACGCTGTTTATTCAAATTTGCCGAAATTTTTGTTAAATTTGACAAAATTTCGTCAATATGAAATAGTAGTTGTGTGCGCGTCATTTACAAATAATAATAAATTCTGACTATTCATTACATTACCAAGATGTTAAGGATAAACCGTGAAATATGCAAATCAGAATGCATTTGGTATTTTAACAGCAGCGAAATACAATACTATTTGTGTAAAACAGTTCCCACATGATCTCCGCATTGGTTTGGTCAATGATTTATACTCCTGATGTTCGGACTTTTGGCAAAACCTGTTTGAGACAGCCTTGGATTCATGGTTGAAAGACAAGGTTGTATCGTTAGAACAGCTGATTTGATTTTTTTCATTTGACGCACTTGGGAAATGTCAAATTTGTTTAAATTTGTTGGTTATAAGTTGTTTACAGACGCGGAATTAAACAACAGACGCGAATACGAGTTAGAGGTTCACACCGGGAAAAATCAATTCAACTTCAGCATCAAACAATTTCAATTATTAATTTCAATCTTCATTAATTTGGCCAATATTTCTTTCCAATTATATCACAACTGATTCAAAAATGCGCATTTTGTTTACATTTTTATCAGCTGAGTTTGACAGAAGCCGAGTGCGATTTTGCACATGATTACACACATATTTACTGCTACTACCGTGATTAGTGTGCCCTGCTTGGATTGTAGCTTGGATTCCCGGGGCCCCAAATTGTATGTCAGTATGTATCTTGGAGCCTAATTGTACTTTTATTTCCTTACACACGAATTATTCAACTTCATATAATTGTAATAAATATATGCTTTGTAAAATATAGAATTGTAAATCCAAAATGGTTGTGATATTAAATATAAAATATAAGAATATATATAAAAGCATTTTTATTGTGGTTCAAAATCAACAAAATATCGTCAAATTGAATAAAACCATTAGTGCAATTTAATATATATTTTTATTCAACTTGACGAATTTTTATCAAAATGAATAAAAAATATTATTCAATTTGACGATAATTCGTCAAATTTACTACTCAAGAGAAAACGAAAAATTTCCAAAAAAAATTTAGTCAAATCTACATCCGCTTTTTGTTAGGTCTATAGTGATGAAATATCGTCAAATTAACCTACGTTTTCGTTGATATCAGCGCTCCATTTGGTTCAGTGTAACGATTAGCCGATAAATGTATGGCCTTAGGCCCAATTTTTGACAGGTTATTTAAATTGGTAATCAGTTGATTTTGATTTATGTTTGATCTGACTTTAAATACGAAAAGAGTTTTTCAGTGCTTTGTCAAATAATCTTACTACCATGTGGCAACAGTGGCAAATGCTACGAAAAATAACCGGTATTCATACATTTATCGGCTAATCGTTACAATGCATTAAACTGACGCTATTTGCAAAACAAAAGTGAAGTGATAAAATAAAAAATATTTAATGAAATTGGAGAATATTTGAGCAGAAATAAAGTTCTAACTGCACTACGAGTTAAATGATACGTTTTTATTGTTATTTCAACTAGGATGGTGATTATAATTGTTCACAATAACAATTAAAGAAGCTTTGTGTTTGTTCTTCTTGTTGTTTTCTGTCAAAATCATATGGGCACTTGATCATAGTTTAAATGCCCAACTTTGGCTGTTTAAACAGCAATTAACTATTAACCTAAAAAGTGAAATTCAGAGTTTAAATTATCAAAAACGATGTACAAGTAGACAGTCAAAATTTCTCTTCTCTCAAATGCCAACATACACAACGAGTGAAACTCTGGCCATTCTCTCTTATGCCTTGCTCACGCTGCCACGAATTGAGAATTTCGGATTGAAATTGTCGAACGAAATTGAAATCGTTCACACTGGTTTTGAACAATTTCGTTGAAAAATGACGGCTTAAACCTAGAATAGGTCGGCAACTCGCTTCGGCTCCAAACTATTACCATTGGATAGAACTTTTAATTTTAAGTAAAAAAAATTAAATAAAAAAATCGGGGGCAACGCCTATTTTCGGAGTTGTGGGCACCCAAAGTTCGGACATACAGGATGATACTACGAGTGTGGTGCCGTGTTATGGGACCGATTTCACAACTTTTTTGTATAAAACGAGTCGAAATAAACAAAAATAAATAAATACATTTTTTCGATAACTGCTTAGTTATCCACGTATCGGATTTTTAAAAATATCCAGAAAATATTTTTTTTTCAAGCAATCGAGTGATTTTTTGGATTTTGCCACACATCGACTTCAGGTACAGAGGGAATTTTAACCCCCCTGCCTGAGCCCGGCCGGACGGCCGGGCGACTAATTGCAATATAAATTTAACGATTTTCCAAAAGTTCTACCACACGGTACGAGCAACATAGGTCCCTGCCAGGGCTACTTGGCCCGTAACTCCCAAAATAGGGGTTCCCCCCGATTTTTTTATTTTACTTTTTTTACTTAAAATAGCGATCCCTACAACCAAAAAAAAAGCAAAAAAATTGGACGTGCCGATCTATACTAGGTCTGTTCCAAAATGACAACTGTTTGTTTACAAATATTGCCATTAGTAAAATGTTAGTGCCTGGACACAATAACCAAAATTCTGTTTGGAAATGAATGAAAACAATAGAATAAATGAATGGTACGTGAACTTTAACATGAATCACTGACTCGCCACGGTTTATAGTTTATTTTCACCAGCCTATTTCGATGTGAACTTAAAATTTCAATCTGATGAATGAGGCGGCATACAGTTGTTTTGTTTTTTGTTGTAATTTTAGTAACCACGTGTTCGGTGAACGAAGCCGACCCATAATTATCGACGGCGTTGAAGCTACAAAAAAAATTAGTCGACGGCGGCAACTGAGTTTTTATTAAATGTAATTTTTCGGCAGACGTTACTTTTAGGTTCATCTCGTTGGTTGTGTAATAACTTTAGATATTTTTTTTAGTAATTCGGGCCTTTAAATGCAGCCTAATTGATAATATCGGCTAACATTTTAAGCCGAAGCACGCTTTAAAGACGGCGGCGTGAACTTCAAAAAAAATATCTACGACGGCGGCACACCAGAAAATATTCTGTCGACTTCGTTCTCTTGCATATGTGCCAAAAAGAGTACTAAGTTAATTTTGCTGAGTAAAAACAGCGTTGTATGCGACAATTTCAAGTCAATTTCGACGAAATTGTCGTAAATATCTCAATTTCGTAGTTGTCAAAATATATGCGAAATTGAGCAATTTCAACTCAATTTCGGCCCAAATTGCAAAAGACTTCAATTTCGCGGCAACGTGAACAAGGCATTACTCTCTTCATTGAATATTTCAATACACGAGTAGCTTTTTGATAGTGTTATTGTATCTAACTATACAAATTCCAACCGTGTTGAAATAAAACAAAAACGATGTATGTACAAGTAAACAGTCAAAATTTCTCTTCACTCAAATGCCAACAAACAAAACGAGTGAAACCCTAGTACTTCTCTACTCTGTCTCTTACTCTCTTCATTGAATATTTCAATATACGAGCAGCTTTTTGATAGTGTTATTGTATATAACTATACAAATTCCAACCACGTTGAAGTAAAATTACATAAACTATGCAAAAAGTATGAAATAAGCTAGATATGACGCGAGAGAGAAATGCGTTTGAGTGAAGTCCTAGCACTTTTTGGTTCTCTTTTACCAGGGTTGCCAAGTTGCGCACATCTTCTGGTCGTCTATAAAATTTCATAAACTATGCAAAAAGTATGGAATAATCGAGATATGATACGAGAAAGAAATGTGTTTGAGTGAATATCTGGCACTCTTTGGTTCTCTTTTCCCAGGGTTGCCAAATTGCGCACATCTTCTGGTTGTCTAATTCTAGATCGTCTTTGAAATTATGTTTGATCGTTGATCAAAGATGATTTTCCACTCAAAAATTAGACCTTAAGTACTCTTTTTTGCATATACATATGCACGAGAACGAAGCCGACAGAAAATTTTCCGGTGAGCCGCCGTCGATAGATAATTTTTTGAAGTTAACGCCGCTAGCATTAAAGCACGCTTGGACTCAAAATGTTAGCGGCTATTATCGGTTAAGCCGCTTTTAAAGGTCCGAATTACAAAACAAAAGATCTAAATTTTTTACACAACCAGCAAGATGAGCCTAAAAGTAACGCCTGCCGAAAAATTATATTTAATAAATACTCAGTTGCCGCCGTCGTTTAATTTGGTTTTGTTGCTCCAATAATTGTGGGTCGGCATCGTTCACTGAACACGTGGCGACTAAAATGGCAACAAAAAATAAACAATTGTATGCCGCCGCATTCATCAAATTTAAATCTTAAGTTTTCATCGATATGAACTAAGTGAGAAGAAACTATAAACCGTGTAGAATCAGTGCTTCATGTTAAAGTTCATGAAGTCCATTCATATAATTTATTGTTTTCATTCATTTTCTAACTAAATTTTTGTTATTGTGTCTAGTCACGAAAATTTTACTCATGGTAATGTTGTACGAGTATTTACAATGTTTTATTTATTTGTCATTTTGCGTCGAAGTTGCTCAAATGCCGGTCTGAACGATTTCAATTCGAAATTGTCAATTTCGTGGCAACGTGAACTAACTCATAATTCAGTTTGAGTTGCCTTATGAATTACGAACAATTCATTGCCTTCTCTAATTTTTGTCGTAACAGCTGTCAAAAACAAACAAAAGCAAAGAAAATAAACTTAAACCATTTAACAATACACAATAGATGCAAAAAGGAAATTATTAAAACAAAATGTATGTCCAGAAGACTATTGGCCTCTGCGAAGTTTATGGAGGAGACGGAATTAAATATGGCAAAGTGGTTGGATATCCAAAAATATATTTTTTTAATATTTACTCACTTTTTATTGTACCCATTCTCAAAATTATTGAAAGAAAACAAATAAAATAGTAAACAACTGCCAGATCGAATTATGTATGTTTGTGGAAACAGGGTAATTCAGAATAGTAATTCAAAGAGCGAATTAATAAGTAATTGGCGCTGTATTGGGAAAATGGCATAACATTATCGATAAATTTACTCGATCTTGGGTACAAACATGTTTCAGAAATGACAAGGTAATAGTGATTTGGTGGTGACAGATTAGTGTTCATTTACAATGGATGAAACTAGGACGGTAAATGTTACCATATGGAAATGCCGTAACAAGGTTGGTTGAAAACTGCATACAGGAAATTGTATGGTTAAAAGTGAGCTCGTTCAATTTAATATAATCCACACGAGTCATCAGAGATATAGTGAAAGGTAAAAAATTGAAGTGTTGAAAAAGTGAAAGTGGTGAAGTTGAAAAAAATAAAAGTTAATTTTTTCAAGTTAAATTTGCCGATAATTTGTTTTTGTTAGTTTAGGATTAAATTTCTGTATATTTTTAAAGATAAGATACCAAAATTTTGTTGTTTATCTTTCCGGCTTTTAATTTTTTCTTGTACCTTCACGTATTTTGTACGTATTCGGCAATAGGAAACACCATTAGTAGACAACTCTCTTGTGATTTATCTCACCTATTTAATTTTTTCTAAAAGTGCTTACAAATATTTAGTCGTGCTTCAATCCCCTTATTCGTAAATACCATCGCAAGATCCAAGGAAAAGTGCTTCGATTATCGCTTAGAAGAAGCGAACAAGTGAAATTTTTAATACCAAGTGGAAAATAGGAAAATTTTAGGAAAACAAACTGTCGCTGGCTGCGACCTGAGTTATTCCTGCGGGGATAGCGAATTTAACTCCCGAAATACAAACACGGCAATATGTGCTTAATTCTAGTAGGGCAGGGTTTATTTCTAAAACAAAAAATTACAATTATAATAAAAATTAAAACAAATATAAAACCAACACTACTTACCGCAGTCTTTATCCCCAACAAACTGATTTAACAGCAGAACAACTGCTTTGCTGGAGCCCTACATTGTACTTGTTTACAAAACTTAACAGTTCCTTTCCAACACAACAAGTACAATGTAGGGACAAAGGGGGAACTGCGGTAAGTCGTAAACAAATGACGACAAAAAAGGGACTTAAAAAGAACTCAAACAAATGATCATTATAGACAAACAATAATAACGAGTTAATGATCATAAACAACCAAATGATAACAATATGACAAAAAAAGGGCAAATGAATAGAAACAAAAAATATAAGTAAATACAATAACAAACATGAGCATCAGCGACATCCCCACCCCCGTGGATCGACTCGATTCACTCTTCGAAATCCAGAACAGCAAGCTTGGATACGGGGCGCCTAAGGACACCAGTAGACGTTCGGACATCAGCTCGACGTATAACTCCATCACTTCCCTTGAATACTTTTTCTACGCGGCCTCTCTTCCATTCTCGGCGGGAAACAGCTGGATCGCATATGAAGACCAAATCACCAGGAGCCACAGGTTTTGTATACTCGCACCACTTGGACCTGCGCGTTAGTGTAGGCAAATACTCAACAATCCACCTTTCCAAAAGTGGTCTCGTAGCTGACGAGATATTCGCCACTGCTTTTTAAACACAGCTGGATTATCGACGACTGTTCCCTCTGGTGTTTGCGCAGTACTCGATGACCCCAGCAAAAAATGGTTAGGCGTTAATGGCTCCTCATCCTCTTGGCTGACAGGCAAATGAGTCAATGGACGAGAATTAACGATGTTTTCCGCCTCAATTAGATAACTTTGTAGGGTGTGTTCTTTAGGGGCCACTTCTTTAAGAGTCACCCGTAGAACCTTTTTGACACATTGAACCATTTGTTCCCATATGCCACCTTCTGCCGGATTATGTGGGCAATTGAACTGCCAGTCTATGCCCTTTGAAGACAACTCATCTTGGATTCGAGCCACGTCAAAGACTTCCTCGAACCGCTTAGCCTCTTGGTCGACACCAACAAAATTCTTCCCATTATCACTGCGTATCTTCAATGGGGTACCACGCCGATTTATAAAATTTCTTATTGCCAAGATACAAGCATCTGTTGAAAGGTCAAAGGCCACCTCCAAATGCACTGCTCTGATAGTTAGGCAGGTGAACAGAGCTACTCAGCGCTTTTCGTGGCGACGTCCAATAGTTATGTTGACTGGCCCAAAGTAATCCACACCAGTGTATGTAAATGGCCGCACATATGGAGTCAGTCTGTCCGTTGGCAAGGGACCCATGTATGGCGGTACTGGAGTGGCACGACGAATAAGAGCACTCCTAAGTCGTGGAATCCAAAACGTTCTTCTTATTTCACCCAATGTAGCTTCAAAGTTTTGATGTTTCATGTTGGTATGCACATGAGCCACAATAAGTTGGGTCAGGTAATGATTGGACGACAAAATGATGGGGCGCCTGGAATCTAGTGGTAACCAGCTGGCAGCATCGATACGACCATATACTCGGAGACAATTGTTTTCATCAATATATGGCGAAAGGGAATACAGGTCGTTACATTTCGGTATTTTACCACCAGATCTTAAAATTTTGAAGTCGTCCGCAAAACTCTCCTCTTGTGCGAGCCGGCAGAGAATTGTTTCTGCAGATCGCAATTCGATAGCAGTCAGGCAAGCTGTGTTATTATTAATCTTTCTCTTGCGGCAGCAATCAACAAATCTCAGTACCCATGCCATAGTACGTTTTAGCCTGAGAAATGAAGAGAAACGATTAAAATCAATGATTAAATTTGAACCAACCAGTAATGCAAATTTAGGGCGCAGTTCTTCTTCGCAGGAATCATCTTGTACTCTAGAAACAGGCGTTGGTCGTGTCTCATTAGAAAAGTCAACTTTGCTTTTCATTCTGGTAGTCTCATCTGCAACATTAAGATTTGTGGGCAACCATTTCCAATCATCCGGGCGAGTGGAATCCAATATTTTTGTTATTCTATGGGCAACAAATGGCTTATATCTTCTGCTTTCAGATCCAATCCAATTTACAACAGTTGTAGAATCGCTCCAACAAATACTACGGGCAACTTTGAGTGAGTGTTCTTCCAATATAGTGCACATCAATCTTGTTCCCAATACGGCGGCTTGTAGTTCCAGTCGGGGAATGGTCATGGTCTTCATTGGAGCACATTTAGACTTAGCTGAAATAAAGGAGACACCAATTTCTCCACCAGCTGTTATATATCGCCAGTATGACACGGCACCAAATGCGTCTTCACTGGCATCGACAAATACATGTAGCTCCAACACACCAGGCATACCATTTCCAAAATAAAAACGTGGTACATGGACATGAGCAACGTTATTCAGCTCCTGCCGCCAATTATACCAGATAACTTCTAGTCCCTCAGGCAACTTTTCGTCCCAACGCGTGTTGCTTCTCCAAATTTCTCTCAATAACAATTTTGCAGTTATCATGAAATGGCACAAAAAACCAATTGGATCATATACGGACATGATAACACTGAGCAGCTCACGTTTTGTGGGATACCTTAGGCCGTTTATAATCTCTGCATTTACTCGATGAAATTTAAAAATAAATTTGAATGCGTCGTCTCCCGGATGCCAATACATGCCCAGAATTTTTTCTACGGATGAATCAAATTCATTTAAAGCTCCTTCAAAACTGACGTTCTGATCCGAATCACCTTCAAGAGCCACGATCACATCCGACGAGTTTGATGTAAAACGACGCAGTTCAAAACCAGCAGGCTTATGTATATCACGAACTTGCTTCGATATTTCGATAGCTTTTGATGCGTTGTCAAAACTGTCCACAAAATCGTCAACATAATGGTGATCCAATATTGACTTCACGGCTCTTGGGAAACGATCTCGATATTCTAGAGCATTTTTCTCCTTCACATATTGGGCAACACACGGCGAACAAGCAGCTCCGAAAGTCATCACGACCATTTCATAAATATTTGGTTGACGAATTTCATTTTCACGCCACAAAAATCTCTGGGAACATCGATCTTCTGGAGCCACGATGATTTGATGGAACATTTCTTTTATATCTCCACAAACACCTACTGTACCAACCCGAAAATTGAATAGTACTGAAGGTAACGGCTTATATTGTTGAGGGCCTTTCAATAATTTTGAACTTAATGAGACTCCTTCTATCTTGGCAGCAGCATCAAACACCAAACGAATTTTCCCTGCCTTATTGGGATTAACAACTCCAAAATGGGGCAAGTACCATGTCCTCGGGTTATAAGCTTGACCCTATTTTGGTGACAATTTCCGTACATACCCTTTCTCCTCATATTCAGCAACTATATTTTTATATGCCACGCTAAACTCGGGATTTTTCTTCATCTTTCGCTCCATACCATAAAGGCGATTGAGGGCCATGGAATAGCTATCCGGCAAGACTACGTCATCTTGGCACCACAGTAGTCTGGATTGAAATCTTCCGGCAACCCTCTTTGTAGAACTTTCCAAAGTCTTCCGAGCACGTGCATTGTCCTTCGACTCAATGACTGGTAGAGCCTTGACGCCAAAATTCTCTGTCTCGAAATAACTTGCCACCGAATCATTTAGATTGTCCGGCTGTGTTGTCAGCAAACAAGTGCGGGCTGTAGGGTGACCTCCATCCATTTTCCCGAAAACGATCCACCCTAAAGGAGTGTTGGCAGCATATGGACCAGCTTTCTCCAACGGAACTATCTCATCGGGCAATCCTAAGTGGCAATGGTCCAATCCAATGAGCAATTTTGGAGCCACATCACCATATGAGGCTATAGGAATGCCATGATTCTTTATCAAGTCCGCATTGAAAGTCTGATTGGGCAACTTCAAATTTGAAACACCATAAACACATTTTAAAGCATATTTCCGTTGCTTATTTACACCACTCACATGAAGATCGACGACTGTGGCTACCTATTGAGACGATTTTCCACCATACCAGCTCAAATTTAATTTGTTTTGTCTTCCCTGAAGTCCAAGTTGTCTCACCAGTGAACTATCCATCATAGTGACCGATGAGCCTTCATCCAAAAGAGCATAAGTCTCCACAACACAATTTGGCCCATAAAGTTTCACTGGTAGCACTCTAAACATCAATTCACTTTTTTCAGTTATGCTTGAGACACAACTTAAAACTGGTTCACCAATCGGACCACTATCAGCTGATAATACATTTGAGGTATTATTTTCACTTGAAGCTTTAGACTGATCTTCATGCAATAACTTGTTATGTTTCCTTCGGCAATTATTCACTTGACACTCTTTACGCCGGCGGCAATCTCTGCTTGAATGTCCTTCATTAAGGCATGAGAAACATAACTTCAACTTTTTCACTTCACTCCATCTGTTCTGCACACTCAGTGATAAAAATTTCTTACACTCAAATGTTCTATGTTGTCCTCGGCAATGGGGATACTGTATCTCTTTCCGTTGAACATCTGATGTATAAAGAACCACTTTCTTTTTTGACTCACTGTTGTTTGAGCGACTGGTACTTACATTGGTCGTTTGAATACTCCGTACCAAACTAGCTACACCTTGGAGCCAATTGCTAAAATCCATAACAGTGGGCCACTGGCGTATATTCGCTGCATATTGGGCCCAATCTAAACGGCGGCTCATGGGGAGCTTCTGCACCAACTCTTCCATCAAAGTTGGGTTTGACAAATGGTGATGCCCATTTGCATTTTCTAAAAAGGCGGCTAAATTTCTCACCTTGACAGCAAATGGTATCAGCTTATCCACAGCATTCTCCCCAATTGGCAAAAATTCTCGTACTTGTTGCAGCTGGCATCTTATCAGCAATTCCGGGCGACCATACTGTAATTTCAGTTGCTCAATAACAGTGGGAACATTATTTGGATGGATAAGCAGAGATTTGACGCACTCCCGGGCCTCACCTTTCAATGCCTTTTGCAAACGCAAACAATTTTCAAAATTGCTGTACAAATATGCGGCCGTTGAGTGATCAAAAGCAGATGAAAACATCGGGGAATCTTCTGGGGTGCCATTAAATTCCGGTAGGTCAACAATTTTTCTCGCTATCGGCACTGAATTCTGCATCTGATACGGCGCTGGCAGTATCTGATACGTCGCTGTCGGTTGCTGTACATTTAGCGACTGCGCTGCTAACCGATGCTGCTGATTTCCATAGCATGGAGCCACTGTGGCGCCATTACTTGCAAAGGAAAATGTCCTCTGGTCCACTGCTATTGGAACTACCGGCGACACTGTTAACCGACATAACTGGTGCTGTGCTACTCGATGTCGTCATAGTTGTTGAAATGCTCAAGTTATTTGTAGTTGAAGCTGCTTTCAGGGCTCGTTGGGCATTTAAAAGTTGCGCCTGCAAAACATCGATTTGATGCTGAAGGCTTTCCATGGCTGGCTGGGCAACTAAATTGGAGCTGGACGTCATTACACCTGGCGCTGGAGTCAACGGTGGCGGTATATGCGACAGCAACAAATTAGGGCCAGGATTATGTTTACCTGACGCCGTCTGAATCGTCTCGGCAGTGGCGAAGAACACGGATGATGTTCCGGCAGTAGAGGAACTTGTATTGGGCTCCGGCGGCATATGGGCCACATTCACAATTTCATTTGTTCCGGCAGGCATGGAACTGTTGAGTGTACTTACTGAGGAGGGCAACGAATCGGCAATTGTCAGGTTCCGCGGGCTTCTTCTTGGAGGTGAACGCTGCATGGACATCTAAATGGCAATCGCCAAAAGGCAAAAAACAACAAAGTCGCACAAAGTTTGCGAAATAAAATTTGTCGCTGGCTGCGACCTGAGTTATTCCTGCGGGGATAGCGAATTTAACTCCCGAAATACAAACACGGCAATATGTGCTTAATTCTAGTAGGGCAGGGTTTATTTCTAAAACAAAAAATTACAATTATAATAAAAATTAAAACAAATATAAAACCAACACTACTTACCGCAGTCTTTATCCCCAACAAACTGATTTAACAGCAGAACAACTGCTTTGCTGGAGCCCTACATTGTACTTGTTTACAAAACTTAACAGTTCCTTTCCAACACAACAAGTACAATGTAGGGACAAAGGGGGAACTGCGGTAAGTCGTAAACAAATGACGACAAAAAAGGGACTTAAAAAGAACTCAAACAAATGATCATTATAGACAAACAATAATAATGAGTTAATGATCATAAACAACCAAATGATAACAATATGACAAAAAAAAGGGCAAATGAATAGAAACAAAAAATATAAGTAAATACAATAACAAACAGGAGCATCAGCGACACAAACTAAAACCTATAAAAGAACTAACCTCAATTATTTGTCGTAACTACATATGGTGTTGCGAATGTAAAACTAGTTTAGTACTAGTTGAGTAGCTGGAGCAGAAGACAATTTTTGTGTACATAAAAAAGGATAGAAGAATTCTAAGCACGGTCATAACCTAAAAGAAAATAAATTTAAAACAAAATTGTAAATGTAATAAAAATTATATAACCTCTAAAAAAGTAAATTTTGAATATTTAAAATAAAAACAAACCTAATATAAATATATATAATCCACAAAACAGAATAAATTAGAATCTTAGATAAATAGAAACAAACCTACATGGGACTGTCCGTGAAGGTGGAAAGTTTCTGATAGCCATTCACTTGGGAGTAGCCTGAAATGATTCCATCATTGGGCATTCCAAGGAGCTCAATACTTCCACTCAATATGTCCTGGGCAATGACTTTTTCGGAAACCTCCGTTAGCTAGCAAGAATGAGAAGGCGAAACAAATGATTGGTTATGCGATCACTGATATGTCTCAGGTTTAGTAGGTAACTTATGTCACTGAGGCTCATAGAACTATCGGGCATATTATTTTGTCCTTAGTAGACGGATGAGCCAAACATACGGACCAACGGCGGATATAAACCAAAATAAGAAAATCCAGGTTCGTCATATTGCATCCTGGTCAGCATCTGTTTCATAATGGGCGCCTGCAATCAAATATCGTGGTAGTAGGTAAAATGCAAAAACCCGGTAGACTGGGTTTGCCTCGCGCCACCGCTCATAATGGCAGTGACCCCTATTTGTTGACGACCTCCGCAAACGTTATAAGGACCACGATTTACCGATATGCACTTGGAATGTATATAGATCCAATCGGCAGATGTCCTCGAAAGTTATTAGGCTGACATAACCGCTATCCAGGAAATGCGATGGATATACTACCGTTGCCATGAGAAAAAACATGAATTTGGTTGTGGATTTATAGTTTGCAAAAGACTGCGACATCTAGTCTCTAGGTTAGTGAACGTATAGCCACAATCCGCATAAAAGCTAAATATTTTTATATTTCCCTAATTTGTGTGCATGCTCCGACAGAAGACAAAGATGATGATGCCAAAGACATATTCTATGAGCTATGAGAGGAAACGTATGACCGCTGCCCTGGCTATGACATTAAGATTGTACTAGGAGATTTTTAATGCATAAGTAGGCAGGTAGAATGTGTTTCATCCAACTATGGGCAATTTCTGTCTACATGCTGACAATTCCAACAACGGTATGAGACTGATTGACTTTGCCGCGGCAAAAAACATGGTTATTAGTGGTAAAAGATTCCAGCATAAAGACATCCACAAGGCCACTTGCGTATCCCCTGATCAAAGAACGAAGAACCGAACTGATCACGTGGCACGAAACCAGACAGAGAAAGCTGGACATCGGAAAGCTGCAATTACCAGAGGTAGCCACAGCCTACTCAAGGAAGCTCTCGCAACTTTTGGCACAGAACCACCCCCTCCCGGTGACGATCCTGATGATATGAGCTCTGCACGTAAAGACAAGGACGGAAATCTCATCGCGGATGTGCAAAGCATGTTGGGAATATGGAGAGATCTTTTCTCTGCGCTACTGATACCTGAGGTATCTAATGACGACGAGACATTCGATCACAATATGGACGACCACGGCGATTGCCCCATTCTAAACAAGACGAGGTCAGAACAGCTTTTGCCCGGCTTCAGTACAACAAATCCGCAGAAGCCGATGCATTACCCGCAGAGCTGTTTAAGGCTGGCGGCGATGAGCTGTTATACACTGATGATAAGCACGCATCCGCTCATTAGCAAAATTTGGTTAGATTCCAATTCCAACAATAAATTTTTTTTGCTCAAGCTGTATTTGAAACTTATACGGTTAAGCATTTTTGAGATTTTTTTTCAGATGTTCTGGAAGAGGTTTAGGGGTCGCGCAAGTCGAATTTCCCCAAAAAATCGTGTATTCCGGACATTTTTTGAATTTTACTTAAAACTCGGTCAATGAACACGGGTTTCTTCACGAATTCGACTTGCGCGGCCCCTAAACCTCTTCCGAAAAATCTGGAAAAAATATTTTACCCTAATAGCTTTCTAATTAAGCGTGAGCAACCATGAAAATCGACAAAGAAACATGTTTTGGGAAGCCCTAGTGTACTATGTCCCACATTTAAAAAAGTCTCTGTTCCAATTACCGAGGAATAAGCCTTTTATCCATAGCATATAAGGTTCTATCAAGTATAATGTGCGAAAGACTAAAACCAATGATCGTGGACCTGATTGGACCATACCAGTGTGGTTTTAGACCTGGAAAATCGACAACTGACCAGATTTTCACGCTACGCCAAATCCTGGGGGGACCCACGAAGAACAAATCGACACCTATCATCTATTTGTCGATTATAAGGCGGCCTTCGATAGCCCGATACGGGAGAAACTCTACGAAGCAATGTCTTAGCTTGGTATTCCTGCAAAACTCATACTCCTGTGCAGGATGACCTTGACGAACACCAAAACCGCAGTGCAAGTTGGTAAGGATCTTACTGAAACTTTCGAAACTAAGCGAGGCCTCAGGCAAGGCGACACCTTATCGTGCAATCTCTTAAACGTCTTAATGGAGATCATTTTGAGAAAAGCTGCGGTCAACAACCATCAGTAGCAAAAGCCACATACTGCTCGCGTATGCTGATGATATGGATATCATTGGGCGCACACATAGATAAGTTACTGCGGGTTATTTCGAGAATTGAGAAGAAGTCAGAAAAAGAGGGTCTGACAGTAAATTAGACCAAAGCGTGAACTTTGATAACCGTTATAATTTCGAGGTGGTGGACGAATTTATTTACCTCGGATCTGCCGTAACAACAACAACAATGTCAACCTAGAGATCAAGCGGAGAATTGTGCTTGGGAATATGTTATTTTTGGGCTAAGCTAGCACTTTAGAGATAAAGCCCTCTCTCGAGGAACAAAAGTCCAGCTGTACCAGACTCTCACACAACCTATTGTAATAGGTGTCGCCTTGATTCTCCAATAAAACGACTGCTTGTTTTGATGTTTGTGTTTAGAAATGAATCTTTATTTACAAAAATGTTCTGCTTATAAAGAGTTCTTACTTTTCTATTTTACTATCTAGGTTTGATCGATCGTGTTCGATCTTACGTAATTCTCAGTGTTTGCAAATATGTCACAACTGGGGCATTAGTGTGTCGCAATGATGCTCCAGTTGGCTTTGTACATTATTCGCTTGTTTCGCATTTTCGAAACTCACATTGTTGATCCAATTTTTGTTCGAGTCATTGACTGTGGTTTTAGTTTACGTTATAAGCGGCGCCACTTTGCGCTAGCTTTAGAAATCCGAAACACTTGGACTTCTTTCATATATGCAGACACTGACATACACGTAGCTTATCATACGAAATATTTACAATGTATCTTACAATGTATTTTATGCTATTATGTTTCACACTGCTGTGTATTTGAATGAATTCAAATGTTTGCACTGTGACTATTCTTTTATATTTACACTACAGTGTATTTGAATTCATGCATATACTACACCCTCACCCTTAGAAAATCTTACACTGAAATTGGAAGATTTTTATTTTCTGTATTGTGTTATTGTTATTTTTGTTGGTTTTCTTTTTTTTTTTGTTTATATTAGCAGTCTTATTACTACAAAATTTATTGTGTATATATTTAGGTGTTTTTTTGTTTTTTTTTTGTTTTTGATTATATTTCTATATCTTATTACTATAATTCTTAGTGTAGGTCAGTATTACAATGTTTTATATGTATTTCTTAAGTAAATTCTTGTGTACAATTTTTTCTTTATTCTTTACATTTATTGTTACGTTTAAATCATTTATGTTTGTAACCTCGTATGGGCCAATATATGGTGACTCATTTTTTCTTCTATTGTCTACTTTGACTAAAACTAAATCTCCTATTTCTAATTCTATGCTATTTTTCTTTTTATGGGATTCTAATTGTCTGTTTTGTTTTACCTTTCGTATTAATTTCCTTGCATTGTCTAGTGAATGTTTTAATCTTGTTTTCAGTTCATTTGCGTAATTGTCCCAGTTGTATATCTTGGGATGATTCATGACTTCATCACCAGGAAGACTAGGCAATTTACCAAATATCAATTCGAATGGTGAATAATCTGTATCCACGTGAGGAGTAATGTTATATGCGAATGTGTAGTAGGGAATCCATTGTTCCCAGTTATCATCATTTACAAAAGACAAGAAGTATTCATTCAAAACTCTGTGGTTCCTTTCTACTGTCCCTAAAGTTTCGTGATGATACGGTGTTGAGAATCTTTGCTCAATCTTCAACATTTCACATATTTCTTTCATGAGTTCATTAGTGAATTCAGTTCCTCTGTCCGACTTCAGTATGTTGAATATTCCATACTTTAATATTACATTATCAATTAATGCCTTCGCGATTGACCTTGCTTCTTTCGTCTCCATTGGACAAGCAATCACATATTTTGTCAACTCGCATTGCATTGTAAGTATGTATCTATAGTCACCTGCAGGTCTGAGTGGACCAACAGTGTCAATCACTATCGTGTTGAAACTTTGTGCCGGAGTGTCTGTTACTCTTAGCGGCTCTCTTGTGTGTTTAGTCTGCTTATTTCTTTGACATAAATCACACCTTGATACATAGTTTTTTACCATTCTGGTCATGTTTTTCCAGACGTACCTTTGTCTCAGCTTTGCAACTGTTTTCTTTACACCGAAATGTCCTCCTTGTGGAGTGTCATGGTACAACTTTATCAATTCACTTTTTTTTTCATCGCTTAGTACATTTCGAGGTCTTTCATATAACATTATCACAATGTTATCTTGATTTGACTTATTCAAATCATTGTATCTGGCCTTAAATTCCTCGTCAGGAATTTCACGGAATATTGCATCGTCTTTTGCGATGGCAAATATTTTATTCCCCGTTTCCTTCAAATAGAATGATAGCTTCTCCAAAAGAGTGCCTAAACACTTTGGATTATCGCTACATCTAACGCGCGTTTCTTTATGACCTTTGTCATTTTCTACGATGAATAGATATTCATCGTCTTTTGGCCTTTTCTCGAATATAAACTTCAATTTGCTTGCAAGTTTTAAATCGCTTATCGATGTGCAGTCCCACATATGGAGTTGATCAGTCTCCTGTGACTCACTATTGATAATTTCTTTGTCTGACGACTTTTTCGTCATGCCTCTTGTTACTACTAGCGTTTTCTTGACTTTTTCATCATTTCCAATCGGTATCATACTCTTCAATACAGTTGAATCAAGTTGTATTCGGGACAATGCATCTGCATTGGTGTTGTTAATCCCTTTTTTATATACGATTTCAAAATCGTAATCCGACAACTCTAATCTTATCCGTGTCAACTTAGAACTTGGGTTTCTATGAGAAAATAATGACACTAACGGTCTATGGTCTGTGACCACTATAAATTTTCTCCCATATAAATATGGCCTGAAAAATTGTATACCCCAATATATTCCTAACAATTCCTTTTCAATTACCGGTTTGTTTTTTTCGTGTTTATTAAGAGATCTACTTGCGTACGATATAGGGAGATCTTCTCCTATCGTGCCTTGAGATAGGACAGCACCTAATGCAAAATCCGACGCGTCTGTCGTTAATACAAACGGTTTTTCAAAATCAGGATATTGCAGAATTGGTGGACTAATCAAATTGTCCTTAAGAGTTTCAAAGCTATGTTGGCATTCTTTTGACCATTCGAACTTTACATTCTTTTTCAGTAGGTCATTCATACATTTTGCCGTTTCCGCAAAGTTCTTTATAAATCTCCTATAGTAATTGCAGAAAGCTACGAATCTTCTTACTTCGTCTGCGTTCTTAGGAATAGGATATTTACTAATAGCATCATATTTGCTTGGATCTGGTCTAATACCTTTACTTGTTATTAGGTGTCCTAAGTACACAACTTCCGGTTTTAGGAAACAACATTTGCTTGCGTTCAGCTTTAGATTATATTTCGATAATCTAGCAAATACATTTGCCAAGTTAGTATTGTGATGCTTCAAACTACATCCGAAAACTATTATGTCATCTACATATAGAAATGCTTCAGACTCCAGACCAGATAAAGCGATGGTTAGCATTCTTTGAAAGCTATTAGACGATATTTTCAACCCAAATGGCAATCTGGTATATTGATAATGGCCATCCGGAGTGGAAAAAGCTGTGTAGGGTCTTGACTTTGGTTCAAGTTCTATTTGGTGGAAAGAACTTGTCATATCCAAAGTTGAAAAATACTTTGCTCTTCCCAATTTATCTAAGATGTCTTCTAGTCGTGTTAATGGGAATTTGTCGTTAACTATCTTATCATTCAGTTTCCTGAAATCAACGACTAGTCTCCATTTCTTTATATCACTTTGTCCCTTTTTAGGAACTAATAGTAATGGGGCATTGTACGGACTTATTGACGGTTCTACAATTTTTTGTTCCAATAAACCTTTTACTTGATTACTTATCTCCCCTGTTTGAGTATGTGGTAAACGATAATTTTTTATGTATACCGGATCAGTATCATTTAACCGTATTGCTTGGGTATAAAAATTATTCGTTGTTAATTGTTCACCATCCAGATGAAAAATTGATTGATATTGCCTCAGCATTTCTATCAATTCGTTCCGTGCATCTTCGTCATTGCTATCTATGTTTAGTTCATTTAGCAGTTTGTTGAAACGTTCTTCACTATATTTCGGTTTACCTCTGTTGACTTTGTAAATGTCATAACTACTTAATTGATCTGTCTGTATTCTCAGATCTTCAATAATAGCAGTTTCATCTAAAACATTTAGTAGTCGTATATGCTGATTACCAATCTTCGGAACAATGGCATTCGCTAAAAATACACCGTGTGTAATTTCGCGACTGCATATTACGCCATCTTCTTTAATGTCCAATTTGAATGGTAAAATTACTTCACTTCTAGGTGGAATTTTTACGTACTTTATTTTAATTGAATTGTTGTATATAGGTAACGTTATCAACTCTTCTTCTGCACTTATTTTCAGAACGAATTTGTCATAATCTATTGTGCAATTATAATTACACAAAAAGTCTCTTCCAAGTATACCATCCGTATAAATGGGAAAATCATAGTCTACCAGTTGTACTTTATGTCTAAGTACCGTTTTACCAAATTGTATCTTTATATTCGCGGAACCCAAAGATTTTATCTCTTGCTTTGAGATTCCAGTCAAACAGCAATAATCATCTGGATCTTTTATATGATCATGTATTAAGTCTTCCTTGCAGAGAGAGACATCGGCCCCTGTATCTATAAGGAACGTTAATACATCCTCTGTACCATGTACTTTTAGCTTTACATAGTTCTTAAGGTCAGATGAAATGCTAAAAATTTGTTTGGTATCTACTGTTCGCGTTCCGGAGAGTCCCGGTAGTGTACAACCCCCGGATCCGTGGAGTTTCCCTGATCCTTTATGTGGTGTACTCTTTTTCCTCTGTTGTTACTATGGCCGTCATTCTTACCATCGTAACTCCTCTGATTACCTTTGTAATCATTTTTCTGGTTGTTTCTTTTGTTCGTAAAACATGCTTTTTTGAAATGGTCGAACCCATTGCACGCATGACATTTCTGTCCTTTGGCCGGACATTTTTCTCCATGTCGATAACTACATCTTTTACAGTTTGCTCTTTCTGAGTTCTTGGAATTTTTATTCCAATTTTTTCCTCCGTTACCGTGAGAAACATTCTGGAACATTATCTGACTTTGTTTCATGTCAGATGAAGTTTCCTCAGCGATTTCGATCGCTTCTGCAAAAGACTTTGTTCGACTTGCTTCAATGGTTCTAGCTATGTCCCTGTTTTTCAGTCCGTTCTTGAATGCATTGAAGGCTATCGTTTCATTCGCAGTTATTATTGCGTTTCTACCTTCTTCACCTACATCGTTTATTTGTATTTCATTGAGTTCTGTTATTAGGTTCTCAATTTTGTCTGAGAATTTCCTAATGGACTCTGTTTGAATGATCCGTGTTAGCTCATTCAATAACGTTGTTGGTGATTTCTTGATTTTGTATGCATTCTTTAGTTCCGAAATTAGTACAGTTATATTGGTTGGAACTGTTTTCTGTTTTATTCTATTTTGGACTTTCAATGCCAATCTTGTTTTGAATACAAAATTGAAAAAAGAATTTACTTTATCTGCGGGGACCGTGTCAACAACCATTTCTAAGTTTGCAATGAATTGGTTTAATTCATCTTTTGCTCCATTATACACTGGTAGTAATTTTGTGTATGACGCGAGGTCAGATGCGTTCAGATTTATTTGAGCCATTATTTGTATAGTCCCTGAGTTGCAGTTTTCTGTTACTTGTGGTTCTGTTATGGTCTTGTGCCCATCTAAATGCAATTGTAGAATTTTCAAAGCTTCTTCTTTTAGTACGTTAAACGTCTCTATATGTGACGTACGAGTCTTGTCTGTTACTAATTCGTCCGATAGTGTTTCTTCTACTAACTTCTGTAACCTTGTTATCTCGTCTTTCTTTGCTTGGATTGTCTCTAGTGTGTAACATTTATTTACACTCTTTCTTGCATTTACTATCAATGCTTCAATCTTCTCATATATTCGATCCATAAGAAGTTTTTTTTTTTAAATGTATAAACTCATACTTGTAGTTTTTCTTTACTTATTTATTCATTTTATTCTCATATATATTTTTTTTTTCTCCTCTAAATACATCTATTTAAATTTAATACTTAAGTTTTTAAGTGCTTATGTATAACCCGGACAAAATTTCCTTATCATTCTAACATGTAACATTTCATCGTATTGGTTATTTTCAATACCTTCTTTTGTTGGGGTACCTTCTATTTCTAGTATCTCCCACATGAATTTAACAAATTTGAGCTTTTGCTCATAGGTTTCCTCTTCGTTTTTTTCTACTTCTAGGAAAGAACCTTCACACCAATCAATTTTGCCACGATTACGTCTATGGCAAGGGAAGGTGGGCTTCCTTGACATTTTGAATGTTTTTTTTTTTTTTAAAAAAAAATTTGTTAACTCTCTAAATTTGTTAACTCTTTTGCCAGGCACGCCCATGCGCTTCCTGGTCTTGAATTTATTTTGCCAGATGTGCTTATGCACTTTCTGGTCTTCAATTTATTTTGCCAGATGTGCTTATGCACTTTCTGGTCTTCAATTTATTTTTCTCCCCAATTTAACTTTACTTATATCCTACAATTGAACTATCCGCTTCAGGACAGGATCATCTTCAGATGGTGGGGTTGGTTGCAGGACATCTGTTTTTTCTCAGTAGTGGTGGTGCATCCTTCCTTCAATTCTTAGGCTCGGATGGGCATCCTTCAATTCTTAGGCTCGGATGGGCATCCTTCACTTCTTAGGCTCGGATGGGCAGGATCGCCATCCGACAACTTCTTTTTCAGTTTTACTATCCTGGCAGGATCGCCATGTAATAGGTGTCGCCTTGATTCTCCAATAAAACGACTGCTTGTTTTGATGTTTGTGTTTAGAAATGAATCTTTATTTACAAAAATGTTCTGCTTATAAAGAGTTCTTACTTTTCTATTTTACTATCTAGGTTTGATCGATCGTGTTCGATCTTACGTAATTCTCAGTGTTTGCAAATATGTCACAACTGGGGCATTAGTGTGTCGCAATGATGCTCCAGTTGGCTTTGTACATTATTCGCTTGTTTCGCATTTTCGAAACTCACATTGTTGATCCAATTTTTGTTCGAGTCATTGACTGTGGTTTTAGTTTACGTTATAAGCGGCGCCACTTTGCGCTAGCTTTAGAAATCCGAAACACTTGGACTTCTTTCATATGTGCAGACACTGACATACACGTAGCTTATCATACGAAATATTTACAATGTATCTTACAATGTATTTTATGCTATTATGTTTCACACTGCTGTGTATTTGAATGAATTCAAATGTTTGCACTGTGACTATTCTTTTATATTTACACTACAGTGTATTTGAATTCATGCATATACTACACTATCTTGCTTTATGGCGCAGAATCCTGGGTATAATCGCAAGCAGACGAAACATCTGTAGGAGTCTTCGAGAGAAAAATTCTCCGTAATATGTATGGCCCTATAGTGCACAACGGCTAGTAACCAATGCTGTATGAGGTACATCCCGATATTGACATAGTTAAGCGGATCAAAATAACGCCATTGCGCTGGGTAGGCCATGTCAGTAGAATGGTTGTAGGCGAATCAGCACGAAGAGGTTTCGAAACCGAACTCAAAGGAAGACAAAAAATAGAAGGACCAAGACTCCGCTTGAGGGATCAGGTTGACGAATCCCTGCATACACTAGGTAAACTGTGGAAATAAAGCAAAAGATCGACCTGGTTGGCGAAATATGTTATCTTCGTTTTGTAAGGCCCCTGACACCCTTGGGTTGTTCGAGACCGGATAAGTAAGTAAGTATAACAAATAAGTGATATTAAACAAGAAAAAGAAATTCAAATAGAGAAAAATCAATATAAAAATTTTAAATTATAAATATAATTAGAATTAGCTCATATTCATATATTTATTAAATATTAATCCAATCCAAGAGGAATTTATTAGGAACTTAAAATGCAAAATATATTCAAAAATTAAATAAATAAAAAAATGATTAAAACATTAAACTAAATGCATACAAAACAATATACAAATTAAAAAGAATTGTCATATATGAGTTTAAATAATTATTTTAAAAAAATAGAAAAACATAATGTTTCAATAATAAAAGCACATGAAAAAAAATAAGTTAAGATTTTAAATTTTTAAATATGAATTTGGTTTAAAAAAGCATTTAACGATACATATAAAAAAATATAAAACAAATATAATTTTTTTTACGTAAATAACTAGATATTTTGATTAAGTGTAAATCGTCATGATCTTTTTTGTTTAAAATCGTGTAGAATTATTTATAGTACAATAAAATTAATCTTACATTTTTGAAACGTTGACATTTTTGAAACGTGTTAAATTTTATTACAAAAGGCTGAATAGGTAACGGACAGTTAGAGGTTAGGTCACAGTGATTTTAGGGGTATCAATACCTTATAAATCGGCAAAATTGATACCACGGATGACTGTACGAGTCGTAATGGAGTGAAGGACTTAACATCCAGTTCCTTTTGGGATAGAAATATCATGGTAGTGTCGAAAATGGTAACGAAATGTTTGCTGAGTATCCATATCCTTAACCTTATTTATCTTCATATCCTATTTCCCAATTTCTGTTTCCTGTGTTTAGTGTTTAACTTTTTCTTATGGCTCAAAATAACTAAATGTACAACCCAGCCGAAGAACAACTCCATATTTTCGGTGAGCTGAGTCGCAGCAAAACCCAAGTGCCATTTCCGCAACAGTTACTACAAGGGTTTGTTACAGATTTGTCGATTATCGAGTCGATCTGTCAAAAACTTGAAAGTTCTCTATCATCGAACTGCCAAAATAATCTCTCTATTGGTCTCTCGTTACTGGCTTTTTGGTGTCAACAACATCCAGTAACAATTTGATCAAATTGTTAAAAATTTTTAGACAGACCTTATGTCAAAGCGTTGTTTTATGTTCCGCTAAACTAATTTTTCTTAAAATCGACACTTAGCTTAGCTAAGTGGTCAAAAATTAATTTAGCAGGGAATAAAAAAATAGTTCTTTAGTTATTATTCCAAACGATTAGGCACTATATAAAAAATGTCTTTGTTTCTTATCATGGCTATTAAAAAGACTATATATATACTTTATATACTAGATTCAGGTCTACAATTTTTATAATTTAATTTTCTAAATAGGTTGTATTGTTTCGTTGCAAAATCCAAAATCTGGTCTAGCACATTCCCTATCGCGGATTAAAATCCCCACGAAATGCCACAGAAAAAACAGTGATCAAATCAAAGTGAAAAAATTCCACGGGAATATTTCTTTCATCAAAATAATTAAGTAAACAAAGTGAAAAAATTCCTCGTGAAGATCCAACTAAGGTCAACATTTCACGGAAAATTTTACAAAACTCACTCAATTTGTCGGACAATTAAATCTTTACGTTAAAAAACTGTTAAGATCACAGAAAATATGGTAGTCAACCTTGTGTATTCGTACCAACTATCGTGTAATAAGTCTTTTTTATCGATCGCATACAAGGTCCTCTCGAGCGTACTATGCGAAAGACATCAGCCGTTATTTGAGACCTGATCGGACCTTATTAGTGTGCCCTTAGGCCTGAAATGTCAACTATAGACCTGATATTCACGTTACGACAAAAGTGGGCTGTGACAGTAAACGAGAACAAGATAAAATTAATGGCTTCGACAAGTAGAATATCAACCCAAGTGGATGACATGGTGATCGTTGATAACCGCTATAAATTCGAGGTAGTGGACCAATTTATTTACCTCGGATCTGCCATGAACAGGAACTTAGTAAAGCATAGAAATCAAACTGTGAAGCTTCTCTCAAATCAGTGAGTTGTGCGCGTTCTAGTTTTACACTCACTGATTGGGACCTAAAATTTTACATCGGATCCGAACGGTATTTTGGGAAACTTTTTCATGGCTCAGTAATCGATAGTGTCGCCGTTGAAAGAAATTTAAGGTGGTCAGAGCTAGGATCGAACCCACGTTCTCATGCACAAGAGCCGCGTAGGGCTCAAAAATAAAAACTTTTAAAAAAAAGCCTATCATTTACACCCCTCTTTGCTGTATTGGGTCTATTATTTTCGTTTCATTAGTCATTGGCTTTGATGTTTCACATGCAAGAGGTGAATCAAGAAATTAGAGAACTTCAAGAAAAAATTGTATTTCACATGAACAGACAAAATTCACTTTTGTGGAATGAAAGAGGAAAGTGAAACGAAATGAAAGTGGAATTTGGCACATGGGCCACATGCACAGGCTGGTGAACAATACACTTCGAGGGGAATTTTATTCAATGCCAGTCATTGCTGTAATGACCTTCGGGTAGCGCTTCTACGATGCTGGGATGTCTAGGAGTTGGCAAGTTGAGGTGGCATTTCAAATGTCATCGAAACAAAACAAAGACTAATAATTTTGCAGACCCCAAAGAAAAAGAGAGTACATCGGCAAAATGTAAATATTTTTAGTGTTTTTTATTGCAAAATATTTAATATTTATTTATTTTCAGGGAGAATTTAAACAAAATGAAGGAAAAAAGTGTTTCAAGACCAAATATAAATAAAATAAATGGCAAACAAAAGGAGGTGCTTGCAGAGTTTTGAAGAACATATACTCATTTTCTTTTGGTGTTTGTAATCCAAAATGAGTCCCATCGACACATCCAATTACTAAAAACTGTATCTCTCTGGAACACAGCACATTTTCAATTTCACTAGAAATGTTTCTAACTATTTTGCAAACTGTACTCTGCGCTAGTCCAAGTAGAACATCGTTTCCTACATTGTGTTGGAAGCTACCGCTGGCCAAAAGATTTAATGTTGCGGCGAGTTGCAGTGTTGGTGTAACCGATGTCGACATATGGCCAGGAAAATTAATTGCCGAGAGGACATAACTGAATGCTTCTTTTGAGAGACTAAATCGTCTTTTGATTAATTAAAGTTATGTTGCACTCGTCCTCTGATTCGGACGATGTCGAGTAAAAAATACCGTGGGATCCATTATATTCCATATAAAACTTTGTCTTTTACCAAATTCCAATTTTTGTTTAAAGATTCAGATGATAAATTTACTTTATGTTTTTCTTTTGACATTTTCTGCTTAACATATGTTTGCAGCATTGCAAAAAGTCGGAGTAGCCAATTTAAAATTACGATCGAATGCCATAATCTAAACATTAGGTAGTGTCGAGATTTTGTTTCATTCGATTTTGAAGACGATATCGAATGCATAATTAGGCCACTGGTTTACTCTTTTACTATAAAAATAGCAAAATATGGGGTAACTACTTCTTTACTAAATTAAAACAATTTAAAGATATTTCGTTTTAGATTTTTTAATTGATTTTCTCAAGTTTATATCGTCAGCAAGTTTAACTACACAGTCGTTAGGACTCAACTTTTTGGGACACATGAAAATTAATAAAGTAAACCATTAATTATTCAACTTGAACTAGTAAATTAGATTAAGGAAGCCTTAAACAAAATCTAGACAGAAATACAGGGCCCCTACTATGTAATTCGATTCGAAAATTAAAACTATTCGAAAGTTCTTTCCGATCCGTATTTGAAATGGTACCATGTACAACTTTCGGATTGAACAAAAAGTGTTACCAATACTTTCGGAAAATGTTTTTTTTTGGTTGGCAACATTTCATGTCAAAATTATATTTGGTTTGTTGTTGTTCATAAATAAGTTTTAGAAATATCGTAGATAAAGTAAATTAGGGGTCCTGGGGTTAATTATTTCATTGGAAGGGTAAGGAAAAAAATTACAATTTCTTATTATTCACTAGTTTTAACCATTTCGCCCCGGCCCTAGTTCCATACTAGACTATGCCTTTCTGCACCCTAGACAGCAGTCAACGACATAACCATATTCCCTACATTCAAAATTCATTTAGTGAGTGAAAAGCATTACTGTCGTTATAAGTATATGCAGACTATCTCACGAAGGCTCTAATAAACGAAGGAAGAGGCAGTGGCACAAAGACACTAATACTATGGTTTAGTAATAGGAGATTTTTTGTCGTCTTATTTAGTGCACGAATTCCTTAGGGTCGCTGTTTTCCGAAGTATAGCGATACTTTGGTCATGGGCACGGCAATAAGTTGAAGAATACCATATAACCTTGAATAATCAAATTTTTTAAAAGACATTTAGCCATTAAAATAAGTTTTTGCTACAAAAAATCATTCTTTTTCTTATTGTGCATAAAAATTCCTTAATTAATAATATAAAATTTGTCTATTTTTTATAAAAATCAAATATTTTATATCTTTCCGCTATCTCAAGAGCAACCGAATAAGAATCTCAAAAATCGAGTTTATTTCTGTTCGAAAATCGAGATACATGATTCAATCTTTCCGTAAATCGAAACTAGAATCCGACTTTCGGATATCGCTCATTCGAATTCGAGATCCATGGTACCAAAAATTCGGTTCCTTTAAATTTTTCTTTCGAATCGAGTTACATAGTTAGGGCCCAGGTATCTGCAAAAGGAATTATAATTCATCAATTCCTTATTAGGAATTGACCATTCAATGCGGTCCAAACGAATATTAAAAGTTAAATCCACATTTTTCGACTGGCTTAAATTTAGTTCAAGCTAATATTTAAATTTGTGTGGATTTTTTTTTGTCAATTTTACTTTTATGTAAGGACAGTTTTGGTTGTTGTTTTTATTTATTTGTTAAATAGACAAAATTTGCTAGCTTAACTTTTTGTTAAGGTGTATTTCAACTTTAGTCACTATCTGCACATACTGATATATATTCTGCCAAGTCCTCTTCAAGTTCATCCACGTCATCGAAACCCTCCGCTGTGTCCATATCGTCAATCAGTTCGGAGTCGTGATCTGCAACTATTTCATCAAGCACTTCGTGTTCGAGGTCCGTGTCAATCTCAACCGTTACTTTCCGTTTACCAATATATTTTCTGATGCCCAGCGAATTTGTGAAGCTGCGCCAATCGGTGGCATCATCTTCTATATTATCAGTGCCATATAAATGCTCCATATTACGTGCTGAAAATCATAAAAGAACAAAAGTCGGGTCCATTAATTAAATTGATGTTTATGTAATGTTTATTATTTATTATTTATATATTTGTATTTTATTTTAAATAGTTTGTTATTCATTATTTATGTGACTTATTTTAATTATTTTGCTATTTAATTGAAGAAATTGTATTGTAGAAGCTTGTAACCGTATGTGGTGTTAAAGGTTTGGTTATTGATATTAATAAATGAAATTAAATATACTTAATTCGATTCTTAAAGACATTTTCCCTTAATTTCCATAAAGGAATTAAAGAGATCGTCTCACAATCAGTGGGCTGTGCTTCATTTCGAACTAAACTTTTAAACAGACTGCAAAGTTTTGGAGAAAAATCAATTATTTCAAACATACCTAAGGTGTACTTTCGTAATCTGTGTTTGAACTCTGTTGGTGTTGGATCGTCATCTAAGCCACCTTTGCTTCGAATGGCCCAAAACACACGATTTAACATATCTTGGTTTAGTCGACTCGTTAAAATGTAAATCATTTTATACTTCACTCTAACATATTCGTAGAGCATTTCCAAGGCTTTATTAGATATTACAACACCTTCCTGGAAATACTCCAAAGATGTTTTATTTGGTATTATAGGCGATGACATCAGTTTGTTCATACGCTCCAATGTGCTTTGCTGTTCCGCCAACGCCATGCCGAATGGTTCCTTAAAGGATGAAAATGAGCATAAAATTTCATCATTATTATCAAAATATATGTACCTTGCCACGGGAACTAAATGTATTTGTAGTTGAATTTAGTACATCAAACCAATCGTTTACCAATTGAATGAAGTCGGCTGTTTCAATTGGTTTGTTAATATCCAACCCTACATAGTTACATTGCCTAATAGCATTGGCTGTGGTGTTCGAAAACAGCTGTGCTGCTAACTGTTGTCCTGAAAGTATTTTAATATTAAAGTTTTATTTTGTGAATAATTTCTCTTGCAATGTAGACATACCCTGGCATTTCACCGAAAGGTGTTCGTCGGTCAATTTACAGGTAATTGATGTATCACTATTTGAGGTGTACTTTGATACATCTACAATTGTGCTTGAAGTCAGCAGATCGTTGTTGCAAATCAAGCCAGTGTCCAGAAAGTGATATCTTATAAGTTCAAGTAAATGCGGTGCATCAACGAATGTGAACACTTTCTCGTTTGGATTGACAGGATTTGGAAACCAAGGTCTATCTAAAGAAAAAACATTAGCTATTAACAAAAAAAAAACAACTGTAGAAAATATATTACCTGTGGTCACACCTAAATCTTTCCACAGTTTGCGATTTGTTGGTCCAATGTCGCATACCATCGCCACTACTGGAAAACCTGCTTGGCTAAGCTTTGAAATTATGGAATACAAAAGATCTTTTTTCATTTGGCAGTCGAAATCGAAGAAAACCGGACGATTCCAGGATTTCCATAGTCCTTGAGCCATAGCCACTTGAACATAGTGGGAAGGATTTCGTTTAGAATCGTCCACTGAATCGTTTTGCACTACCTTCATCTCGTTAAATGTGAGTACACATATTTTGTCTTCACTTGTGAGTTCTGTGCAATGTTTAAAAAAGCCCAATGAAGTCTTCAGAAACCCATTGTTTATGTTGAGCTTGCGACACCAATGCTCCAGCATGGTGGCATGAGGTAAAGGAAATCCTTTCTTGTGCAGATAATTGTATGCTTTCGGTCCAGATGCGTGTAAACGTATGGCACTTGAAATGTCATTTCGCGTCCACTGAATTTTCCCAGGTTTCACAATTTTTTTCATTTGGCCCTCGGTGAATATTGTTCTCATGTAATTAGCGGCCGCTTTAGTTTCAGACAGCTTACGCTTCAACTGTTCATTCCTCGTTTCCAGAGTCTTATTCTGCGCTTGTAGATACCCGATCAGTGCTTTGTGATCTTTATTTTCCTGTGCCAGTTTACAGTCAACACCTATAGGACTGGATGCGTACAGTTGTTCAAAATATCATAATAAAATATAATGTAGAAACTATATAAAAGAGATAGAGATAATTGCATTTGTGTGCACTTACTCTGATTGCGATTGAGCGTATTTATGTCTCACAGTTGTTACGGGCACATCAACGGACACTCTAATTAAATAATAGAAAGAAAATGAAACGTTCCTTGGTATATTTATTTTGATTTAAATCTATTTTACGGACATAACCCCGATATTTCTGAAATTGTTACCACAGATAAAAAAAAAAAATTTGTATTCTGAAGCAAAGCATCAACAAAATGTTGGAGCCAATTCTAAACTTTCGAGTTACTACTGCTGCCCATGTTCTAATATTTCGTATTGACATGCATATTTCTATGCTTGGACAAAAAAATAGGGACTGTTTTGTTGATTGAATATAATACTCCACGTTAAAATATATATGTGCAAAATAGTAGACTCCCAAGTTCCTAAGGTAAGCTGTGGAATGAACGCGTTTAAAACTGAAATACTTTGGATTTTATAAGGGTTTTTGCTTCTCCTGTAAAATTTTGAAAATGAGGGTTACGTTTTTGGGCATTTTAGGTGACGATATGTAGCTTGTTCGAAAGCTGGTTAAAATACCCTTCATGCGATATAATGGGTATTTCCTAGATCCGTTAACCCACTGGGAGCCGCATGCATGTTTAGATTTATAACCCAAGTTTTAAGAAAAAAAAAGCAAAATATCTTAAGGGTTAAACTGTGCTCGATTTTAAGGGAGGTGTTGAAAGGAAAATGTTTGGGTCCTGCCTTTTTGCCGAAGGCCTGCCTCTTATCGATTTGGCCGAAGTAGATCGAGCTCTAGTAGATCGAGCTCTACTTTGTAGGACTTGGCTCCAAAATTTTCCTTCTTCTGCTGTTTCAAATTTAATACCCTACACTACTATAAAAAAAATGAGTTATATCCGTAAATTAGAATTGTTCCTTTATTTTTTGATACTAACTCCATTGAAATATCCAGATAGTCCTGAGGACAGATACTGTTTGCATTTTTTGATGAGGTGCTAGTTTAAAAAGAATAATAATAGAAAACTTGTTTAACATTTTGGCAGAATGTTACCACTTTGGGCCGTGCTCTGAAAGAAGTATCATCCCCTTCAAAATCGTCTTCAGATTTATAACCAGTTATCAGGGCATCCATGGTGCAATCGTTTATGTGCATGGTGGCTTTTGTACAGGAGAACGATATTTCGATCCCTGCTCGACGACGCTCATTTTGCTTAGTGGTGGTGCCAATATCGAGTACTTAGCCACGAAAAAGCTGCTCCAAATAACGTTCGGAAACTGTAGGTCCCAATCAGTGAGTGTAAAACTAGAAAGCGCACAGCTCACAGATCTTTACGAGGGATGTAATGGGAATCCATTTTTTTTTTATCCGGGTGGCGGAAATCGAGTCTAGTGCTTTCAAAAATTAAACCAATGTAGTAACAGGTAAGCGACGGCATTCAAACGGTACAATTTTATTTGTCTCGTACGACGTCTGTTGGCTGATATATTATACTCTTGTTTGCATTTTTTAAGGTCTATAATAATCGATAGTTTCAACTCCTGCAAAGAAGAATTATGGCTACTCAAATGAATGGAAATTTTGCCCCGACACCTATGATGAATACAATGCGTGCTAGTCCCATTTTAAATCGAAAGCACATACGTTTGTACGTTTTTCGGTAATAAAGCTTCACGAGTCGCTGGTCTTAGGGACTTTCTGCACTGGGTAGATTCAACACCGCTTTCATGGCTTCCAGTTATGTATATCTATGTTACAAAGACTTTAGAGTGACCGACCTGAATTTGGTTACTTTTCTGGGTAGATCCAACAGACTTCAGAAAATTTTCTTTCCCATGTTTGGTAAAATGTACTTTGGTTTGATTATCCAAACCTACATGTGCCAGTTTATTGATTTTTAAGCCCTAAGAACAATTTTCTCAACCAAGCAAAAGAAAATTACATTTGTAGACTTTTTCAGCTCATTGACCCAAGGTGGTGAAGGTAAAATTCAGACCAAATTTTAATAACTTACTCTGCGTGACTAATCGATATGGGATCCTCAAGCAATACCGAAACAAAAGGCATAGCACTGGGCATTAAATTATTTTTCTTTGCTCCTTTTATAATATCTGTGGGCAAAAAGTGGTCCGCACATATGAGGGCCTGTTTTGCAAACTGCATTCGGCAAATCTCACTCCACTTATCTCTTCTCCATTCGTCCTTTGGGATTTTGAAGAACGGGCCATTGTTATTCCGCACTTTTTTTTTGCAAAGGCAACATGTGCGCATTTTTGCTTCTTATTTTTCAAGAAATTGAACTTTAGCAACTTTTAAAAATGTTTTTGGTTGGTTCTGTCGGCTGAACGGTAGTTTATCTGTTTGTATTTGCAATATTTGTTAAATAAAAGAAAATGGTGCAAAGATTTCAAGGTAATTCCATTGGAATAGCTGACTTAATTTTTTCCATGGTACGATAATATATATATGGTAATAGAAACAGGTGTTGTTGTAGTTGTAGGCAGCAACAACAGGCATATTTTTCCACTCATTTCAGTTGTCAAATTCTACAGATATGTATATCAACCAACATTTATTCACTCAGGTTATATCAGTAGTACAGCTGATTTCATTGTTTTAATTTTGTTCGTGCCTAATATATCAAAGTTTGTTTATATTTCTGCTTTTGTTTACATTAATATGTAGTTTGATCACAAAGTTCCAAAGAATTTGTAATGAAGTACATGGATTTATTTGCGAAAACAATTTGTTAAATATTAAAGGGCTTTACACAAATCGGCTTGAATCTTCATTCTGAGCACTAAATTTAACACAATTGAAATGAAATTGCAATTTTCACTTTGTGTTTACATCAGCTGACTTTGACATATTAGACACTATAATTTCATCAACAGCTGCTGCTAAAACCTGAATGAATAAATCTTGTATACCAACAATAAAGTAAGATATGAAGAGATGATTTAAATTTTTTGATCGCATTATTCCCATCAGTTGTAAAACTGATAAGTATTTTTGTTTTGTACTTTGTTGTATTCTTGTGTTGTTGGTATACGTCTGTGTAGAGTTTGACAACTGAAGCGAATGAAACAAAAACAAAATGCCTGTTGTTGCTGGATACGACGACAAGAACGCGTGCTACAATTTGTTTTTGTTACATTAGCTTCAGTTTTGAAACTCTACACACTTGTATACCTACAACACAAGAATGTAAATAAGTACAAAAACAAAATACATATGAATGTGACAACTTAAGCGAAAAACTACATGAAACAAATTAAAACAGCTGTTAAATCGACTTTACCATGCATATATAATTGCACCATGACGTCAATGAAACAAAATGCCTGTTGTTTCTGGCGACAATTACAACAACACCTGCTGCTACTATCATGTACATATTTTAACATATGAAAAATTTTTACACACCAGGGATGGAAAAGTTGATACAACTGTACTATTTAAATACAAGTTATGGTGTGAACAGAATTGGTGCGTACTGCGTATTTTACGCAGCGTAAATACTTCGCCAAAAATAGAACACATTTGTGTATATGGAAATGAGCAGAATCACGACGGCGTCGTAAAATACGCAAGTACGCAGCAGCTGAAAATAGATTCATTTCTATTTCATACGCCTGCGTACGGCGTACAAAACAGTACCGAGTGACCATATTGTTTTAATATTTTAAGTATTTCAGTAATTAAAATTACTTTTTACTTAAGAAATTGTTTATTTTTACTTATTAACATTTAAAATAATAATATATAAATAAAATTAAGTACAAAAACGCTTTTTAGTTGAGTTTTTGTTTATGTTTCATTTGTGAAGTACTTTTTTTTACATATGGTCACCTTATCAGTTGTTGACAAAAAGAAAACTTGTAATTATAAATTATTTCAGTGAGAATATAGCGCAAGTTATGAAGTGAAAATGGAATATTATTATTATTTAAAATAAACATTATGTTTATTAATTTAATAATTTTCATAACATTTGTATGCTTTTGATTAATTTTTTCCATTATTAATTTTTTGCAATGTTCGCATTCACAAATAGTAAACAACTTTATCAGCTGTGTTTAGTTTTACGTCGTACGTTACGGCGTTATTGTGTTTCATACGACGTATTTCCACTGCGTTTTCTTGACCTGCGTAAATTTACGCTGCGTAAAATACGCAGTACGCACCAATTCTGTTCATAGCATTAATCAGGGGGTATCCATGATCGAATGAGTGTTAAAGAACTAGAAGCAAACCTTGCATAAAACTAAGTTTATACAGCATTCGCACTGGCATCGATTTTCTTGATTTTGCCACTTTTGTTGATTTCAAGAAAAAATCAAGAAAATTTGCTTGATTCCCATACGTTTTGACAGACGATAAATCCGGTATTTTTTCTTATTTGTCTAGTAATCAGGAAAAGAATGCTTGGTTTGCTTTATGCAACGCTGTTTCATCTCTCCAAAAAGGATGTAAAAGTTGTTGCGGCTGGGAGTGCCTAATATGGATCTGAAAATGCGGAGAAAAGATTAGTAAAAACTTCCGAAATGACTTTTAATAAAAGGTGAAAAGTTCACTACAGAGCAATACCATATGTTTTCTTCATAAAAACATAAAATTCCAATGATTTTTTTTTTTTTTTTTTTTTTTGCGGCTGGAGGTTGGTGGATGGTTTGGGTTTTGCACGTAGCTCTTCGCAAAGGTATAAATTCACTTTAAACCCACCAACATAAACGACTGACTAACTAACTTTTATTTCGGTTAGATAAGCTCCTGTACACTGGATATGGTAACGATTATAATACGATCCTTTAAAATTTGGCAATTTGCGTCGTCGGACTGGCTTAAAGGTTGAGCGGCGCCATAGAAAAATCGTTTAAGGAAGAAACTATGGTCATGGTTGGGAGGGCCATGTGGAGAAAATTCCATCGTTTCTCCCTCTTGAGTGTGTTGCCGTTTTATGTTAGTGTTTATTTTTGTTGTGAGTATCTTCATTATTGGTGCTTGTCTCTGGGCTGAGGCGTGGGTTGGAACCTGAACCCTAGAGCGCGGGAGCTAGCCGCGGAACCGCCTCAGTGCCATTTTCTGGGGCACGTAACAAAGCAGAGAAGAAAAAAACACCGTAATTTGGCAACCCTAGTAGAAGATAACCAAAAAAGTCGACGCGATTCACTCAAACGCATTTCTTTCCCGCGTCATAACTTGATTATGTCATACTTTTTACATACTTTGAGTGAAAACTGGAAAGCGCACAGCTCAGTGATTGTGAGAAGTTCTCCCCGGTCCCTTCATGGGATGTAATGGGAAACCATTTATTTTTTACATACTTTATGTAATTTTATTTAAATATGGTTGGAATTTCTATAGTTATAGTACAATAACATCATCAGAAAACTACTCGTGTATTGAACAATTCAACAAAGAGAGTAAGACAGCGAGCAGAGAAACGACACGCTTCACTTGTTTTCTTTGTTGGCATTCCACTCCATGAGTAAATTTTCTTCTCTATACCATAGTTGCTTTATGATATCACACTACGAACGAATAGTACATTTGATTACAACCATTTCAATCACGGCGCATCGATGCGGTGGTACCACTAGAATACCCGATTGATTTAATTATTGCATTTCTTAGGTATTTATTGTTTCTCACACATATATTTTTGGCGTAGAATACGTCTTACCTTACGGTATAGGGAGTCATGTCAGATTGTTATTGTTGTAATCTTTATTTCATTGACTATAAGGAAACGGCGAGATAACTTTTTTTAAAAATTTTTTTGTAGGTAAATGAAGATGTTATCTTTCGTTTGATATACATTTCATATTGGTTGGTATCTTCCTAATATTTAAATTTCTCAAATGAAAATTGTTTAAACACATACACTCAAACATATGTGTGGTGTTTGGTTGAGTGTTTGAGTTTGTAGCGTGAACACAAACTATGCTGCTGTTTCAGTGTGGACACAAACCTTCGGCTGTTGTTTTGATTGATGAAATATTGAAATTTCGTATATTTACTTATGTATTTAAGTGAAACAAATTGTTAACTGTGAATTTGAATTTAACATGGACATATAATTATAAAAAATATATGAAAAAATTAATTCATACATTTTTATGTTAAATGAAAGTGCTGCCAAGTAAGCAAAATGACAATGCTGCTTGATGCTGTTTGACAGCAGCTGACAGTTGACGTTTAGTAAATTAAAATAAAAACTACTAATCAAAATGGCACCTACACGAAATACAAGAAAGAAACGAGTGGTTGTTATGCAGAGAAATAAATACTCAGGTAAGTTTTGTGTTCCCTTGTTTATATATATTTTTATTAAAAATGTTAATTAATTTGTAGGCGCAACATCAACAATGTATATATGTTTTCTGTCTTATCGGATGGCGTATTCTACGTTAAACTTAATGGCCGTGTCTCTGACACAGCCGGCAGGGACAGTCCGTGGCCGAAGGCCTCAGACAACTGTCTGCTGTTTTTTTTTTACTTTATTTTTTAACTTTTATTCCTGGAATACATTTGTGCTGAATTTGATTGTGGAAAAATACCAGACAAACCAAAATGCCTATTGTTATCGGCATGGCGTGTTTGTTGTCGTAGTAACACTACCTCGTCAATACGTCTAGACTCTCAATAAAATCAGGAAAAACCCCAATGCGAACACTGCACAACTCCTTTTATCATGCACAACTCCTATTATCATGCCGTAAAACCATTGGTTTTAATCAGACATGATTTGTTTTGGTTATGTCATTACAAAAACGGGAAAGTATTAAGTATTAGAAAACAGACCGAATGAAAATTCCCGAAGGGAAATGATGAAAGTTGACGATGAGCACCGCGAGCTTGAAACAATAATATTGTTGATGGCAACCCTCTGTTTTGTTGTTTTTGTAATGACATAACAAAAACATTCCGCATTCGTATTTATTTCACAAAGCATTTTAAATTCACAAGTATTTGAGTTTGGTGTCCTAAGATTTCACTTTTCGAACTTACTTTTTGTGTGGCCGTTTTTACACAGTTGAATTGGAAAACATATATTTTGATGCCAAAAATGAAGGAAGATAAAACAAACAGTTCGGTTATTGAATCTCCTCCTGACTTCTTGTCTTGTGTTTTCTCCTGTAAACACAAATAAAATATAAATAATTATTCATAAACATAAATTTTATTGAAATACTTAAATTTCTTCATACTACTTCCTTGTTTATTACATACTTCCAAATTTTTACTTGCATATGTGCGCCAAAAATAATCAAAACAAAATGACATATTCAAGATTTGCACTGTTACTCACTTAGACTTTGAGTGAATAATTATAAATTTTACTCATTTATAAGCATAGAACTTAGCAAATAATAATTTTATATTCTTGTCTTACATATGCTGTCGTATTTATGTTGATATATTTGCGATATAACTCTAAAAATAAATAAACTGATTGTTGAATTTCTTAAATCTATGGCTCTGTCAACTTTGCTTTTTCGAATATCCAATACATAGCTGATTTGCATAAAATGGTATAAATGTGGAATGACAACAGAATAGAAAAGTCAACATTTTTAGATAATTTTGTTTAATGACTTTTTGCGTATACATAAATACTTGAGAAACTTTTACTTTTAAACAACCAAGTTAAGAAAAAACATACTCGGCTTTCATTCTGTAATGTTCTTTTTTACGTACATTTTGTATTTTTGATACAGAAAGTGTTATTTACATTTACTTTCACTCAAAAATTTGATTGTGAAACAATTTCACAAAATGTCTTGTGAAAATAAAAACAAGAACACCACTTTTCATCATATTGGTCGCCAAATACGAAAACCGGAGATAAAAGCGAGAGATAATCTCAAAAATGTTATTGTGGAAGACAGGTTGAGAATTCAAAGTTCAGTAACCCAAAATTTGGTAGATTCAAGGCAATCACGGCTTCAAAAGATATAAAATGTAAGGGATACCCTACTAAATATGTACTTATTTCTTACAATGCTGTAAATGAATCACATGCATCTTTAATACAAATCAAAATATCATACTAACTTTTGTGATGTTAATTTCGTTCCTTTTAAGCTTTATCTCATACAATTAAAAAGATACACGATTGTGTTAAATACAACACAAATGTATACTAACAATAAAAGATAACAAACAAAATTCCAAAATACGTTTAAATTTCACGGTTCTCAACCAAAACGACATGAGAAATTTAAGTCAACAGTTTTGTAACTCCACCTGGTGTAAGCCGATCAGCTCTTATCACACCAACCTCAATACGAAGAGTGTGAAAGAAAACGGCAGATGATAGAAATTTTCTCTCTATATATGTATTATAGCTTATACACATTTACCGCGTTTCAGCTGGGACGCCGGCGTTTCGCTCTCTTGAGATCATTTCGAAACCATGGTGTTCACATTGTGCTTTTGTTAACTACTGTGGTTTCATGTGACATTTCTCATTTCTGGTTTGTGTTTTCTGTATTGGCTGTAAACAACACAAACGCACATTTGTGAATAAAGAAATTTAAAATAATATCAAAAAATTAATGTAATTTTTATAATATTAGAATTTATATCATTGTATGATAAAGCGATGAATGCATTCAAAGATATAAATGATTATATTCATAAATCACATTGCAATAAGTACTTACCACCACAAAGCAAACTAGAAATGTAAACAAACAGATTTGTTTTCCCTCATTTTTCTGACATTTGCTTTCAAAAACGATGTACAAGTAGACAGTCAAAATGTCTCTTCACTCAAATGCCAACAAACAAAACGAGTGAAACCCTAGTACTTCTCTACTCTCTCTCTTACTCTCTTCATTGAATATTTCAACACACGGGCAGCTTTTTGATAGTTTTATTGCATATAACTATACAAATTCCAACCATGTTGAAGTAAAATTACATAAACTATGCAAAAAGTATGAAATAAGCAAGATATGACGCGAGAGAGAAATGCGTTTGAGTGAACTCCTAGCACTTTTTTGTTCTCTTTTACCAGGATTGCCAAGTTGCGCACATCTTCTGGTCGTCTAAATGTAAATCGTCTTTGTTGCTTTGAACCAGCAATGGAAATTTTTTCATTTTATTCCTTTTTTTAATACTATTGCTCTCTCTCACAAAAACGATGTACAAATAGACAGTCAAAATTTCTCTTCACTCAAATGCCAACAAACAAATCGAGTGAAACCCTAGTACTTCTCTACTCTCTCTCTTACTCTCTTCATTGAATATTTCAATACACGAGCAGCTTTTTGATAGTGTTATTGTATATAACTATACAAATTCTAACCATGTTGAAGTAAAATTACATAAACTATGCAAAAAGTATGAAATAAGCAAGATATGACGCAAGAGAGAAATGCGTTTGAGTGAACTCCTAGCACTTTTTGGTTCTCTTTTACCAGGGTTGCCAAGTTGCGCACATCTTCTGGTCGTCTAATTGTAAATCGTCTTTGTCTCTCATTTTTACTGTGGTTTCAAACAAACTACAGTAAAAAGAGCATAATGTTTTTTTTTTGTATGGAAATAAGTGCCAATTAAAGTGTGTTTCGCTGAAATCATCGAAAGAGAGCTGAAACGCGGTAAATGTGAAAAGGGTATTACTCTACGTTTGTAGCATGGTACTAAAATTAAGTCACATAGTGAATTTCAAAGTATTCGTGCAATATTTGCATATTTTATGAGCTCTTCTTTGAAAATTATATTTTACCTACATATCTAATGACATGCAAATTATTCACCTTCCATAACCTATAAACATCTACCGGTGGAAAACTAATATTGATGGCAACTGCGAACTTCGATCTTTTTGAAGCAGAGTCAATTGTAGAACTATCACTGTCAGATTTACATATATGAATAAATATGTTTGTGATAATTTAAGATATAAATAAAACGCTTCTTGATGTCCTAGAAAACATATAGTATATTTTTTTACGAAAAGCCTCCATATCAGGAATATATGTAAGCGTTTTCAGATCAAATTAAACCATAGAATAATACATACCATAGAAGCTTTTATTCGCTCAATAAATTAAACGTCATAGGTACGATGGAAAGTAAACATTGGATGGTGGAAAATATGGGTTCAATAATACCAGATAGTGGCAATAGTATACAGCGATACACAAAGGAACAACAACCGAATTTCCTGTTTTTGTGGCAAAATAGTTGTGTTAAATACAATACAAATGTATACCAACGATAAAAGTCAACAAAAAAGTGCAAAATATAATTTAAATTTTTCAGTTCTACACCAAAACGACAGGAAAAAGTTAAGTGAACATATTTTGTAACTCCACCTGGTGTAAGATAATTTTAAATTTAATTTCTCTCATTTCCACAAACCTACGCTGAAGAGTGTGAAATGAAACGTCAGATGAGAGAATAAGTTTATCTACGTATGTATTATTCTATGAATTAAACCTTTTTCAGATTAAATGAAATATTTTTTGATTGTAACGAAACTTGTTTCAAATTAAATGCAACTTTTTTCAAAATAAACGAAGCTTTTACAAAGTAAATGAAACATTTTTTTAATTAAATCTCAAATTTTCGAAACCGTTCCATATTTTGGCGACTTTCATTTCCTGGCCTCGAGCCGAACAAAAAAAAAAGTAGTATAAGATATTATAAGGAAATATTAACAATGATATTATAATACCTAAAGACATTAACGCTCGTCATGGGATCAGTAGAGAGCGACGGGTGACATTATAAAGGGTCCGCCACCTAACTTTTTTGATGTGTTAACATCTATACGCGCGCCTCTAGGGCAGTAAACTATAAATTTAATACATACACAAGTGTTAGGTTTGTAAGAGTAAATCATCGTTTGTTTGTTCGTTGCTTGGCAGTCGGTATTGAAAGTGATTATTGGGCGATTTTCATATAATTTTCCCACGCGATTTTCTCCGGAAATTCATAGCCCATTTTATTAATTTTTGGAATAAAAAGCTAGTGCGGGTTTCGACGAAGAGTTTAGGCCAAAAATTAAGGCGATCCGATATCGGCGAGCCGAGATTTAAGTGTTTTAATTTGGAGTATTAATTTGGAGTAATATTAAAAAAGTGTTTTATGTTGATCTTCGGTTTTGTCTTATAATCGTTTGTTTGTTCGTTGCTTGGCAGTCGGTATTGAAAGTGATTATTGGGCGATTTTCATATAATTTTCCCACGCGATTTTCTCCGGAAATGCATAGCCGATTTTATTAATTTTTGGATTAAAAAGCTAGTGCGGGTTTCGACGAAGAGTTTATTCCAAAAATTAAGGCGATCCGATATCGGCGAGCCGAGATTGAAGTGTTTTAATTTGGAGTAATATTAAAAAAGTATTTTATGTTGATCTTCGGTTATATCGTACGAATATAACAATGTATGTATGTATGTACAAGTGTCTGATGCTTTGCATTCTTTGACTTTTGTGGGAATAAAACAAAAAGTATTGAGCAAGAAAATAATGACACATGTGCTTGCACTGGGTCTTTAAATAATTTTAAATATTAATATTATTTAACTGTAACGTCATCATATGATTGAACGCTGTTTTTTATTTTCCAATGTAACATTTACTAATGTGTTCGCAGAAATCGAACAGGTACCGTGTAGCAAAAAGGTGTTAACACATCGCCCGTGAGTTCGAACACTCATTGGATTTTTTTTTTCAACTAGTGCTTATTTCGTGAATGGTAACACTTAGCTCATGTCTGATTTGACAGATAATTAGTTTTATCCTTCCGCTGAACCAATATGGTTGTGTATACGCTTGAACAACGCTGGGAAATATTGCGACATTACTTTGAAAACCATGGTAATGTTGCAGAATGTGTGCGAAAATTGCGTACGGATTTTGGAAGAAGAGAAGCACCGTCAGCTCCGTATGTTCGTTGTCTTGTGAAAAAAGTGAAAGAAACTTGCATCCTCATCGATAAACCAAAGCGTGAAAAGCTAAAAATAGTGCGTACACCCGAGAATATTGCTGCTGTGGCAGAAGTGTGCGTGAAGCGCCATCAACATCAATTCACCGTCGTTCTCAACAATTGAACAACAATTGAATTGATAATGTGCTTAAAAATTGGACCGATCGTGTAGGCTACTGCATGGCCAGCCGAGGCCATTATTTCCATTATTAACCGGAAGGATTGAACTTTCAAATAAAAAAAGAAATTTGAGAAAATATTCAGTAGTTTGTTTTTATAGTATTTTCAAAAAAAAAAGTTATTTGGCGGACCCGTTAGTAAGTTGTCGCTGATTTTGTCAACAGCAATGTATGCTACACGACGAGCATACTAATTTTTAATGCAGTTGGTCCTTAACGATAATGCCCATTACAAGGCCATCAAAGACGGTTTAAGCGACAAGGGTCGTGAGTGACAAAAATTGTCTAAAATAAATTGTATTGCTTTCTTTGCGGTTGTTTTTGTTTTTGATTTTATTCTTTTTTGCGTTTCACAAGTTGTTTCTTCACTAGTGTGACAAAATATTTTGAATAAATTTTAAAATTTAAAATAAAATACAACAATATTTTCGTAAATTTTTTCGTTGATTTCATTCATCTACGACATTTGGTGCACTACAGAGATACACTGTGGCCGTCGGTGGTGCAAGGGTTAGTGTGCGCGGCTCTTGTGCATGAGAACGTGGCTTCGAACCCTGCTATAATCACCTTACATTTCTTTTGACGAAGACTACCTCGCTTAGTGACGGCGACACTATTGAGTACTTAGCCATGAAAAAGCTTCACAAAATACCGTTCTGAACCGGTGTAAAACTTTAGGTCCCAATCAGTGAGTGAAAAATTAGAAAACGCACAAATCACTGGTTCTGAGAAGCTCCCCCCAATCCCTTCAAAGGATGTAATGGGAAAGGGATTTTTTTCTTTTATAGAGATACACTAATATTGGTTCGACTTCTTCGTAGCGTAGGGAGAAATACGAATGCCGGACAGAATATTTGTGGGCCCTACTGATCTGCTAGTGTAAAGTCCACTTTGACGATTAGTGTCTCTCAATGCAGGTGTTAATATTTCGATACAGCAGAAAATTTTTTATTTGTTATTAGCAGAGGTCTCAACAATATAACATTTTTCTTTTTGTACTAAGCCTAAAAATATGTTATGACTTTAAGACAAAATAAAAAAGTGTTAACTAAGGATGGAATTTGAAAAAGACGTTGGTGGTTGGTTGGGTCTACTATTATCTTATCTCTGCTTGGTAAATATTACAACAAAATTTCCCAAAAGCATGTGCAGTCTGTGTTGGAATAGTTTGTATCACAATGACAACATGATCTTAGCTACAAACCAAAATGAGGTAGTTGGGGATGACTGCATGGATCTTAAATTTTTCCTTCATGATGGCGAGGGTGCAGACAGATATCTCATATAAATAATCTCGAGTAAAAGATAAATTTCTTTGAAATTTATTTCAAATGATTTCAAATTGTTGCTGCTGTTGTTGCTTCGGCTTATTATTGTTATTGTTTTTTTTTTTTGATAAAAACCAAATAAATTGTTTACATTTTTCATTCATCACGTTTTGCTTTTGCTAGCAAAATAATATTTTGGTAATACAGAATGAATTTTCTTTCAAGATTAACAATTTAGTTGCGTTTTGGATTCGTTAAGGGCTGAGTGGTTAAACAATAAATAAAATTAATTTTTGAATAAATTCTTATTTCAAATAGTATTTAAATTTTAGTATAATATATTATTAGTCATTGCAGTGTAATAAGCAAAATGCGTTTTCCGCTTATCAGGTTTGTGTGAATACGATTAATCGATTTGGTTCAATAAACTGTTCCGAGGGCGTTTCCACACTGAAATGCAGCATGATGAGTGATTGAGACATTAAAAAATAAATCTAAAAACTGCAACTGTAATATTATTTATTGTGCGTGTCTTCAAATTCAGCGACTGAAGTTATTTATTCGACATCGCGCGAAAATTATTGCAATGTCTACCCGATTTGTCTAACACGCCAAGTGATTTAGGTTATGTTTCAAATGTGTCGAGATTTCATCACATGTGGTCCACTAAATTCGTGGCCGTCGGTGGTGCAATGGTAGTGTGCGCGGCTCTTGTGCATGAGAACGTGGGGGTCACTTAGAGACGGCGACAATATCGAGTATTTAGCCATGAAAAAGCTCCTCAAAATACCATTTGGAACCGGTGTAAAACTGTAGGTCCCAATCAGTGAGTGTAAAATAGAAAACTTCATGGGATGTAATGGGAAACCATTTTGTTTTATGGTCAACTGTGCGAGTATTACACTAAGCAACACGACTTTTTATCCAGAACTACCACTGATGTTTTTGAAGTAGGTATTCTAGTCTCCTAAATATGGAAACCACCATAACGATGTTTTATACTGTAAGATTATTTTCGCTTTTTTCTATAAAATTCATTTAGCTTTTCATATATTTCTTCTTTTAAATTCTTAATAAAAGCAGCATTTACACGTTCATATGTACGTACTTTTTTGTGAATCGGTTGGCGGGTTTAGAAGATATTGACGTTTACTTTTGGGAAAATAGATTTCGTTTTTGACAAATCTTTAAAATTTGTTTTATTCAACTAAGATTATAAGAATAAAGACATTGCGCAATTGTAAATATTGATACATCTAATGGGAAGTTTAATTAATAATTTATAAAAACAAGATCCCACATTTATATTGGTTACCCAAGATCTGGCAACCCTACTTTATTTTGTCTGTCCCTTTTGTAATAAGTTTTGTAGTCGCGCGGTAATTATTAAAATATTTAATTTTGTGTTCCGTGTTATATTTATATTGCGATTGTTTTATTAATACATTTAATACATTTAATGCTGGATTTTATATGATATGAAAAGACTGACTTTCAATCATAACAGAGATCCAAGCACATTAAAACCGTAAAGTGGCAGGTATAGATGAATACATGAATTACGCCCTGTATTTTGAAATTTTCGTTGCCATAAGAAGTACATACGTGTTTAAAAAATAACGAAAATTTCATGGACCGAACATTTCGATAACTTTTCATTTGCTTGGTACTCAACTCTTTGCGAAAATTTCGTAGGTAAAATCAATTACAGAGTTGTTACGCCCAAGTTATTTCGTACGAAAACAATTGTTCGATAATTGTTTGGAACCGGAATTTTGACATTTCGAGTATTTTAGTAAACAAAAGTATATGAAATGAATTATTAATGAAATATTTGCAAGGTAAATCAAAGATAAGTGGTAACTCTTTGTAACAACATTTTCCGTTTCGAAATATATGACAAAATTTCTTACGAAAATTTCGCAAGAACTGAATACGGTGCTTCAGTGTAAACAAAAGGGTGGGCCATATAAAATTTGAGACCACTGTTATTTCGAAGCAGATGGGCAATTTGACATTTATAAGGTGACATATTACTAGTGAACGTTTCGAAATGTACCTAATGGGTCTTTTTACGCTTGAAGACTATTGAGAAATATTAAAATCTTTCTTCCAAAAGTTTCAGTCTTCATTCAAACAGTGAGAAATCTACGACATAAATTCGACAGAAATAGGGTGTCATCAACGTGTGGATCAAATTGTGAAGCGAGTTCGTCAATCCGGGTTCTTGTTGAAAAAAGGAACTTGTGTACGTGCTCGTTCAGTGGAAAATATTGCCGCTGTAGCTGAAAGTGTGCTTTAACAGCCATCAACATCAACTCGTCACCGTTTGCAGCAATTGAACATTTCTCGCAATTCTTTGAAAATAATTTTATGTAAAGACCTCGGAATGAAGGCTTAGAAAGAACTGAAGCCTCGTGACTATGGGATGCGATTTCGCTTCGCTGAATGGGCTGACGATCGCTTGACTGAATATGAACATAATTATCATTCCCTATGAAGCTCATTTTCACCTCGGGGGCTATATTAACAAAGAAAATTGTCGCATTTACGGCTCCGAAAATCCACACGTTGTCAAGGAGACGCAGATGCATCCACATCGAGCGACTTTTTGTTGCGGTCTTTGGACCAGCGGCATCTTATGCCCATTTTTCTTCGGAAATGAACAAGTAGCCGCCGTTACCGTCAGTGTCGAGCGTTAACGTGCGACGCTCAGCTAGTTTTTGTTACCAAAAGTTAAAGAGAATGACCTGGACGACATATGGCTTCAACAGTAAAAGCGATACGTGCCACACAGCCAACGTTACAATCGATCTTTTGCGCACTGTGTTCGAAAACCGAATATTCAGCCGAAACTCGGAAGTGCATTGTTCGCCTCGCAGCTGCGATTTGATCACTTTAGACTATTATTTCTGGGGCGCCGTGAAAGATAAATGTTACGCAAGCAATCCTGATTCCATTGAGGCGAAATCGACGCTGTCGTTAAGGAGATACAGGCCCAAAAAATCTAAAATGTACTGACAAATTGGGTAGATCGAATAAGCTACTTTAAAGCAAGACGTGGAAGCCATCGAAACGATGTTGTGTTTCATTTATAAACGTAAACCTTTACTATAAACCCATATCTAATTGAGCGTTCCAATCGCTTGGTCCAAAAATAAAACGCTCATATTTCAATGGCATGGAGGAGACCTTTCCGAACCTACAACATTTTCGTTTTATATTTCGAAACCCCGTATTCAGGTCTTGTTAAATTTTCGTCGAAGGGATAGGGGAGCTTCTCACAATCAGTGAACTGCCCGCTTTATAGTTGTACATTCAGTGATTGGGACCTACAGTTTTACACCGGTTTTGAGAAGCATTTTCATGGCTGAGTGCTCGATAGTGCCGCCATCACTAAGCGAGGTAGCTGTCGCCGAAAGAAATATGAGGTGGTTAGAGCAGGGATCGAACGCACGTTCTCATGTACAATAGCCGTGCATACTAACTATAGTACGACCGATGGCCACTTCCACTTCGTAGAAGTACGTGTATAAAAAATAAGAAAAATTTCGTGAAAAAATATCGAAAATGTCGGGAACCAAAAATTTCCCCCACCTTGCATTTGCTTGGTATTCAGCTCCTTGCGAAAATTTCGTAAACAAACTCAACTATAGGGTTGTTATGCCAACATTTTTAAACGTACAAGTAAATTATGTGCAACCATAATTTTGACAATTGGTGTAGTTTGAACAAACAGTAGAACCACAAGAAAAGTTTCTTCCAGAGAGAAGTGATAAAAATTTCTTACTAAAGTTTCGCAAGAACTTAACACGAGAGTTAGGATGTAAATACTTCTTCTGCAGTGAACTACCACAAAGTTGTCTACACCCAGTGTTTTTACATCCATAAATTTTACTAGTTTGTGAAATTTCAAACTTTTCTATATTTTTCGTGACGAAAAATTATAAACTATTTTATTCTAACAAATCGCTGCGGCAATCTTGATGCCTCACATATTTGTTTCGGTTCGGCATATCAATGATGTCCACATTTAACGCCGATAACTTTAACTCCACTTAAGTTTTGATTATGAGCACAGTGTAGTAACGTCTCTCCCAGTGTTCCCAATATACTATATAAAAAAAAAACCATTAGGATTTTGAAAAGATCTAACACCAGATCTAATCTAGATCTGAAAAGAACATATTTTATCGTTCCGCAGCCACTTTACGGGATGGAGTGGGATTCAAAACATTGATGAGTAACCTTACACCCACTTCTGTCGTTGATAGAAACTTCTCCATTGATATTCTGCACAGGCAGCACTGGAAGGAATGCATACCAGATTATAAAAGGAATTTAGGCTTCCAGATAGACGGCCCCAAACTAGATGGCAAAGTAGGATTTGAAGTCTATTCTAAAGAGCTGCATCTAGACCTTGCACAAAGGCTCCAGACAATTGCGCTGGCTTTCAGTCAGAAGTCATGGCAATTGGATAAGTTGTTCTTTGCCTGGGACGAATCGTCATCACCGCCGGTAGTATCATCATCTATTCTGACAATCAGGATGTTATAAAATCTTGTAGCAATCGCAAATTCGGCTGTTGTCACTGAAATGCAGTTCCCACAACCGATTTGGTCTGTCACGATTGAATTTAGTCCCCACAATTGAAATTTGGTTGAAGCAATCTCTAATACACCCCGCGAAATAAATCTAAAGGCAACACCATTTTTTGTTTTTTCCAAATGTTGTTATGAATTTTCAAGTTTTTATTTTAAAATTTCAAAATTACAAAATTAAATACTTTTCAGCAAAAATACTTTGACTATGATTTCTTCAAGGTGCATCAACAAAAATAAACTAATTACTAGTGCGAAATATTTATAAAGCCAAATGGTTTATTTAAGTATTCTAAAAAATTTCGTAAGACATTTGATCTCTATTATCGCTGAAAATTTCTACTAAGCATATTGGCATTGAGTTTATCAACGAATGAATATGCGCAGTATCAGTTACTTTCCATTTACTGGTATTGCTACTCTTCGATCCTTGACATTCGTCAACTGGCGTCCTTGGTGGTAAACTTGGGTAGGTAAAATAGACCAGAGGTTCTCGATCGGATAGAGATCAGAACTAAGTGCGCGCCAGTCGAGAGTTTGTATTATGTCTGGACTCCAGAAACTTTGGAGTTTTCTTAGACCGACGTACTATTGCGTTGTCCTGCTGGAATTAACTAAGACGACATCCAATAGAAGAAAATAATACTCGGGGTTAATTTTTGTGGAAACGAAACATTTTGGAGTGGTTCCTCTATACCTCATACCTGCCCAAACCATAAAGGAGCCACCGCCAAAATTTCGCCGCTGACGCATAATTTTGGAAAAATCTCTGGAAAGCCAATATTTGTTGAAGTCATCTGCTTCATCCAAATTAAATTTTATCCATCGGAAAATATCACCCCCCACCCAAAAATATTTATATTTCAGCGAATTGAAATCTGGCTAACTCGTGTCTTGGCATGAGACGAAGTTCTCCATACTTTTTCCAATATCAAAGTTCCAAGTCGCGTTTCAACCCTGCTCCCAAGCCCAATTCAGCAATAATTTCCTTACCGCCGAAGTTGTCTTTAACAGCAACCCTTTTGATCTCTCTTTTGGCGCTGGAACTGATCAGTGGTGGTCCTTCCTGGTTGTTTTGTGTTTCCATACTGGCCACCCTATTTTATGAAATTGTCAATAACACAGCTAGATCTTTTCAATCGCGTCGAAATTTCCCGATTGGACAGCCCTTCATCATGATAATCTTACATTTTTTCCCTTTCTTCTTTACTCAGGTGCTTTCCTCCAGGTATTCTTTATAAATTATTTTTTTAATTTGACCTACGTTAGTTTTAAAACAATAAAATAGCAACCAAAGAAAACTCAATTCTGTTTAAACTCCTATTTACTATTGTTCGAATTCGGGATCTTTTCCATGTTGCCTTTATATAGTATATTTCGCACCAGAAACCGAGAAACCAGCGTCACTTTTCATTTAACTTGTAAAAGAGATCATATGGTTACATTCTCTGACATAATATACCTAATGACTCATAAATGCATTAAAATTCTACACCAAAAACGAATGCAGTGCATTGAGAGTACCAAGAAAAAATATATTGCCTTTATAATTATTTCGCTGGGTGTAGGTTGTGAACACCTCTAATACGCTTGTGACAACCTCTAGTTCGGATGCGATGACATCTAGTGTGGTTGTAACAACCTCTAAATTAGGAAATTTTTCTGTTATAAAAAAAACCATAGATTAATACTTATAGTAGATCTACTAGTTCTCCCACCAAATTTATGACATTTGACCTGGTGTGATATTTACGTTTGATGTTGAAAAGAATTGCTTTACTAATACCAGATAGAGGCAATGGTTCAAAACAACGAACAAAATAACAACAACGGCATTTCGTTTTGTGTGTTAAAATTATTGTGTTAAATACAACACAAATGTATGCTAACAATAACAGTCAATGAAAAAGTTTAAAACACATGTAAATTTCACAGTTTTTCACCTAAATGGCATGAAAAATTAAAGCAAGAAGTAATTGTAATTCCACCTGGTGTATATCACTTTTCGTCAAACATCTCTCTATCACACCGACCGCATCACGAAGAGTGTGAAAGGAAACGTCAGATGAGCCAAATATTCTCTCTAGTCTGAGATTACTCTATGTAAAAAACCTTCTGTCTCTCTCTCTCTCATCGGCAAACAATCCCCAGTAGCGGATTTGTCATAGACGAATACATACATAGATACATTTATTCTCTCATCTGACGTTTCATTTCACACTCTTCGTCGTAGGTTTGTGGAAATGAGAGAAATGAAATTTAAAATTAACTTACACCAGGTGGAGTTACAAAATATGTTCACTTAACTTTTTTTCGTTTTGGTGTAGAACTGAATAATTTAATTGTATTTTGCACTTTTTTGTTGACTTTTATCGTTGGTATACATTGTATTGTATTCAACACAGCTAGTTTGCGCGACAAAAACACGAAATTCGGTTGTTTTTCCTTTGTTGGATTATTGAACTCATGTTTTCCACCATCCAATGTTTACTTTCCACAGTACCTATGACGTTTAATTTATTGAGAGAATAAATGTATCTATGTATGTATTCGTCTATGGGATTAGTAGTTGATTACTACCATAGAGTAATACATACGTAGAGAAAATCTTTCACTCACCAAATTTCTGACATTTGTCCTCGTGTGATGTATACGTTTGATGTTGAAAAGAATTGCTTTACTAATACCAGATAGAGGCAATGGTTCAAAACAACGAACAAAATAACAACAACGGCATTTCGTTTTGTGTGTTAAAATTAATGGGTTAAATACAACACAAATGTATGCTAACAATAACAGTCAATAAAAAAGTTTAAAACACATTTAAATTTCACAGTTTTTCACCAAAATGGCATGAAAAATTAAAGCAAGAAGTTATTGTAATTCCACCTGGTGTATATCACTTTTCGTCAAACATCTCTCTATCACACCGACCGCATCACGAAGAGTGTGAAATGAAACGTCAGATGAGAGAATAAGTTTATCTAGGTATGTATTAGTCTATGATTACTACAATCCAATGCTCTAATTACATTACCCCCTAATGAATTACTTCGTTTTTGAAAACACGAAACATTTATAATCCAAACCAAATCTCTGGAAACAAAGGCAAGAGAAGAGCAATTTTCTTTAAACAATAAACAAATGCTGCATTACTATATTCATAAATGTAATGCAAAGCTTATCGTGCAGTTATGTGGAAGAATGTTATAAAAAATAAACAACACTTTACTCACTATTTTTACCCTCTGCAACTGCCAATAACAATATAACTGACGTGGGGTCTAGCAGACCTGATTTTTAAATTGATTTCTTATGTTGAAGTTTGACACTAGCGCTTTCTTAGCATTGTTTGTTTATAACAGTCATAGTCTTCAAGCTAGCACAGGATTACAATTTGAAATAAAATAGGTTTTTTGAAAGGTTTTTGAAAGGATCGTTGCTTTGAGTTTTACGAAGTTGTGCTTTGCGGTGTCTGTCAGACTACGACGTCTGTTGCAGAGGGTTAAGGTAATGCAGAGACTACCAATCGCTTACCTCATATGTTATACAATGTTCAATTTTGTGCGATTTTTATGCTGTTAGAGTTATCAGTGACTACATCGGAATAGTGATGTATAGAATCGAGGAGCCGGTTCCGCAGAACCGTTGCTTGTAAAGCATCGCACCGGACCGGTGCTTACAAGAACCGAATAACGGCTCCAAAAGGATTGAAAATGGATTTAAACGAAGCGAAAGACGGGTCCAAATGTACCGAAAGCGTTTCTATAAGAACCGAAAACGGTTCCTAGAGATCCGAAAAATGTGTTCAAAAGAGCCGAAAAGCACCCCAAAACGACCGAAGAACGATTCTAGTATAAGAATTGAAAAACGATTTGAAAACAACCGTCAAACAGTTCCAGAATAACAGGACGCTGTTACAAAGAAACCAAAAGTGCCAACATTTGAGCGAGGATATGAAAATGTACCTATATTTTTTTTATTAAATTGTATATTCTTGTAATAAGATAATTGCGCTTAAAGGGCACCTTAGACCAGCGGTATATCGGAACGACTTTCGGGGCGGGCCGACTCATCTCCCAATGTAAGGTGCGGTCGGGCAGTTGGCCGACTAGTCAGGCAAATTTCAAAACTAGTTTGATTTACAGAAAGTCGGCCGGAAAGTGGGTTAGTGTAAGGCGAAACAATGCCCAACATAAAAGTCGGCCTGACTAATTGTCGGCCGATCAGTCCGCAGGACTAAGGTGCCCTTAAGCCTCTTTGGGACAGTAATTTGCTGAGAACCGGAATCGGTCAAAATACCCGGTTCTTCTCGGAACCGGACTCGACAGAACCGGTTTTTTAAATATGCGGAACCGCACACCACTAAAAAAAAAAATAAATGATTTCCCATTACATCCCATGAAGGGACCGGGGAGAACTTCTCACAATCACTGAGCTGTGCGCTTTCCAGTTTTCACTCACTGATTGGGACCTACAGTTTTACACCGATTCCGAACGGTAATTTGAGAAGCTTTTTCATGGCTAGATACTCGATAGTGTCGCCGTCACTATGCGAGGTGACCGCCGCTGAAAGAAATTTTTTTTAAGGTGGTCAGAGCCGGGTTCGAACCCAGGATCTCATGTACAAGAGCCGCGCACACTAACCATTGCACCACCGACGGCCACACTACATCGGAATATACATCTGTCATGTAACGAGGGATTGTCCAATTCTAAAGGAGAAATACGATTGCATAGGATGTATCAGTATGAAAGGTTCCTACTGGTCATTCAAACCCGGTATTTAGATGACGCTCCTTTTAATAACATTGATTCGCTTACTGATGACACTAATTCATATCAATTTACTGCTTTGTTTTCAAATTATCATATATGTATGTTTATTTTAATTCCAGGGGTGTTAAGCCCAATATCATTTAAACTAATTCAAAATAAACTAAATGCTACTTTAGATTTAAATACCTGTACAAAATTACATACTAATGAATTGCAACATGAAAACGTCAATAGGAAAAAAAAACAACAAGTCGCCCAATTAAAAATCAATGAACCTTTACTGATGTTCCAAAATGATGTCTGGCATCCGTAAATATGATGTCAGTGGAAAAAACCTATAGAGTGTAATTTCTTTTGTCAGCTTTCGCTGAAATTTCAATCAGCGATAGGCAAAATAGAACAATGACGCAGTAGTTTATTAGAAAATTATTCAGAGTAGCGAAATCATATGATACTGTTTAATGTAATGAATAATTAAACAATATCATCCAGCAAAAGGTATCGTACTGATTTTGCCAGCTGATCAATTTTAATGAAATGTATATGACATACAAGTATTTACGGAAGAAAGGAACATACGACGAACCTGTTCTATATTTACTGCGGATATGACATTTTAAGTACATGGAAGATCTACTTTTGGGTACAACCAGGGGTCATGCACGCCACAGCTGTAGGAAATGGTAGTTGGAGGTTTCATAAAGGACAAAGTGGTTGGCAGTATTAACGGTAAGCATTTGGAAGTATAAATAGGTTGAATAGTTTTTGATTGGCAGAAGTTCATATGATGTAAATGTTTCATTTAGCGATCTCATGTTTTGTAATGATTTATTATTTTATCCTCTTGGCTAACAGTAAAGATCTTCACACTAACCAAAAATATTCATCAAAAGTCAGTTTATGCATAGAATTCATCGCTGTAACGTAAATATTTATTGCAGAAATGAAGAGTTTCGTAAATCCGATGATTTGTAATTGGATCGATGAATGTTTTTATAAAATGAATTTATAAAATGTATAGGATTCATCACCAAAACGTAAATATTCATTGCACCAACGACAAAATCATCAAACGTACGAAACTTCTCATTGCTGCAATGAATATTTACATTGTGGTGACACATTTTCTACGTAAGCTGACTTTTGATGACAAGTTTCTTTAGTATAGTGTCTACACCCACGTTCTTTAGTCATCTCACACATTCCCTGATCTCCTTAACCTTTAATGAAGAATAATGCTATGGGCAGGAAGGCAAAAGTGCAGCTTTTAATCTAGACCCTTAATAAAGTGTAATATACATTTTCTCACTACCTACTTAGACGCGCGAGGTGACCATCGTTGAATGAAATGTATGGTGGTCAGAGCAGGGATCGAACCCACGATCTCATGTACAAGAGCCGCGCATACTAATCATTGCACCACCGATGGCCATACGTTGACAGAGTACTTCATTAGAAATTGTCCTAGGCAAGTAGATACGGCGTATTTGACTCACACAACATTTGATAAACGTTTGGACCTTATTAATTGTCAGCTTCGTTAAGGTGAAAGTAATACAACCGTCCAACAGTACATACTTCACAATTCAGTCGAATATTCGCAATTTCGTCTTTTCCGATGTTCTTTTATTACGCCAGATTTTGTGCTGGTTTAGGAATGCAACACGCGCCTTATTTATACGATCACCTATATCATACGCGGATCCATCATCCTTGGTAATCATGAACTCTAAATAGTTGACTGAATCCACGTCTTCAATTAACGAACCATCAACTGTTAGTGTTCAGGTCTGTTCGAATACGGCTTAGCTTTGCCCTCTTTATATATATTCTCAATCCTACTTTTTTTATTTGCATTTTCGGAGAGTCTGTTTAATTTGGCCTGGATGTCATCGATGTGGGCCATAAGACATATGTCATCTTAGTAGGCGATATCATGTAGATGTTCATACATACTCCACTGAATGCCGAACGGTGCGTCTGCATTAGTTGCCTCCATTACCTCGTCCATAAGTAAAAGAAATAATGTGGGGGACACGACACACCCTTGTCTAACTTCCACAGATGAGGTGAAAAGTTGGCTTTCCTTCCCATTGAAACGAATTTTATACGTTGAATCTTGGTACAGTTCACGGATCATGGACACTATCTTGTCCGGTATCTCCTTTTTGGTCAAGGTGGACCACACCGAGTTACGGTTATTGAAGAATCAACCGCGTGTTCGGAGTGTACGAAAAGTAGATACAGAGGCGAGTGTAATTCAACTGACTGTTCTGTTCTATACGGAGTGTGTTCCCGTTATCGGCACATGAACGACCTGCCCTGAAACTAGCCTACTCCTAACGCACAATTTCGTCTACCACCGTTGTGATCTGCCGAAGAATAAGTGTCGCCATTACTCTGACTATTGCATTTAGCAATGTAATACCTCTCCAGTTCCTGCACAACATTAGATCTCCCTTTTTCGGGATAGTGATAACCACTTCCTCTTTCTACACCGTTGGGATTTTGTTGTCTATCCATGCACTTCTGATAGCCGGCGTAATGACATCTGCCAACGCTGATGCACCATATTTCAACAGTTCCGCTGGAATATTACCAGGACCAGAAGACTTGTGATCCTTCATTTTACCCAGTGCCGCCTCGATCTCTGCTAGCGCTGGGGTTTTCGTTGGAATATGCCTTCTTGGGTTGCGACGTGAGTATGTGGCCGAAGGGGTACACTGAGCTTAATCATCCGGAAGCCCAGATTATGTCGTAAAGAATTCACGCCATCCTATCGTGGCGATATCCAGTACTCCTGATGTTGTTCCCGCTCAGTGCTTTTATTGAAGAGTACACAATACGGAGGTTGCCTGTATTCGCAGCTCTTGCGGTTTCCTCCGCTATATTGTTCAGATAATTGTGGTAATCAGAAGGGGCAATATAACCCACTCTACGTGCTGATTTCCGATATTCTGATTTTATTGCCTCTTTACGTTGGTGTCTTCGATTTTAGAAGAATATTGTACAGGCATTCACGATTACGAATTTCGGTCCAGGATTCTGCACTAATCCCAGGTTTCTTCACATATCTTTTCTCGCCAAGGCTTGGCTGTTTCCTTCAGTGTTCGAACAAAGCCTGACCAGACATTTTGACTGTCCTGTTCCAAATTGGAGCGTAGAGTCTGATCGTACGAGGGTGGATCAGTAAGTCCACGACTTTTTGAATAAAACATAGTTTTTTTTTTGGCAAAAAAAAATTATTTTTTAACATAATCTCCTTTTAGCTCAACACACTTAGTCTAACGATTCTCCAATTTTTATATCCCTTCCAAAAAATAGGATTTTCGAGGTCCATAAAATAGGCATTTGTTTGATCAATAATTTCATCTTTAGTGCTAAATCTCTTTCCACCGACCCATTTCTTTAGGTTTGGAAATAGGAAATAGTCACTGGGGGCTAAATCCGGAGAATATTGTGGATGAGGTACCAATACGTAGCCCAATTAAACAACTCCAAACAATCCTTTGAAGTTGTCACACGATTACGTTCATGGTCAATTAAGAGCAAACGCGGCACCCATCTTGCAGACAGCTTTCTTAAACCCAACTCATAATTTAAAATCGAAACCAAACTACCATATGAAATTCCTATGCCATCAACAATCTTATGCACTTTTACTCTTCGATCGGCCAACACCATATCGTGGATTTATTCGACAATTTCGGGTGTATTGACCTCAATTGGCCGTCCGGAACATTCTGCGTCATTTGTACTTGTGCGACCACAATGGAAGTCAGTAAACCACTTTTTTTACCATTGGTGCAGAGTCCCCATGGTATTTATCAAGTTTTCCTTGGTTTGATTGACGGGTTTTTTTTCGGAAAAAATAATATTTAGTGAGCAATCGAAATTCACTTTTTTCCATTTTTAAAAAATGCAAATATGCATAAACGCAAAGTAAATGACGGTACTCTCTCAAAATTTGACAGTAGTCTATTAACACGTGGTACCTGATGGGAGCGTGGCCGTCGGTGGTGCAATGGTTAGTGGGCGCGGCTCTTGTACATGAGATCCTGGGTTCGAACCCTGCTCTGACCACCTTAAAATTTCTTTCGGCGGCGGTCACCTCGCATAGTGACGGCGACACTATCGAGTATCTAGCCATGAAAAAGCTTCTCAAATTACCGTTCGGAATCGGTGTAAAACTGTAGGTCCCAATCAGTGAGTGAAAACTGGAAAGCGCACAGCTCAATGATTGTGAGAAGTTCTCCCCAGTCCCTTCATGGGATGTAATGGGAAACCATTTATTTAATTTTTTTTACTTGATGGGAGCATTGTTGCATTTCATATAACTACGAGGGAAGTTTGAAAAGTCCCGGACTTATTGATACGCCCTCGTACATCAATGATTTGGATGGGTCCTGCAGACGGTCAAATTTGTATTTTACGATTTCGACTCTACTACCGGCGACAGGCGCTGGACGGTGGTGGGACGCGACGGAGTTGGTGATCGCTGGCAATATCAGCACCACGTCTAGTTTTGACGACCACCAAGGAACATCTTGCTGACAAGTATAGTTATGGTCAATTTGATTGAAGGATTGACCATCAGGCGATTCCCACGTATACTTGTGAATATTGCAAGCATAATATGATAAACAGAAACAAGCATCCAACAAAAATATTGTAGCAAACATTATGATTAATATTTTATAATATAAAGTATTGATTGCGACTTAAATATGCGTGATTCTCATTGATCTCAATCTATTTCTAAATCATAGATTTTTTAACTTTTCTAGTTGTTGTTACATTTTCCTTATCACTGGACTCACGACGTGTTCCCTCGATTTGAGTACCACACCAAAATCGATACAGGTCATCGAAAGCTTAAAGCTTTCGGATGACCAATTGGTACAAGGAATTAGGGAAAGTTCACAAAACTTCGAAGCTAATACGAAATCGGCAGAAACTGAGCGAATCGATAGCGACGGCGATGAGGACTATGAGGATTTCAATGTAGAGGAAGAAGATGGAGAAAGTGATAACGAAGTTGTTGTCGAAAGAAAAAAGGGGCGTCAACGTAAAAAACCCATTGTGAGACGTGTGGGAATCACATATACATGGGGCAGATGGGAGAAGTGGAGTCGCTGCACCAAATCCTGTGTGCAAATAAGAAAAAGGCAGTGTGTAATGAGGTGAGGACATTTTGAATTTTGAAAGTATCAACTAGAAGTTAAGTTCACTAATTATTATCATTCCAGAACACAAAACACTACACAAGGCGCAGCTGAGGAATTTACCTTTTATCCTGATGCTGCGGCAGAGACCACCGGTTGCCAAGGCATTTTGAAAAAATATCGTCTGTGCAAGGATGACCGTTGTATTAAACGATCCATTGACGAAATGCGAAATGAACAATGCGCGTCCTTTAATAGCATTATAATCCGGGGTCGCTTTCATCAATGGCTGGGCTATGAAAAGGAACCTAACGAATGTTCATTGTTCTGTCAAACCAAAGATTCTGATTTGGTTATGGATATGAATAAGTTGGTAATCGATGGAACACCATGCCAGAGACCATCTATCCATTATACCCATTATTATCGTGGAAGAGCAGTATGTGTGGAAGGCATTTGTAGGGTAAGTCGAGGAGAATAACTTGGTAATTTAATAGTTGTTGTACTTAAACGTATCGCATTGACCGTAGTGTGTGTAACGCATCAGCTGATTTTGTTTTATATGCAACTTGCATGTGGGAATATACACAGATATCTGGCATTTTGTTTGTGTTGATAGATGATATGGAAAGTGGGTCTGCAATTTGTTCCTACAAACTAAGTGTTTCATTGTGATGTTCTAGGCAAATCCTCTCTTCGTATCAAAGATAATGCATATCAGTCACTAAAATTTTCACCACAGCATTACAGAAGTATGCAGTGACAGTTTGTTCGCTACACCAATGTATTTTAAATGGGGTTATCACTGAACGGAAGTATTTCCAACTTGACCGCTATAATTCCAGCAACTACCTAGCTTCATGGTAGGCAGTAAGTCCGGTCAGTCTAGAGGACGGGAATTGAATACGGCCATGAAATTGCATGCCAGTATCGCGCTCATGCACTCCCGGCACTCAACTCACGTGTGTCATTCGAAGAGCAATCCATGGCGATGATGGCTCCACCATACAACATTTTGCGCTCGTTACGACACGTCGTCTCACATACTAAACTTACCATACGTAATTGTATAACACAAGGTATTAAACATTCCTGAGTGACGTAAAGAATAGCTGATAATGATGTTCAAGTCGCATGGAATAATGATTATGATACACTGATTGAATGACTATCATCAATGTTGTGCGAACAAGTGTGCCGGTGTTGAAGGAAGGAATTGTCCTCTTCCTACCTCTCCATTTAATATTGATTGACTTTTACATCATTATTTATAAGATGATGTGTGGGTTGAGTGGTTCGTGTTAAAGTTAATCATCCGTACTTAATACAGTCGGCCGGCTGGTCGGCTTATCCTGATCGTTTGTTCTGTCTTGAGCTTTCAACGCTTTTTTCCCCCAAAAGAACCAGTCATCGTCAAATCATCATTTAGCTGAGTGTGTCGAGAATTAGTATATTATTTTATTTTAATGAAGCCTAAAGTGGCAGTACGAGGTTGTTCAAGTATGTCTGGCCGCTCCAGTGATGATGAAGATCACGATTTGATCTTGATGGAGGTGGTTTACTCTCAAATTATGTTATACTTATAGTTTAACTAGTTAAATGAATGTTAACCTTTGACAAGGATTATGGATTGTAACTTAGGAAGTGGAAGAAGAGAGTCTAACAATTGTGGTATTATTTAGTAGTCAGAAGGGGGGAGATAAAGGACAATCAAATGTAAAATATTTGAATGCAAGTTTCGCATGACAAAACTCAAATTGTTGCTAACGACATGTGTTGTTCCTAGCTTAATTATAGTACCAAGGCAGTTGGCATTAATATCGATGGCTATAACAGTTTAAGAAAACTAATCAAAAGGACAGATGTAAATTTTCTCATTTGGGCTGTTTGACAGGGGTAAAGTTGGAGTGGGTCAATAATAATATATAATTTACGACACTCCTGGACCAGGATTCGAATTTTTTTGTACGTACCAAATGACCGTGTGATTCGAGGTGTCAATATCGACTCGGATCATTACCTGGTGGCTGCGAAAGTTCGCACAAGACTAGAAGCCGAACACAGGAAAGCTAGATATTGACAAGCTATAAATACCGGATATATCAATGTCCTATCAACAGAAGCTCTCTCTCCTGATAGGGCAGAATACCCTCCTCCCGAGGACCCAGATGCGCAGTGGAAGCACATCTCCCATTCTTTGGAAACCGCTGCATGGACTGAACTTCGATATCCAAAACCACAGAAGGATAAGCCATGATACGACGAAGAATGTCGCATTACAACTGATGAAAAAGATGGTGCACGTATGGCAACGAAACAGTCAGTTACAACGCGTGCTGGGAGTGAGCGGTACAAGAGGCTGAGAAGGGAGGAAAACCAACTATTTAGGCGGAAAAAATGGCAGTGGGAGCAGAGGGAGAATGAGAAAACCGAATTGAATGAATGGTGAATGCCGAAAATTTTTCCAGATGGTAAGAAGATCGAATAACGGGCCTAATAATGCGCTGCCCTCCTGCAAGGACGAGAATGGGAATCTGGTGACTGATAAACAGTGTGTGCTCAAAACGTGGAGAGACCACTTTTCTACTTTCACTCAGATTCATCCACTGAAGATCAGGAGGTAATGATAGTGGAAGATAGTGTAGATTGTACCCCCAGCCAAGGCGAGATTAGAACGGCGATCTCCCGGATTATGACTAATAAAGCCGCTGGTGCGGATGGGCTACTCGTTGATCTTTTTAAGGCAGGTGGCGAAGGACTGCTAGCCCACATGTATCGACTTATATGCGGTATATGGCTGGGGAAATCTATTCCTGATGACTGGTGTCTTAGTGTATTATGTCCTGTATCCAAAAAGGGTGACCCGTGTGTCTGTTCCAACTATCGCGGTATCAGTCTTTTATCCATCGCGTGTTAGGTCTTGTCGGGCGTATTATGTGAAAGACTAAAGCCAATTATTGAAAACCTGATTGGACCTTATCAGCCAAGTCCACGACTGACCAAATATTTACGCTTCGCCAAATCCTGAAAAAGACCCACGAAGAGCAAATCGATACATACCACCTTTTTGTCGATTACAATGCTGCTTTCGATAGCCCCATAGGGGGAAAACTGTACAAAGCTATGTCTGAACTTGGGGTTCCGGCAAAACTGATCCGCCTCTGTAGAATGACGCTAACCAACACCAAATCAGCAGTGAAAGTGGGGAAAGACCTCATTGAACCATTCCGTACCAAGTGAGGACTGATGTAAGGTGACACACTTTCGTGCAATCTCTTCAACATCTTAATGGAGATAATAATGAGAAAGGCTGCAGTACTCGTACTCGATGGAAGCAGGAAAAGAGGACGACCAAGACTCCGGTGGAAAGACCATGCAGAAGAATTCCTCCGTATCCTTGGTGTTACCAACTGGCGAGAAAAGGCGAAGAATAGAGCCATTTGGAAGAATATATTGAAATTTGTTTAATTGTCGTTAATTAATATGTGTAAGACGTCTGACCTCATGAGGTTGTAAAATAGTCAATAAAAGTAAAAAAAAGTATAATCGTCCATCTGACCAAGCCATCCGTCGAACTGCAGATAGATCTCTTTCCACATACTCTGTAAATGCTGCAACAACACCAACACCGCGAAGGAATGTGCGTTCTGAAGAGAACATAGCCGCTGTAAACGAAAGTGTGGAGGAGATCCAAATTTATCGATTCGCCGGTCGCAGGAATTGTGGCTCTGTCGGTCTTGACCTACACCTCTATAACATCCAGCTGGTGCAGGAAATTAAGCCACGATACCATCATATACCATCACCATGGTCGTTCTTTTGCCGATTGGGCTCTACAGCAGTTGGAAACCGACCTTATGTTTTATCGCAAAATTGTGTTGAGGGATAAGGCTCATTTTTGGCTTAACGGGTTTGTTAATAAACAAAATTTTCTGCATATGGAGTGAGACAAGCATACAACAGACCCTACAGACTCCATTATATCCAGAAAAATGCACCGTTTGGTGCAGTTTACACACTGGCGGCATCATCGTAGGGTCCTTCTTCAAAAATAGAGCCGGGGCTTGCGTCAAGGTCGATTTTGATCGTTACCGTACCATGATCAATGATTTTTTATTTGAAAATATTAATGATATTGATCCATCGATTTATTAAAATACAAATTTGGCGATAAGTTGATTTCAAGAAGTAGACCTATCAATTGGCCTCCAAGGTCGTGCCATTTGACACCTCTGGATTATTTCCTGTGGCGCTACGAGAAGTCACTGGTTTATACTGATAAACCAGCAACAATTTACGCCTTGGAGGCCACAATTGTTCGTGTTCTTCGTGACATTCGGCCTGAAATGTTCGAAAAAGTAACTCAAAATTGGACGTCTAGATTGCGCTTCGTTATGAATAGCCTCGGTGGTAATAAGCCCGAAATCATTGTCAAGTGTTAATGCCATGTATTGGCCCTTCGAATAAAAATTTTATTTTGATTTGTGATACTTTTCACAATTTCAATTTCTAAAAATAAATAGTTTCATGAAGGGATAGGGGAGAGCTTCTCACAATATGTGATCTTTGTGCTTTATAGTTTTACACTCAGTGATTGGGACCTAAAGTTTTACACAGGCTCCGAACGGTAGTTTTAGCTTTGTCGTGGCTAAGTACTCAATAGTGTCGCCGTCACTAAGCGAGGTATCCGTCGTCGAAAGAAATGTAAGGTGGTTAGAGCAGGGATCGAACCGACGTTCTCATGTACAAGAGTCGCGCACACTAGCCATTGTACCAGCGAATTTCAATTTCTATCGGCCTTAAGAAAACACCCTATATTTTTGAATTTGTACGCGTTTGCGTTTATGTTTAATTTTGGAGCTTTTAAAATACGACTCTAATACTTGCGTGTATTTTTATACACCGCTAATCTGAAAATATATCAAAAAAGTTAATCAGGATCCCGAAAATCCCGGGATCTTCGAGCAAAACAGCCGCGATTAGGGAAATACTGAAATCCTGTAAAAACAGGACCAATATACTTTACTTATACATATGTATATGAGTCGAGAGCACGAGCGAAAACGGTAACAAAAAGCACACGCCAGTTTCTCGCCGAAATCTCACCATCAGTTATCTGATAAAACTGTACAATGTGAACTGCGCTTAAGAGTTTAAGTTAATACCATAGATAAAGGAAATAAGTAGATATCGCACAGGCGTTGTCAAGTACTGCCACTAGGTGCTGTGTTGTCGTTTTGTAACTTTCATTGACGTTTCTCATAACATTCACTGACGTATATTCAACAGCGTGGTACATTTTTTCAATACAAAAATAGAATCATTTTCCAGGTTGTGCTATTCGAACAACTAATTTAGTTTTTTTCATGTCGTTCATGTTCCCCACTTTTTAATTCAAATGCATTTTGGTTATGTGCTTTTTTGGTGTACTGTTATGTACCCACAAAACAAAATGCCTGTTGATGTTACCTACAACACCTACTGCTATCACCTGTTATAAATACGTCTCGCAAGGTATATTTTATTTGGGATCATCTAGAAAATATCCCATTGAACAAGAAATTTCCCACGGCATGTGCGATATCTAGTTAATTCCTCTATCTAATGGGATGTTTTCTAGATGGAGCTGAATGCAATAATTACAACGTTTGATCCCAAACAAAACATACCTTGCAAGATGTATTTAGAACAGGTGCTAACAATACGTATGGTAGGCAACATCAACAGGCATTTTGTTTTGTTTAGTGGGCCGATGCTGTACAAGTCAACACAAACGAATACCAACAATTACAGTACACCAAACAAGCACATAACCAAAATGCATTTGAATTAGAAAGTGGGAAACACAACGACATGAAAAAAACTAAATTAGTTGTTCGAATAGCACAACCTGGAAAATGATTCTATTTTTGTATTGAAAAAATGTACCACGCTGTTGAATATACGTCAGTGAATGTTATGAGAAACGTCAATGAAAGTTACAAAATGACAACACAGCACCTAGTGGGAGTACTTGACAACGCCTGTGGGATATCTACTTATTTCCTTTATCTATGGTTAATACATTTGGTAACAACTTGTTGAAAAAACTTTGGTTTTTGAAAATGAGCTGTAAATGTTTCGCTGATTAAATATCGTTTGGATACATTTCCTCAAATTTTTCGCCGTTTTTCAGGAAAAATATCGTCGATAGTTTTAATAAGTTGATTGTTTAAAAATGGAGAATGGAATGCCAATAAAATACCAGAGAATGAGGGATTGTATTTTTTAGTTTGCTTAAAATAGTTCGTAAGTACAATTTAATGAAGAAAAAAATGGAAAGGATTGTGGATAGCTTCTCACAATCAGTTTTTATGGCTACGTCGAGTATGTGAATTTGTTTGGGATTGATTTTCATTCTTTTTTAGAACTTTTAGTGCGAAGGGGGCTTTATTAGATTATAAATGGGAAAATGTTATTGTGCACAATATAACTTTTTAACAAGTCGATGATTTATGGACAGTTTTTTTGAGGGTGGGGGAAGTGATTTCCTTAAGTGTTAATCCATAGTGGTTTTATATGATCCTGCTCTTATTTAGGGAATATTCAAGATCATAGCTGTCACTTGTTAAGATTTTTTAACATAATGTTAAGGCATCTTAAGGCCGTTGAGATGGAAAAGCTTTTGTTTCGAGAAAAAAATGTGTATTTGTTTTTATTGATGATATGACAAACAAATCACATTAATGGGCAATTAAAACGATTGAAATCCATGAGAAATATATTGAGTGAGAATGATTTTTCAATTGAACTGGTTGGCGGGACACCAATGAAGTCGACAAGTGTTTGTTTGGAAAACAAAAAGTCTAGAGATGGCAGATGCCCAGTACCTTCAAAGTGCTTAGGCTAGAGGTTTTCGTTTTTAGAGCCGCGAGATCTTAACACAAGTAGGAGTAAAGAGGTTTCCAACAAGCTGGATATCAAGGGTTTAAGTAGATTCATCCATTGCTATGTTTGTTTTTGCCATTTGTTTTCATATAATCATTACAAATTCAGATTTTTCTCTGGCAAGATTTATTTTGAGTTCGTCGTAATGAAAACAAACAAAACTTTTGCCAGGGATTTGGGTTGAGTTGAGGGCATCTGGTTTCCGTTTCGACTGGTGATCGATGGAATAAATGGAATATTTTTCTTTGATTTTTTTAATTCAATACAAAATTGAAATGAATGTTAATGTGGATGTGAATGGACTTGCGTATGTATGCATGGGGAATGTAGATGGATAACAAGTAAATAACCATTTATCGAAAGAGACATTGTTTTGATGCTGATCGAGCTGTTTTCATCCTACTACTCCTCCTCCTCTTCCTTTTCCTATTCCAATGAGTTTTTTTGTTTAATTTTTCGGTATGTCCGCTCTTAGATTGCCTCTTTTATTGGCCAAAAAAACAAGAAACAACATCTTCTAAGGCCCAGAGAACAATTATGATGAAGACGACAGCGGCAACGACAGCAGACGCACGGATGGACGGACATATATGTACGTATCTACAAGCGGACGGACAATTTAAACGGAAAGCGTAAAAAATACTTTGTGATCCCCTACTTGTACTACGCGTAGTGCCGCTATTTTTTTTTGTTTACCAAGATGATGAAGAAGTATAAGAGGAGGCATCATGTCGAGCAGTCAGATTTATTGTTGATGGACTTGCCTATGGGTGGTGAAATGATGATGATGATGGCGTTGGTGGTGCTGGTGTTGGCGGCACTGTTGACGATAGACGAATTGGTTGGTCGTACGGACGATTTGAGAGATGCTGACTGCTGCTGCTTTTTCATAGTAGTCGCTGGTGTTCCCTGGTAGTAATCATAAATTTTTGTGTTATAATTTGTTAGCCATTCATTCGTTTCCGATTTGTCAACGTTTCAACAACCAAAGTAAAATCTCGAAAGTTTTGCGACAACCGTGAAAAATTTGAAGGAAAAATCGATAAAAAAAATCCAAAATGATATCGAATTTATTAAGAAAATAAATAAAAATAATAATAAAGTGAAAAACAGTGTTAACTTAATGTTAAAAACAAATAAAATAAACTCTATAGTTTTTGAAAGACAAAAAGATATTTAAACCAACATAAATTTAATTAAAAAGTTAAAAATAAAAAAAATTTAAATAAAAAAACTATCAAAATAAAAAATATAAACTAAACTTTTTTTTAGAATTAAGTTTCAAAGTAAAAACAAAACAAACATACATTTTAGCAGATGGTTTTGAAACTTAATAAAATTTAATTTTTAATTAAACTTTTGTTAAAAACATAAAAACTGAAATTTAATTCAAATCTTAGGTAACAAACAACACATTAATACAAAGAAAATTTTGGGAAATTTTAAATTTGAAAATTTAATTCAATTCTTAGGTACCAAATAACACAGTAATACAAAGAAAATGTTGGGAAATTTTAAATTTGTTTATAAGAAATTTGTTGATATTAGTAAAAATTCTATAAAAAATTTAAATCCCTAAACTACGCTGAACAAAATAGTAAAAAAAGAATTAAAAGAATAGCTTCAACAGAAGTTAGATAAAGTATATTCATATATTAACAATGTAAATATTCAATGAAGCAATAAACAACAAATTGTTGGCTGTACGAAACTGGTCGTTGCACCAATGAATATTTACGTTGAGATACAACGCAAACTGTTCTGAATAGAATAGTAAAAATAAAAAGAATAGTTTCATCAGAGTCAAGATAACGTATATTCCTAAGAATTCTTTGCAGCAATAAAACAAATGGTCAACTGTACGAAACTGGTCATTGCCGCAATGAGTAATTTACCTTGTAGCGATGGATTCGTACGTTAGCTCATTTTTGATGAAACTGTTTTCTAAACTGACGTTGCTTTTCTTCAGTGTATATAAAAGGTGGTCTTTAAGCCCAATAGAAATTGATTGAGATTGTGGCCGTCGGTGGTGCAATGGTTAGTGTGCGCACCTTTGTACATGATATCCTGGGTTCGAACCCTACTGTGACCACTTTAAAATTTCTCTCGTCGGCGGTCACCTCGCATAGTGACGGCGTAACTATCGAGTATTTAGCCAAGAAAAAGCTTCTCAAAATACCGTTCGGAATCGGTGTAAAACTGTAGGTCCCAATCAGTGAGTGAAAACTGGAAAGCGCACAGCTCAGTGATTGTGGAAAGCTGTCCCCTGTCCCTTCATGGGATGTACTGGGAAACCATTTATTTTTATTGTTTATAGAAATTGAGATTGTAAACCATAACATGGCCACCGCGGCTGTTCATCACGAAACGCATTCTGGACGTCTAATTTTGGGGTTTCGAGTATCGCTGACCGTATGCCACGAATAAAACGAACAATTGTGGCCGCCAAGGCATCAATTGTTTGTGGTTTATCAGCATAAACCAGTGACTTCACGTAGCCCCACAGGAAATAATCGAGAGGTGTCAAATCGCAAGACCTTGGAAGCCAATTGACAGGTCCATTCCCGAAATCAACATATCGCCAAATTTTGATTTCAATAAATCGAAAGTTGCCGTTGCTGTATGGGATGTAGCACCATCCTGTTCAAACCACATCTCGTCCGGATCAAAGTAATCCATATCGAAAGAAAAAATCATTGATCATGATGCGGTAACAATCTCCATCGAGCGTAACGAGAGCTCCGGCTTAATTTTTGAAGTAATAGGGCGCGATGATGCCACCAGCGTGTAAACCGCACCAAAGGGTGAATTTTTCTGGGTGCAATGGAGTCTGTACATGCTGAAAAATATCGGCCCCAGCAACATATTGCAGGAAACATGTACATGTTTGGAAGCATTGTTTTCATGAATTTAAGGTTTTCTGTCTGTTTGTGTCTTTGTTGTCTGCCTCGTTTTTAGTTTTAGCGGTTGTGAAGAAGCAAAACCACATTTTAGCATCAAAAACATATATTTATTATAGCCTATTAATCATTGTGTCCCAAACATATTATATGGAATAGCAAACATAATGTGTTTGGGCAGAAGTATAGTATATTTGCGAAAAGCTACAAACACGATATATTTGTATCCAAACATACAAAAATATAGATTTTTCAGCGTGTAGAGTCTGTCGTGGATTGGTCTCACTCCATATGCTCCATTTATTAACAAACTCGTTAAGCCAAAAATGAGCCTCATCGCTGAACACAATTTTGTGATAAAACATCGGGTCAGTTTCCAGCTGCTCTAGAGCCCAATCCGCAAAAGGACGACCTAAATGATGGTCTCTTGGTTTTAATTTCTGCATCAGCTGCATCTTATATAGGTGTAGGCCACGATCTTTGCGCAGAAATTTCCACGTAGTTGGCGGACAGAACACTTTTGTAAGTTCTATCTAAGCAAAAAAAGCACCCTTAAGTATTGACTTGAATGTAAATGAATACTGATAACATTTGTATTCTTATTCAAGTTCAAGGGGAAATTTTCATTTGGCTCTCCGTATATCCTTAAGGTATCAAAAATTCTCATATACTTAGTACACGCTTAAAAAAAAACGACATCTGTATCATATTCTCCCAAACATATTCTGCAAGAACCATGTATATGTTTGGAACACACTTCAAACATTTATATGTTTGCAAGTCCCAAACTCAGGTGTATTTACATGCAAACATTAGGATGTTTACTGACAAATATGTATGCTTTTACGTGGAACCATATGTGTGCTTCATCCCAAACATCCATATAGTGACGTGGAAGCATTCGCGTGTTTTCCCCAAACCTCCATATACTTACATGGTAACATATGCGTATTTTCTCCCAAACATAATAATATTTAGAAACGAATTATTCTTTATTTATTATAATTAATTTTATCAATATATATCCACATTTACTTATATAAATAATTAATACAAAAAATTAAAAGATTTGAATGATTTTTGCATTTACTTTTATTTGGTTTGTTTTGAACCTGCTTGTCTGTTGTTTATCCTTTCTTTGTTGTCCCTCACGTTTTTGTCTTCAGAAGGTTTCAACTATGCGTGGGTTATCACTATGCGTTGATACACGAACAACATTTTTCTATACAATTCTAGTTCATTCAAGACAAGCGTGTATTAATTACTTGTGTTTTTTTTATTATATTTCACAAATGGTCCGCAATTCAGATTTCTTCAGCAGAGGCTCGAGCAGAAAAAGGGATTCACGTTGTTGCTCTCTCCAGTTTCTTGCCTCAAAATCGTTTCTAACTTTGGTAGCACACATAAATATATGCGAAACACATACACAAAAACCAAAGCAATATCACAAACCATTTAACCGTCCGAGCGTTTTTTATTATTCTTTCACTGATCTAGCGCTTTTGAAATCCTCTGTCCGTTGAACCATTGACGACTGAATACATGAAATTAAAACGCAATACATCACGCACATTCAGGAATATTTTTTTTTTTTTTTTTTTTTATTTGTACTATCATGATTACAATTTTAAAATTAGTTTTTAGATTTACATAGTTTGAGATTTTACTAAAAGTATTGCAACAATTATTATCTTATTTTGTTAGGGTATAAGTCATTAAAGAAATTTGTCACAGTTTTAGGCAAAAAAGATAGTAAAAACCCTATTTTAAGTGTTAAGAAATAATAGTGGTCGTCATGAAAGCTCGAAAGAACCTCGTAAACTCGAAAACATCGTAAACTTGCACACCAAACGTCAAAACAAACAAATTTCCCATACAAAGCGACTTGCTCAAAAGTGGAAAGTTTTCGAGGCAAATTTGCTGCGCAAACGTGGGATGGAGAAACGTGTAAACTTTTGACATTTCGTTGTCGTCTGACTAGGATGGATAAATAAGGTGATAGCACTAGAACAGTAGAAAAAGTACACATACATAATACATGCAATTGCTACTGCTACCACCTTATTTATCCATCTTGGTCAGCTGATATGGTTTTGAGCACAACTACGCTGAGCAACTTTACCTGGTGCCTCATGCAACGGTGCGAGGGAAACTTGCGCTGAGCAAAAGTTCTCGGCTTTCACGTTTGCATGAATACCGCTAATGTAATTAACAACTTCTTTCATCTTCATAGTGAAGATTTAGAAGATAGTCTTATCTATAAATTTCTTATTAAATCAGAATTGGAGTATCTGTTTCGATCTTCAAAGCTTCTATTTAGATTATATGCGACCATACTAAAAGAGTCTTCGTTGTAATTTCTATGCAGATGGAATGTTGAATAGCGTATTGGTAAATTGTAAATTATCTTTAAATTCTTGTTTTGAATTATTTGAAGTTTTTTCCGGTATGTTTTAGCAGCTTTCGTATACCAGACTTGGCACCCGTATGTCATAATAGGTCTTATACACATTTTGTATAATAACATTTTGTTTTTGACGTTCAACTTTGATTTTCTGTTTAGCAATGGGTAAAGTGCTCTTCCGCATCGAGTAGCCTTTTCGCATGTTTTGAAGATGTGTTCCTTAAATGTCAATTTTTTATCAAGTATTATACCCAGATATTTGATACTGTTTTTAAGTGGAATCTCTACCCCTCTTATGTTTAGAGTTAAAGTAGGAATTCTCTTAGGCGATTTGTTAAATAGGAAAATTATAGCTTGTGTTTTATCCTCATTGATTTTTATTTTCCATTTTAAGAAGTACTTTTCTGCATGTATAAGGCATTTTTTCATATTTTTAATTATTGCATTTGAAAGCATTCCTCTTGTTATAATTGCGGTATCGTCAGCGTATAGTGCAGTATTGTGTTCTTTCATGACTTTGAAATCTGTTGTATACAAAGAGTATAAAATAGGAGACAAGATGGATTCTTGAGGTACCCCAGCAGGGATGGGCCTTTCCGTGGATTTTCCATTATTCACAGTAACCACCAATGTTCTGTTTGTCAAGAAACTTTTTACTAGTTTTTGGAGGTAAATAGGAGAATTCATCGTTTTTAATTTGTATACTAGACCGTCATGCCATACCGTATCAAATGCTTTTTCTACATCCATAACCACTATTCCAATACTTTTTCTGTTCCTTTTATTATTTTCGATGAAGTTTGTAATTCTTTTTACTTGATGTACAGTTGAGTGCTCTTTTCTGAAACCAAACTGTTCTTTCTTCAATAAATTGTTAGACTCTGTAAATTCTTCTACCCTTTGTAAAATTATTTTTTCGAAGATTTTGTCAAGGCAAGTTAGCATACTAATCGGCCGGTAACTTTTAGGCGATTTTATTTCCTTCCCTGGTTTTAAAATTGGTACTACATTTGCCTTTTTAAAAAGATCGGGAAAGTATTACATTTTTTTTAAAAAGATCGGGAAAGTATCCATTCCTAAGGCACCAATTAAAAATATTTTTGAGCGAAATGAAGAAACTATGTGGCATCTTCTTTAGCACGATCGGTTTAATACCATCTATTCCCGGGGCTTTGGAATTCCGAAGTTTCACCGTAAAATGTTTTATTTCATCTATAGTCGTCACATTTAAATCATTTGATAATGGTTGCCTAAGTAGCCACTCTTTGTTTGCTTTCATCTTATTGTGCATTTTTAGGGCATGTTATACGTCGCTCTATGATTGTTTTCAAATGCATCTGCAATCACTCACTGAGAGAATAATGCGAAAAATGGATACACACTTACAAGCTATACACACTCATTGCCTCTCTTTTATTCTCTTGCTCTCGAGAGAGCATAAACAGTGCAACAAACACTGTTGTATTTGTATCACAAACACAGATATATTTGGGTCGCAAACACATATTAATCATTGTGTCTCAAACATGTGATATTGAATAGCAAACACAATGCTTTTGGTTACAAGTATATTATATTTGCGACAAGCACCAAACACATGTTATATTTGCATCCAAACAACAAAAAACGACAGATGTTTCAGCGTGTAGGGACATAAATGCTGCGACATACATTTTATGCTATAAAATTTCAAAAAAAAAATTAATTTTTTTAGACCAATTGTTTTTTATTTATTTAAAGATATACATATATAAGTATATAAAAATCTAATTCTTAATAAAAATGGCCGACCTTGCTTTTCACTCACGCCTTAAGACGCACTGGCCAATCGTCAATGGCCGCATGCACCTTATGAATTGGAAAAGTGGTCACTTGATCCTCCCAGGATTTCGGCAACACTCTCGTTTACAGCAGGAAAATTACTTCCCATAATCGATAAGCCTCAATAAAAATGCCCGACCTTGGCCTTCACTCACGCCTTAAGACGCACTGGCCAATCATCAATAGCCGCATGCACCTCGGGCATTGGAAAAGTGGTCACACCATGGAAAAAAGTAGTCTTAAGAAAATCAATGTTGGAGTATCTTATGTGGTAAACAATGTCCTCTAAAACTGCATACAATTTGTAAACCCCTTTCTTTCAAATCAGGATTGCCAAAAGGTAATTTTCAGTCAGAAATGAAACCTTGCAAATTATTTTTAAGCCAGGTCTGGACCGTTTCAGTCTTACGGGCCGGTGCTGGAAAGTCCACGGCTGGGATTGATTAAGTGGCTTCACAACAACTTTCAAAATGGTTTCTTTGTAATCTTTGACGTATGTTTTGACTTCTTGTTCGCAGAAATAGCTATATGGTTTGCCAGATATCATAAGGATTCATTTTAATTCGATAGCAAGGTTCATTGACTCTTTATGAATCTTGTAATTTTGTATTTTTAATTCAAGCTCATGACGATTCTATATCTCTAATAAAAAACATTTAAATAAAATGGTTTCCCATGACGGGATTTTGGAGAGCTTCTCACAATCAGTGAGCTGTTCGCTTTATAGTTTAGACCTACAGTTTTACACCGGTTCTGTACGGTATTTTTGAGAAAACTTCGAAAGAACTGTCGTCGAAAGAACTGTAAGGAGGTCGGAGCAAGGATCGAACCCACGTTCTCATGTACAATAGCCGCGCATATTAACAATTGCACCACCGACGGCCACTGATACTTAGTCAGAAACAGATGTTTTAATAAGAATGCAAGTTTGACATGCAGATAAATAATATGACGGCTCACATTTTCTCACCGCAGAAAAACAGAATGTAAACTTTACCTCTAATTAACTTGCAATTAGAATAAAGTAATCCGATAGTTAACTATCCATTTAAAACCTGCCCATAAGTGTTGCTAGTTCGTGTCGCATAGTTTGTGAGTGAACTCGATGAATAACTCGATTAAGGGCGAGTTTCACACTCGTCATTTAAAAGCTCACAGACAATTTCCCACTACATCCCATGAAGGGATTGGGGAGAGCTTCTCACAATCAGTGAGATGTGCGCTTTGTAGTTTTACACTCACTGATTGGGACCTACAGTTTGACACCGGTTCCGAACGGTATTTTGAGAAGCATTTTCTTGGCTAAGTACTCGATAGTGTCGCCATCACTAAACGAGGTGACCGCCGTAGAAAGAAATGTAAGGTGGTCTGAGCAGGGATCGAACCCACGTTCTCATGTACAAGAGCCGCGCACACTAACCATTGCACCACCGACGGCCGATAATTATTTGTGAGTACTCGTTTATATAACTCTTGTGCTTTGATCGGCGTACACAAAGTGTTAGCTCGTGAGCTTGGGACACTTTTTGAACGCTGTTTATTATCAAAAGGTGCTTTTCCTTTTGAAAAACATGTACATTTTAAATACAATTTAAGGAAGTTCAAATTTTATTTAATGATATACGATATTTCTTCCTTTTAAAGATTCATAATTCTAAGGAAATGGGAGTTTAATTTGGAAATAAATTTAGTTTCTAATAGCTGTTGTTTTCATTGAAATTTGACCATTTCAACCATTTTTGCGCCATCTAGAAAATTTATCTTGACTTTTAAATCCACCACTTATACTTCACCATCTAGGGGTGTATATTATTTTTGTACTGTATCTAGTTTTGTGCTTGAAAATAGCGGATGTCTATTATTTGCAAACAGGTGGTTCCGACAAGAATGCGGATTTTAATGTTGTTTTTGATGAAGTCGTGCGATTTGTGGAACTACTGATGGAGTGATAATGTAATTGAATTTATAATGTAAATGACCTTTTAAGAAATGGTACCACAAATATTGAATAAATACAGAACAACATTACTTAGTTTATTTTGCGAATCATGGGGGGAAACTAGCAAGAGGATAAATATGAAAATAAACAAAAATAGAGAAAGCGTTAAAAAATTCATCAAACTCATGGTGAGATTTTAAATTAATGCCCTGAAATTGTATATGTATCCATTACTTTGCAAAAGAAATAGGAAAACTAATAACTAAATCTGATAAAATATTGAGAGAATGATTGAGTTAGTATGCGTATCATTCCATTAGTAACACCCTCAAGCAGCTCATAACATCTCTAAAGCCTCAACCAAATTAGGCACTTGTCCAAGTGCAGAATGTAGTGGTTTAGAAGTTTAAAGCAAAGCCCTTGAAATAGTTCGAATTCACGCAATGGAGACAATGAAAATTTGAACATTTATAGTGCAAAAGAGAGAAAGTGACGGATACACTAGTCGTGTTTTGGTTACAAGGAATCGATTGTCGCTTGCTAAGTTGCAAAGAAAACGGCTATTTAGCTATAAGTCATATTATTCGAACGTATGGAAAATGGTTGAATATGGTAAAAGATGTAAAAAAAATCCAAACTTAGCGATAATTGCTCGTGTCGCTAAGTCTTCGCTGAGTGCTTTATACAAACCAAGCGATTATATAGGGTGTCCTAATAAAAGTGCACGATGTAATTTAAAAATAAAATGTGTATATTTTGACCGAGTTGTGATATTTTGAATTCACATTCCGATTAAGTATAAAATATTCCGATTAAGTATAGAATAAAACAACCGGCAAATGGTACCAGCGGCTCTAATCACATGCCCTACTTCCCGAAATTTGAAGTTTTTGCGAACGATGCTGAATTGATGATGGTCCGGGGTTTTCGGCGATACTCTCGTTTACAGCAGGAAAATTACTGCCCATAATCGATCTAGTTTCTCCAAAATTTTTGATCACTTTCGACTTGTTGACGCATTGAGTTCATTTCCACAACCGATATATCCGCCAAGTTTACGACCGGTCGCAGCGTCACTTTTCCCAATTTTGTAATGGATATTCACAATAATAACGCATTCTTCCCTTGTGTAGCGCTCCATTTTTCATATCGCTTGCTTATATAATCGCTTGTTTCGTAGGATGCACTTTGCGAAGACTGAGTGACACGAATCATTTTCGGTAAGTTTATAGCTTGTTTTGACATCTTTGAACATATTCAACACTGCCATATTTATAAATACGAGGCGGATCAATAAGTCCGTGAAGTTTTGAACTTCCCTCGTAGTTATATCAAATGGAACACTGCTCCCATCAAGTACCACCTGTTGATAGACTACTGTCAAATTTTGAGCATATTCCGTCGTTTACTTTGTGTTTAACAGCTGTTCAAAACAAACAACCTCGTGCATTTTTTTAAAATGGAAAAAAGTGGTGCTCATTAAACATTATTTTTTGGGAAAAAAACCGTCAATCAAACCAAGGAAACGATTGATGAATAATATGGGAACTCTACATTATCAATTTCAATGGTAAAAAAGTGGTTTACTGACTTTCGTTGTGGTCGCACAAGTACAAATGAAGCGGAACTTTCTGGACGGTCAATTAAGGTCAATACACCCGAAAATGTCGAAAAATACCACGATATAGTGTTGGTCGATCGAAGAGTAAATGTGCGTGAGATTGTTGATGCCATAGGCATTTCATATGACAGTGTGGTTTCGATTTTAAATGATCAGTTGGGTTTAAGAAAGCTGTTTGCAAGATGGGTGCCGCGTTTGCTCTCAATTGTCCATAAACGCACGGGTGCACACGTGTGTAGTCTCAATGGAAGAATTCCATGAAATGGGCTACGAATTGGTACCTCATCCGCCATATTCTCCGGTTTTAGGCCCCAGTGACTATTTCCTATTCCAAACCTAAAGCAATGGCTCGGTGGAAAGAGATTTAGCTCCAACGATGAAATTATTGATCAAACAAATGCCTGTTTTATGGACCTCGAAAAATCCTATTTTTTGGAAGGGATACAAAAAATGGAGAACCGTTGGACTAAATGTATTGAGCTATATGGAGAAAACAAACTGTGTTTCATTCCAAAAGTCACGGACTTATTGATCCGCCTCGTAGTATGACTTTTCGCTAAATAGCCGTTTGCTTTGCAACTTAACAAGCGAAACTAATAAAGAAGAAAAAATAGATAAATTGAATATGTAGTACTAGTACTATATATAATGGGTCATAACTTCTATATTTATCCATCGATTTTCTTCATATATCATTTTTTTTCTTCGTTAAGGCGCAAGCTTTCAAAAACTTGTCTTAAAACTGAGATCGCACGGAGCTTTATGCGATGCTTTTGTCTTAAAATATATTCAAAATAGTAAAATTAACAACGACAACAAATAAAATTAAAAACACGGTTTTGAAAGATATTTTTAATTGTCTGTTACAGAAATGTGTATTTGATAGCCCTAATAGTATACGCAAGAATAAGTATATAAAGCGTACATTAAAAATCTAATTTATAGCTCTAAAAGTTTAGTTTGTGTAGTTTGCGCAATTGTTAAAAGTATAAGTACCACCCGTTATAGCCTTAAATTACACTATGAAATGCTAAAAGTACACTGCACTAAAGGCACGAGCAGTATTAGCAGTTGTTTTGCAAATTACACAAAATGTTGTCTAAAATTAAAGCACACTAAAAGAAGAAAGTGGCCGTCGGTGGTGCAATGGTTAGTGTGCGCGCGGCTCTTGTACATGAGATCCTGGGTTCGAACCCTGCTCTGACCACCTTCAAATTTCTTTCGGCAGCGGTCACCTCGCATAGTGACGGCGACACTATCGAGTATATAGCCATGAAAAAGCTTCTCAAAATACCGTTCGGAATCGGTGTAAAACAGTAGGTCACAATCAGTGAGTGAAAACTGGAAAGCGCACAGCTCAGTGATTGTGAGAAGTTCTCCCCGGTCCCTTCATGGCATGTAATGGGAAACCATTTATTTATTTTATTTAAAAGAATGGTACATACACTAAAGTACACAAAAGCAAATTTAACGTGTTATTTATAGTACTAAAAGTGTACTTTAAACAGTGTTAAAAGAAGGCAGCATACTAAGAAGGTACTTTGTGATATATGTAATGCTTAAAGTGTACTTTAAAGAGTATTAAAAGAGTAGAGTACACTAAAGTAAAACTTATAGAGAACATATTTTACTTTAAGACTACTCTATGTAAGTGCAGTGCCAAATTGTAATTTAGAGATCAAAAAGTGTGTTTTATGACAGTAAAGTTGAACTTTGTAGACCTGAAATAATAGTATGTAACTGGAATTGTAAAAAATAAAGATGTCATTTAAATTTCATTTGATGGCTTTGAATTTTATTTGTTGCCTTTTAAAATTCAATTGATGTCGTTTAACTATTAATTAATATCAATAAATAAACTATATATATTTATAACGAAAAGGTCGAACAACGGAATATAAATATTAATTAATATCTTTTAAAATCTAATTGATTATTTTTAAATTTCAATTAATTTGACGTCTTTAAAATTCAATTGTTGTCGGGTAAATTTTAATTGATATATTTCTAATTTCAATTGATATCTTTTAAATTTCAATTGCTGACTCTTACATTTCAATTAACGCCTTTTGAATTTAATTTAATGTCTTTAAATTTCAATTGTTTTCTTTATTTTTAATTTTATACGGAAATTTTTGAGATTCAATTGATGTACTTCAAATTAAAAATTATGTATATTAAAGTTCAATTGATGTCTTTTAAATTGCAATTGATGTGTTTGAAATTTCAATTACTGTACTCGTATTTAAAATTTTAAATGTTTTCTTTGAATTTCTGTTAAAGTATTTTAAATATCAAGTGATTTTTAATTAAAATTTATGTGTTTTGAAGTTTAATCGATGCCATTTAAATTAAATTTAATGTCTTTTAAATTTTGATCAAATATGTACTTTCCAATATCAATTGATGTATCTTAAATTTGGATTGATGTCTCTTGAATTTCATTTGCTGGCTTTTAAATTTCAATTGTTGGCTTTTAAATTTCGATTAATGTATTTTAAATTTCATACGGAAATTTTTAACTTTCAAATAACTAATCTTAAATATCAATTGATAACTGTTAAAGTTTAATTGATGTCCCTTAAATTGCAATTGATGTGTTTTGTATTTCAATTAATGTATTTTACATTTTAAGAGATTGGTTTGAATTATTTATATTTGAAGTATCAACAAAGATGATAGAAATACCAGAGATGATTCATTCGCTTAGCCACCATTTTCACCAGACGCTTTCAATTTTTCACTTGGATGCAACGAAAACGCAATCAAAAATCATTTTTATTTGGAATCTGTTTGAATTTGAAAATAAAATATAGACAATAGAAAAGCATATCGCTTTTGATATTTTTTTAACAATACAGAAGAGAAAAAAGCATGGTTAAATAGTTCTTTCAATATTCTTTGTTTCCAGGGAAATTTGCTGCGCCAACTACAAAACTTCCCTTGACTTTCAAATCCACCATATAGATTTCACCATCTGGGGGTTTTCTGTCATCTTTGTTATCAATTGATGCCTTTTAAATTACAATTTATGTGTTTTATATTTTAATCGATGTCGTTTAATTTGTAATTGATGTTTTTCAAATATCCTTAATCGATAAATTTCATTTGATTTAAATTTCAATTGATGCATTTTTAACTTCAGTTGACATATTTTAAATTTCAGTTGCTGTACTTTAAATTTGAAATGGAATTTTTGAACTTCAACTAATGTATATTAAATGTAAAATGATTTTTTTGATCTCAATTGAAATCTTTTAAATTCCATAGGGAATTCTTTAATTCCGATTGATGTATTTTAAACTCCAAATACAACATTTGAATTCAGTTGATGTCTTTTACATATGAAATGGAATTTTTGAATTTCTATTGATTGTTTTGAATTTCAATATGGTGAATTTGCAATTTTCAAATTCGTCTTGTTTTATGTGAACTAAGTTCGTTTGAGATGCTTCGTTTATGAACTTGTTCATTTATGGTCTTGGTTGCTAACGCACAAGTTCATTTGCCGCAACTAGTCACATCGTTTGATTAGCATAATGTTGCCAAAATATATAACGGGTCTGCCAAATAACTTTTTTTTTTTTGAAAGTGCTATAAAAAAAAACTGCTGAATATTTTCTCAAATTTATTTTTTTATTAGAAAGTTCAATCCTTCCGGTTAATAATGGAAAGTATTTTCATTCAAATGGCTACCGCGGCTGGCCATGCAGTAGCCTACACGATCGGTCCAATTATCGATTGTGTGCAGCTGTATTTCACCAATGGCTTCACGAATATTGTCCTTTAAAGCGTCAATTGTCTCTGGCTTGTCGGCGTAACACTTATCTTTGAGGGCACCCCACAAATAATAGTCCAACGGTGTCAAATCGCAGCTCCGAGGTGGCCAAACGACATCAGCACACAAGATAACGAACATACGGAGCTGACGGTGCTTCTCTTCTTCCAAAATCCGTACGCAATTTTCGCACACATTCTGCAACATTACCATGATTTTCAAAGTAATGTCGCAATATTTCCCAGCGTTGTTCAAGCGTATACACAACCATATTCGTTCAGCGGAAGGATAAAACTAATTGTCTGTAAAATCAGGCATGAGCTAAGTGTTACCATTCACGAAATAAGCACTAGTTGAAAAAAAAACGTTAGATGGCGGACCCTTTATTAGGTTACGAATTTAAAACATTCAACGTGAATCATACGCGTTTTACACATTTGTCTATCTAAAATCCTTTAAATAGCGATTCCCAAACAAGTGTTTCCAATATCGAGTACATATTTAAAAACAATAAAAAGTCTCCCGTTGTTATCTCATATATAACAATTTGTCTCAAGTCATCATCACCATATGGCCAATCCAAAATCATTTCCATATACTTTACTAGTAACTCCTTAACAGTATCTTCCACTCTTTCTTTAAAGCATTTGGTGTTGTTGTTGTGAAAATGTTTTGAGTTGGTGCGTGTCTTTTGTAATTACCATCATTAGCTTAAAGATGTTTGTCCGCCCGTCTGACTGTCTGTCTGGGGCTGTTTGCCGATTCTTGGCTTAAATCATTGAGAAGCTTTTCATAAAACTCGTCTTTAAGTCTCTTGTCAAGTCAAGTCACTCTTTGGCGCTTAGGATAATTTGTTGCGACGTTTAACAGACGGATTAGACGGTTAATTTACGATAACAATATATCTTAAACGATATTAGCGTACATACATATAAACTGCTTATTTGTGGACGTTGATGGGCAGATAGTTAAAGTTGAATGTGTTCAAAGTATGTGGAATTAATTGGCAAATATGAACATGGACATTAGTATGATGTAAGGTAAATAGTACGTGTACGTACATATGTGGGAATTTATGGGACAAGGAGTTGAATCCGTGGGTGCCGCGTTTGCTTATAGTAGATTGATAACGTATTGTTAATTTTGACTGTGCCAAATCGATATCAGTGATTGAATAACTGGTAACTAGTTAACTAGTAACTAAAGAAATTTTCTCTAAGATTTTCTTTAATTCCATTTCATGTTTCTGAAATATTTCTTAAATTTATTTATTCGTATTTAGCAAAACACTTATATTATGAACATACCAGCTGATAAAAATTCTTAAATTCGATAATCTTTCTTAAGGATTTCATTTGTATTTGAGACCATCAATTATTTATTTATTATTATTTCAATCATGTGGTGTAATGTTATTCAAAATCAATTCCCACTGCCCCACTGTGCCATTCGAAATGATCAAAACTCGTTTTCCAATTCCTGTAATTAAGTCCTTAATAGCGCCATCAATTGAAGTTTATTAGATTCAAGTGTTAAAATTTTACTTTCATATGACAGCTATTTATCACATTTTAAAATTCTTGCATGTATTGTAAGATTGTTAGAAGCTCTCGCCATTCCCTTAATGGGATCAAGTGGGCAAACTAGTTTTTTTTATAATATCCTTGAAAGAAACTATTGTCTGACACACACCTCTTTTGAATCCCATATAAAGCTGATTGCATGTTTGGTTAATATGGGGCTGTCTATGGTAAAGCCATAATGTTAATAGCAATTTAAGACACTTTAAAGTCAATACAAAATTATCTTCCAAGGGAATTTAAACCATTACATAGTTAACACACACAATGTGTACTTAAAAGTACATAAATAGTACTCGTGTGGAGAAATTTCAATCGTATTTCATTCATGTAATTTTTTATTTTTATTAAGATCATATTTGTTGCCTAAAATTATGCTTGTCATCTTTAATGTAGCGAGTAACTGTTCCGCTATTTCAATGCATTAACTTAAGTTTGGCCCGTTTTTGGATCTTTCACATCAAATTTGGTCATATTTCTTAAGCTCTTTGAAAGGCGAATCAAAATATTGGTGTAAATATCTCGATTATGTTCATGTAATATTTATAATTGAGGATAAGATGATGTATTAAATTATACCAAGATTTGTCCCCAATAATAGAAAGGACAATTAAGTGTCTGTTCCTCGATGTCGAACGAAAGCTTTAAGTAAGTAATTTAATCTGGTTTCTAAAACCTTGTCATTTGAAGTCGAAAGAAAACGCAAAATTTCTCTACATCGAAAGTGTTGTCATTTGCAAGGAGTCAAATGAAAGTTTCTGTCTTCAGCTCGGGCCACACTAGCGTTTTGTTGACGCGTTTTTGCTACAGCATCGTAGAAGTATACCCAATCGAATGGGAAGGCACTAGAGTTTTTTCGTCGTTCAATTTCGCAATTTTCAATTGCAAAGCGCGTCGTAGAAAAACCTCGTGTTGAATTTCTATATCGCATGCGTTTTTAAAGGATCTCTCTCTCACTCCCTCTCAAGTTAAACTAATTACATTTGTGTGATTTTTTTCAGAGAAACTTTTTATACAATTGGCTTCTCGACAACTGCAGAGCTGTCGAGTGACATTTTTTATATTTATGATTCGATAATGATTGCCATGTTCCAAAAATTCAACATGATCGATCCAAAAAGGATGTACAAGTAGAGAAGAAAAAACCACCGCAATTTGGCAACCCTCGTAGAAGAGAACAAAAAAACGAGTGAAGCGCCTCATTTCTCTGCTCTCTCTCTCTTATTCTCTTCGCTGATTATTTCAATAAATGAACAGTTTTTTGATAGTTTTATTTCCAGCGGCGGAAGTCGCAAGGCCTTCCACAAATAAGGCATGCGGGAATGGTTCTTTTGTAATGCCATCCTAAAATAAGGCCTGCGGTAATGCCTGCGTTTGTTCATTAGATATAACAAAGAAGAAGATTTTTACAATTTTGAGAAATTTCTTTTCCGATTCTTTTTAACCGTAATTTAATTGGAAAATTTCATACAAATTTAAACATTATATTGTTTATTTAATATTTTTCAGGGTATTTTTAAAATTTTCAATTTGAAGTTGAGCGTGGTAAAACTTTCTAAGATAGATACATACATACATACTTATAAATAAATATGTAGAAGAGGATAATGATGTTGTGATAAAATAAATTATTTTAATTTTATTTTTGTTTAACAAAACTAAATTAAAGTAAATGCCTTCAAAGGCCTTCCTCTTTGCATGCCTTCTAAGGCCTTCTTTAGGCAATGGGCAAGGAAGGCCTTGCCTTCCAATCTCACGCAATGTTAAAAAGAAAGGAGGAGGTAATGTGTAGGGAAGGCCTTCCGTATTTTAAAGAAGGCCTCATTGGCCATGATTTCAGGCCTTCCAGGTCATGACTTCCGCCGCTGGATTGTATATATGTAACTATACAAATTCCAACCATGTTAAAGTAAAATTACATATACTATGCAAAAAGTATGACATAATCAAGGTAATGCGTTTGAGTGAATTGTGACCACTTTTTGGTTCTCTTTACGAGGGTTGCCAAATTGCGCACATTTCTGGTCGTCTGCTTCTTGATCGTCTTAGAAAAATCTTTATACAATTGACTTCTCGACACCTGCAGAGCTGTCGAGTGACCTTTCGTATATTTTTGATTAGATAAAATCTGTCGTTCGCGACAGCGGTGATTAGGCCCTTGAATTCCACAATATTGTCTTGTCTTTTGGCTGGAGCTCGGGCCACACTACAGTTTGGTTGACGCCCTTTAACTACAGCTTTCGGAGAAGTATAAGCAATCCAATGGGGAGGCCATACTAGAGTTTTTTCCAAGCGCAATCTATTCTCTCTGTCTTCACTCCCTTTGATCGTGTGTGTGTTTAAAATTTCCATGTTTAAAATTTCCAAAATTATGACATTCATTAAGTTTTTTCCTCCTACTATAGAATTTTTAAACTGTGAGTTACGTCCTTTCTAAATTAAAGAGATATATATGTAAAGAAAAAAGTTTTAGGAGAAATATGATATTGTAGTAAATGTGTCGATTTGTATGGGGGGGGGGGGGTACCAGAAGGGGCGTGACTAAAATGCCCATTTTCAACACCGACCTATGGTTGGACAAATCATGGTCACTAACAAAATATCATTGTGATCGGCAAAGATTTACGGGAGTTATCTAGCCGAAAAGCCAGCCGGTCGAACAACTTTTGTATGGGAGGTACTAAAATGGGCGTGGTAAAACCACCTTTGTCTTAATCGGTGACTGGCGTTTATTTACATGAAGCCAAATACCCAATTTCATTAAGATTGGAAGTGTGTCACGCGACTTACCGCATTGACAACACGAACGACCACCAAGCTTTTGAATGGGAGGTAGCTGAATGTATAAATCTAAAGAATAAATCTAATTTAACAAATGAATCAAATTGACTACAGCATAGAAACGTATTCATTGCAACAATGAAACATATTCGTCTTGGTGTGCAAAATTCAGTTACTGAACCCTTTTTCTTACAAGAGTATTTTTAAATTTCGTTGCGACGATCAATTCGTACGTTAGTTAACTTTCGTACAAAATATTTGTTAAAGTTACGAACAATTTCCCACGTGAGACGTAAAAGCGTGGTCTTCAGAGTAAAATTGTTCAGTTCATTATATAAAAATGTTGCCAAGGATTTTTGTGATAGTCGTTGGAGCTTTCAATTACATTGAAATGGCCGTATCGACGGTGTCCAATCTAAGTCGATGCGTACTTGAAAAGTAAAAAAAAAAACTTAACGAAGAATTCTATAAAAATGTAGGTCTCGCTCAAGGCGATTTCTGCAACATCTTAAAAAAGAGAGACGGTAAGCATGATCACAAGCACTCATGCACGAAATTAAATTTAAGAATTACTGGGCACATGGACTGCCAACGATTACAGAAGTAGCCTCAAGTGTCACAATGGAAGCAGCACATGTCGGTGGGGTTTTAAATAGTCCGAATGGTTCGGCTCGTAACATCTAACATATTAAAAAACGAGCATACTATATCTTTGCGGGTCAAGGAATCCTATGTGTCTTAGCTTAGTAGAGACACAAACTCTGGCTGAACTTAAAAATGCACTAAATCTAAAATTTAAATTGTTTCGTGGAAATAATATTTAATATTTTATATGAGATACTCAGTGGTATTTGATGACAATGAATTCGAAAGCGCCTGACATCAAAGCGAAAAATTCCTATAAATATAAATTTTAATTAACTTTACGGAAAATTTACAAAACAATAAACTCTTTCAAATGAGCCTTTGTTGTCTATTGTTTAAATTAGTTTCAGTTTATTTATGTTTAGTTGTTTTCTTTTTTATTTTATTGTCATTTCAATTCTTAACAAATTTGAAATGAAAATGTTTTATTTTTTCCTCTATTTCAATTTTGTTGGTGTTTTGTTTTTCACTTGAATTACTTGCAAATGCTGCGTCGGTTTTTGGTTTTTTGGGGGAAAAACTTAATATCGAATGCTGATGATAGTGATGACAGTTTAAATGAAATGAAAATGAATTTATATATATCTGCAACAATTTATCTAAACTCATTTGATGTTTGTATTCTTATATCCGAAAATTTTCGGATAAATATAAAATTTTAACGGCCACCCTCATTTACTTGCTGCGTTCCGATTAAAATGATAAATGATGCCATTTAACAATGACGTAAAGCCAAAAAACACTTGGTGGAAGAACATATTCGCGCTGAAGGAATCGCTAACAGACAGACAGGTATCGTCATCACCAGCCACCCAGTCATTGACACTAGAAATAAGATCATTTGGGTGAAGAATCTTGAAGTGGCTGAATGATATTTAATTTATTGTTTATTGGTGTTTTTATTTTTCATTCTAATGTTAATCTTTAAAGATTTACAATATTTTCTTTAAATTTATGGCAATTGTTTTTTAATTTACGATTTTTTTAATTTGAAAAATTTCATGGTCTCAAATATTTACGAAATGTTGAACATATTCGGTTTTAATGTGAAGGTCGGTATAGAAATCGGGGAAAAATTTAGTTTATTTGATTGACATCTTTACATGGGAAATGTATTTTGTAGAATAGTTATTGAAGGTAAATTAAAAACATTTTATTCAAACTCTTTTTCAAATATTCAAGGACAAACTCATCATGGATTTTAATTTGTCGATTATTTATTATTTAAGTTATACAGCCTTTGTAAGAAATGTGCAACATTTCGATGCGTAATATTTTTCAAAACATTAATGAGGGCGAAAAATAAGTGTACACTCTTTCGTAGAAGCATCCCTGTAATAGATTTTGTAAAAAACATTTCAGGATCGTTGTACCACACACACGAGAAGCAACCGAAAGTCTCGTTAGCACAATTTACCTGTAAAGGGTGTGCCAATAACAGTCCACGATTTATTAGAAGATTTTAGTTTTCCTATGAACTAACACATCAGCATTTTCTGTAATTAGTGAAAACAATTTTAACAGTTGGAACTAAGATTTGAACTCACATTGGCGGACGATTGCTTCAAAGTTTAGCGTTAAATTTGCAACTAATTGTAGTTTTTGATTTCGGTTTCTCCAAAAACGATGTACTAAAGTAGACCGTCAAAATTTCGCTTCACTCGAATGCCAACAAACGAAACGTGTGAAGCCCAGGGGGGATTCTATGGCACAGATGATCGAAAAGGTACTAGGCCGATGAAATAGTGTTTATTGATACTAATGACAGCTAAATTATGTTTTATGTTATTTGCATTGAACGAAAATACGCGGTCCCGAAAAACGAGAATACAAAAGGAAATTTCGCATTCCCTTTGTCCGATTTATGTCCAACGAAAATGTAAAATTGGTAAAATACAGCAGCAAATAAAACTCTATCAAATGGCCTACTTACTACCTCGTCGTCATGAAGAGGCATCGAAGAGAGTAATGTAAACTCTCAAGTATTACTCTATGTGTAGCCTTAATCATTCTCAGCTCTCTCTCTCTCTCTCTCTTACTCTCTTCATTGAATATTTCAATACAATAGCTGCTTTGTGATAGTGTTATTGTATATAAGTAAATTCCAACCACGTTGAAGTAAAACTACATAAACTATGCAAAAAATATGAAATAATCAAGATGTGACACGAGAGAGAAATGCGTTTGATGGAAATGTTACCACTTTTTGGTTCTCTTTTTCGATAGTTCCCCAAATTGCGCATATTTTCTGGTCGTCTACTTCTTGATGGTATTTAGTTCTCTCCCTTTTTGAAATTTTTTTTATGCAAGTGACAGCTCCGAAATTTGACAGCTGTCGTATACGATTGTTCCGATTATACAAAGGAAGAAAAAATTAGGAAAATTACGCTGAGACTAGAGATGGGCGCGAGTCACGTGATTGTCGTAAATCACGCGTGAGGGTGAGTAGATCAAAATTTGCATTTGCACCGTGCGTGAAAAAATCTTCGTACATGAGCATGCGTGAATCCAATATATGCGTGATTGAGGTTGCGTGAGTATTATTTTCGCTTGAGTCCCGCATGTTTTCGAATATTTGATTTCATTTAATTCCATGTGATAAACCCGTTCTAGTTTTGTGAGTGACTTTTATGTGATTATCGTGAATCACGTGAATCACGGGAGAATCACGCGTAAAATTGAGTAGGGAAAATGTTGAGTAGCGAAAAAATCTTCGTGCGAGAGTGACCGTCTTCCATTTTTTGAGCGTGAGCAAAAATTTTTTCACTTGCCCATCTCTAGCTGAATCTAACTGCCCATCTCTAGCCGCTCGCAAACTTTGCGGAATTTCCAGTGGTGGAAGTAACGTGTCAACAATTCGAAGAGTGATCAACAAATTTTAAGATATTGGTTCGATAATGGACAGAAAATCTCCTGTGCGTCGACGTTCCATCCGGACTCTCGAAAACATTGCTACAATAAACGAGAGTGTCATCGAAAATCGGAACACCAATTCGGGATAGCTCACAACAACGTCAATTTTTGCGAAACTCCACGAAAGACCTTCATCTTCACCCGTACAATATTCAGCTCACTCAGGAGCTCAAAACAAACCGACCATTTACAACGCCTGGAATTGGTTCAATATGTCACTGCTCAGAAAATCCAATATAATCCATGAGAAACAAATGCATCCACAACGAGTAACTGTCTGATTCGAATTTTGCTCAGGCGGCGTTATTGGGCCTTAAAAATGGTTTCCTGTTACATCCGTTGTTGGGATTAGGGAGAGCTTCTCACAACCAGTTTTGCACTCACTGATTGGGACCTACAGTTTTACACCGGTTCCGAACGGTTTTTTTTGAAAAGATTTTACATGGCTAAATACGCGATAGTGTCATCGTCACTAAGCGAGGTGACCGCCGTCGAAAGAAATATAAGGCTGTCAGAGCTGGGATCGAACTCCCGTTCTCATGCACAAGAGCCGCGCACATTACCCTTGCACCACCGACGGGCCTTACTTCTTTGCAAATGAGGCCGGAAATTGAATGACTATGAACGACAATCATTACAGGAACATGATAACGTCGTTCTTGTGGCCTCAGCTGCACGTTATGGATCTAGACGACATGTGGTTTCAGCAGAAAAGCGCCCTCTGCCACATCGCACACGAAATAATCGATTTGTTGGAGCAACGACTTCCAGATCATACCATTATCCGAAATTTCGATGACAACTGGCCACCACGATCGTGCCATTTAGCGACTTGCTATTTCTTTCTTTAGGATTTCGTGAAATCTTTGCTCCATGCCAATAAACCACAAATATTCCTTACTTCAAGGCCGAGATTCAACGCGTTCTCGGTGAGATACCTATTTGTCAAAATTTGTATATTTGTCAAAATTTCATCGACAATATCATTAAAAGAGCAAGGGCCGAATATCAGAGCCACGAAGGTCATTTGCCGGTTACTAAATTCCATACTTAATCGGAACATATCTACTTTACAATGCAATAAAAATGTTATCACCACCGGTCAAAAAATATGCATTTGATTTTTAAATTAAACCGTGCACTTTTATTGAGAGACCCTTTACATACTTGATTCTTTTGGGAAACAAAGATTTCGTTTGAGCTGCGTACTGCCCATTATTTCGTTTGAGCTGCGTACCGGTCTTCCAATTTTCACGAATCCACCTCAGCTGCCTACAGGCCTAAAGCCCGATATTCAGTTTTTATGAACTTGCCATAAGAAGTACGTGTATAAAAAATAACGAAAATTTCATGAACCGAAAATTTCTCTCACTTTTCATTTGCTTGGTACTCAGCTCTTTGCGAAAATTTCGAAGGCAAAATCAAGTACAGGGTTGTTACGGCAAACTTATTTCGTTGGAAAACAATTGTTTGATAATTGTTTGCGACCGGAATTTTGATATCTCGATTATTTTATTAAACAAAAGTAATACCACATGCGTTAAAATTAAAATGGAGTGCGTGCAGGAATTATAAATGAAATATTTACAAGGTAAATCAAAGATAGGTGGTAACTTTCCGTAACAAAATTGTCCGTTTAGAGATAATTGACAATACGGTGCTTAAACTGATAAAACAAGTAATGCGTAAGCGTCAAGTTACACTTATGTCCTAAGAGGATGTGTGAATTGTTGCATAAAAGACAGGCAACAAAGAAAAATTTGGCGCGGCGAAGTTTGCGTCACGCGTAAACTAAATTGTTACTTTTACGCGCCGTTCCCCATTTCATATTTCTCATTCGCAGTCTATCACTAACTGAGAACTTTAAACTGCTGAGGATGAAGTTTTCCCATTATTCGTAACGATCGTCCGGCAATGAGAGTTACTCCCCATTTAGATTATGTTTGTCAGGCTGCAATTATCATGCTATTCTCTTTTAAAAAGCCTACGCAAATCACGATTACATTACATTCTGCGTTTTGGCTAGCAACCACCGCTGCAGTGTTCGACTTTTAAACGGCTGATCTTCCTCATTCTTACATTCGTAAAAATTTGTAAAACTGATCTCTGGAAATTCTCTGTGTTGAATTCGTTGTCTTACATTCGTAAAAGTTGAAAAAGTGTTGTATTCTCAGTTAATTTCTTGAAATATATATACAGATCGATTATATGTTTTCACTTCGACATGAGAATTAATATGAAATAAAATGGCAGAAATACAAAAGTGAAGAGAGAAAAACGTCAAAACTCCGCACAAATTTTTGAATCTTGCTTGAAAGTCTACCCAGCCACACCACACAAAACGCGCGAGGCACGCCTTGAACACGTGCTTTAAAGTCATAGTGTAATGATGCTCTAAGTTCTACTTGCGCCTAATTGCTCAGTAATGAAAAATAAAACCGATCTATTATCTCATACAAACTAAAGAAGGTAATTTTTAAATATATTTACACACAAATATAATATTTTTACCATCTACCATATATTCGTTTGGATTAATGTTCCAATAACGTTATTATTTTTATAATTATACATGCATTTCCCGGAAAATATTGTCATATTTGTGAATATTTGATTGTTACCACACAAAAATAATATATTTGAAATTTGAATTTTACCATATTATAATTGGGGTCCCCTATTAACCATATGATTGTAAGTTGATAAACCGCTGCGTCAAACCTGTTGTCTCTTTCACACCTATGTAAAGTAGATGTTTATATTCATCCTCTACTCTACACCTTCAATCTATACTTGCGTTCATAATTTTAATGAGCTTCTCACAACCAGTGAGCTGTGCTCGTTGTTGCTTTACACTCACTGATTGGGACCTACAGTTTAACACCAGTTCCGAGCAGTATTTTTGAAAAGCTTTTTCATGGTTTTATGGGCCCCCAAAACTTTAGGGGCTCGATGTCATTCTTGCAAAAAGTGACAATTTTTTCAGGCTCATATCTTGTAAATCGTTCGGAATTTTGATTTACTCTCTGAGGGAAGGTTGTAGCTCTTGTCATAAAGAACAAAAAATTGTGAACATAAAATCAAAAAACCTTCATCTTCAAGGTCAAAATCGCTTTAAAAACTTTAAAAAATTCGATTTTTTTAACCTTTTACCCCTGTTCAGGTCCATATGTAGCAAACCGTTCAAAATTCAAGGAAACAATCAACTACAAGAATGTACCTAAGTTCTCAGTAAACAACTTTCTAGAACATATGAACTTCTTTTTATTTTGCCTTTTATCACGTAGTTAATAGTTTCTAAAACCCTGAACACACTGCAATCGAAATCTCGTGTTTGGAGACTTCATTTAACTAAACATCTGTTTTTCAAAATACAATAATCAGCTGTTGATTTACTTAAAATCTCCAAATGATACAATCCTGTTGCAGTATAACATTGTGTATTAACTAATATTATTTATCATTGACTTTTCGACCACCTCTCGCATACGGTAGTACACAAATTGAACGGGCCAATTACCTACATGTTGGCTTTTATATTTCAATCAATTCGCCGGGGTTTATGCACAACTTTATTTATTTTGTTTAAATAAGATTAAGATAAATTTATTACAATAATTCATAACAAGTGAAAGGAATTTTTGTAAATATAACTAAGGGCGACATTCAAAAATTATGAACTTTTTGTCATGCAAAAAGGTACACAAGTAGAAGTCAAATATCTGAAAATAAAGTTAAAAATACTTTGGGGATTAACAAAAGAGTTAAGCAAAAATGTGATTAGTTAAAAGCAAAAATCATAAATCAAATCCGAATTTAATGCAGATTCTCTGGAATCACAAGAAAAAGTTAATTCTCCCTTTTCTTTTTAATGCGTTCCAATCAGTTATGGACATTTCTATGTAGGTCTGTGGAATTAAGACAGAAAATAAAATAAATTAGTTTTACAATCATATTGAAATTAAAATGTTGCCACATGTTGAGGTACTTGGCGCCACCACTCTCGAAAGTTTGGACCAAATGGCGCTTTTCCTCAAAAAATAAACATTTAATCTTTCTTTCAATTTAAAACAGAACTCTTAATACCTTTTAATAAATATTGATTATACAGAATTTTTATTGAATTGTAATGGCATATTTGTGCAAATTTTAGTACATTTGAATTGATGGATTTGCCATAACCATCTATAGAGTCATGGGTGGCGTCTTATGCGTAAATGCCATAAAATCGAAATCAATTTGGAATTTAGCCAACTAGGTGTTCTGGCAGGAATTGTCGAATAACAAACAGAACAATCAAAAACGAAAATGCCACAACACTTTAAATTCACCATGTTTCAGATGGTAGTTCGTATTATCTTTAGGAATTTTTGTATTTCATTTCAGTCCATACGTAAATTAATTATTAAGACATGTCAAAAAACAAACACGAACGCTCAAGTGTATTTTCTTCCCTGACACCCACCAAATAATGAGAATATTTATTTGTATCTTCCGGATGCTTTGACAAATTGAATGACATTTATGTCACGAAGAATGATAATTTGGTATAGTTTATTACAAGTGTTTAAATAAGATTTCTCAACGTAAAATTGAAGGGTAAACTAAAACAAAAATTAGAGAGAAAAATTTTCTAAAAATGTTTAGTTCACAGAAAAGTTTCTGTATAAAAGCATTTGCGTCAAGAAGAAAAGTTTATCCTAAAAACATACACGCTGAAAAAGTTGTAGTTTTTGTTGTTTGGATGCAAATGTAACGTGTTTGTAGCTTGTCGCAAATATAGTATACTTGTGTCCAAACACATTCTGTTTGCTATTCAATATACTATAACATGTTTGGGACACAATGATTAATATGTTATAATATATGTTATTGTGACCCAAAAACTGCTGAAAACAAAAACGTGACAGACAATAAAGAAACAAAAAGCAGCAGATTTTCAATTCACGAAAACAATGCTTGCATATATGTACATGGTTCCTGCAATATGTTGCTGGGGTTGTTATTTTTCAGCGTGTAGGATATTTGTTTCAATAGAAACAATTTATTCTTCAATTGAAAAGTTAGTCAATTGAAAAGTCGTCGCAACTTCATAACTTTGTAGAAAAGTTGACAGAATAGAAAATTTTACAGAACTTTTCAATTTCAATATACACAAATGTTGAGAGAACTTTTCTATTTTTCAATAGAAACGTTGACAGAACTTTTCTATTTTAATAGGAATGTTGACATAATTTCTCTATTTCGATAGAAAAGTTGACAGAAGTATTCTATTTCAATCGAAAACCTTTGAATTTCGATTGAAAGTTGAAAGAACTTTTCTGTTCCAATAGAAAACAAACAGTTTTCTATTTAAATAGAAAAGTTGCTGGAACTTGTTTCTTTCAATAGAAAAGTTGTTTCAACAGAGAACTTTTAAATTTTAATAGGAATGTTGACATAACTTATATATTTCGGTAGAAAAGTTGACACGACTTCTCTATTTCAATAGAAAAGGTGACAGAACTTTTATATTTCAATATAAATGTTAACACAACTTTGGAAGAACTTTTGTCTTTCGATAAAAAAGTAGGAACAACTTTGAGAGAACTTTTCCATTTCAATGGAAAACAAGTTGACAAAGATTTATATTTCAATATAAAAGTTGCCGGATCTTTTCTGTTTCAATAGAAAAGTTGACAGAACTTTTCTCCTTTAATAGAAAAGTTGACAAAACCTTACAATTTTAATATTAATATTGGCATAACTTCTCTATTTCAATAGGAAAGTTGACACAACTTCTCTTTTTCAATAGGAAAGTTGACACAACTTCTCAAATTCAATAGAAAAGTTGACAGAACTTTTTTGTTTCAATTTAAATGTTAATATAACTTTGAAGAAATCTTTATATTTCGATAGGAAAGTTGAAAGAACTTTGACAGTTTCAATTGTAAAGTTGCTGGAACTTTTCTACATCAGGAGAAATATTGGAAGAACTTTTCCAGTTCAATGGAAAAATTTCGGGAATATATTCAATAAAATATTTGACGGAACTTTTCTATACCAATAGTTGACACAACTTTTCTATGTCAATAGTTGACACAACTTATCTATGTCGATAGAAAAGTTGACACAAATTTTCTATGCAAATTTCTACTATTGCCAGAGCTTTCAAATTTGCAATAGAAATGTTGACAGACTTTTTCTATTTCTGGAGAAAAGTTGACAGAAATTTTGTTTTACAGCAATAAAGTTGGCATAGCTTTTTAATTTCATAAGATATGTTAACAGAACTTTTCTCCTGTAACATAAATTCTATTTCAATAGGAAAGTTGATTGAACTTTTCTATTTCAATAGAAAACTTGGCAGAACTGCTCTATTTAATAGAAAAGTTGACAGAACCTCTAAATTTTAATAGGAATGTTGTCTATTTCAATAGAAAAGTTGACATAACTTCTATATTGAAATAGAAAAGTTGGCAGAACTTTGCTATTTCGTCATATGTAATTGTTGACAAAACTTTGAAAAAAGCTTTCCCATTCGATAGAAAAGTTGAACTTTTCTATTTCTAATAGAAAACTTTTCTATTTCTAATAGAAAACCAGCTGACAAAGTTTTCTATTTCAATATAAAAGTTGCCGGAACTTTTCTCTTTCAATAGGAAAGTTAATATTGCAATGGAAAAGTCGCTGGGGCTTTGCTATTTCAGAAGAGAGATTGACAGACATTGCCAGTTCAATAGAAATATTGCCGAAACTTTTCTATTTCAATAAAATATTTGACACAACTTTGATATTTCAAAATAAAACTTAACGGAACATTTCTATGCTAATAGTTAACACAACTTATCTACGTCAATAGTGACGTCAATATAAAATCAACTTCCTATGTAATTTTCTACTATTTCAATGGAAAAGTTGGCAGAGCTTTTAAATTGCAATTGAAATGCTGACAGTCTATTTTTATTTCTGTAGAAATGTTGACAGAACTTTTGTTTTACAGTAATAAAGTTGACATAGCTTTTTAATTTCAATATAAATGTTGGCATAAACTATTCTCCTGTAACAGAAATTCTATTCCAATAGAAAAGTTGACTGAACTTTTCTATATCAACATTAAGCTTGGTAGAACTCCTGTATTTTAATCGAAAAGTTGACAAAGCTCTTACATTTCAATAGAAATGTTGTCTCTTGTAACAGAAATTCTAGTTCAAAAGGAAAGTTGACTGAACTCTTCTATTTCATTAGAAAGCTTGACCGAAGTCTTCTTTTTTGAAGAAAATTTAATAGAGCTTTTACATTTCAATAGAAATGTTGACAGAGCTTTCTATTTCAATGAAAAGTTGAGAGAGCTTTTTAATTTCAACAGAAAGGTTGACAGAACTTTTATATTTCTATACAAAGGTTCACGGAACGTTTCTATTTCAGTTAAAAAGTTGACAAGGCTTCTGTAAATTTCAATAGATAAGTCGACGGAACTGTTCTATTTCAATAAAAAATATGACGAGACTTTTCTACTTCAATATATGTAAGTACACAAATTTACATATTTAACAGAAATTTTTAATAGATCTGCTCAACAGAAAAGTTGATAGAACTTTTACTATTATATATATAGAAAAGTTAATACTAATTGTCTTCGATTGAATACGATTTCAATAGAAAAGTTAACATAATTTTTCTAGCCAAAGATTCAAAATGTCTAGCCTTATAAACAAATATCCAAATTTATGTTTTTGCTAGACTTTTCTGCGGAAATGTTTCTAGACTTTTCTATTGAAATGTTGCTAGGCATGATTTAGAAATTTTTATAGACATTATTTTACAAATGTTCCTAGACTTTTGTTTAGTACTGTAGCTATACTTTTTTTTTAGAAATATGGCTACACTTTTCTTTAGAAAAGTTGCTATATTTTCTTGAGAATAGTTGCTAGACTGTCATAAGCAATGTTGATCGACTTTTCATCAGAAAGTTTTTCGACTTTTCTTTTGAATAGTACTAGATTTTTCTTGAGAAATGTTGCCTTACTTTGGTAATGTTAGTAGTTAATTTTTTTTTTGTAAAGTTGCTGACTTTTTTAAGATATGTTGCTACACATTTCTTTCGAAAAGTTGCTATACTTTAATTTAGACTTCTCATCAGAATTGTTGATCGACTTTTCATCAGAAATTTTGCTATACTTTTTTCTTAAAAAGTACAAAATTTTTCTTGGGAAATGTTGCTTTGCTTTTTATTAGTAATGTTAGTAGTAATTTTTTTTAGAAAAGTTGCTACACATTTCTCTGGAAAAGTTGCTATACTTTACTTTAGACTTTTCATCAGAATTGTTGGTAGACATTTCATTAGAAATTTTGCTACACTTTACTTTAATAATGTTGCTATACTTTGCTTTACAAATGCCGATAAACTTTTCCTCCTCTTTAGAAATGTTGTTAGACTTTTCTTTAGTAATGTTGCCGAAATGCCTTTGATAATGTTACCAGAGTTTTTAATGTTGCTGGAATTTTGTTAAGATTTTGTTAGACTTTCCTCTTGTACAGTTGCTAGGCGTTTATTTATAAATGTTGTTAGACTTTTCTTAGGTAATGTTGCTGGAATTTTCTTTAGAGAAGTTGCTACATTCTTACTTAGAAATGTTGCACTACTTTTGGTGAGTTAAGTTGTTATACTTTTCTTGACGATTGTTGCTATATTTATCTTCAGAATAGTTGCCAGACCTTTCACCAGACTTGTTGATCGCCTTTTTATGAGAGAATTTGGTCGACTTTTCTTTCGAAAAGTTCCTGGCATTTGATTTAGTAATGTTTCTATACTTTTTTAGAAATGTAGCTATACTTTTTTTTAGGAAAGTTGCTATACTTTTCTTTTGAGTAGTTGCCAGACTTTTCATCAGAATTGTGTGTAGACTTTTCAACAGAATAGTGTGTAGACCTTTCCTAAAAGATGTTGCTAGACTTTACGTTTGAAAAGTTTTCCAGGCATGAAACTTAGTTCAATGGAAAAGTTGAAGCAACTTCCCACTAATAAAGAAAAGCATTTCTTGAATACATTTTTAATATAGAAAAGTTCAAAAGTTCCAATTTTTTCCTTCGAGTGTAACATTTGTTATATCAAAGATAATGACGATCATATTTTTAAAGGCTAATGGAGAAAATTAAATCGTTGTGATATAACTGGCCAAAGGTTTCAAATAATCAAGTCAAATATTCAAGCAAATTTTTGGAATTTTTTACCACAAATTGACGTCAAGACCACACACAAACATGCGCACCCTGACTTTAAATCTGGCCAACAGTTACAATGTCACTGCAAGTGCGGGAAGAAGGATGTGGTGGGTAATTTAGCGCAATGTACAACAGCAACATGTTGCACATAGACAATATATTGTTTGCCAGTTATCAATTATTGTTATAGCTGACTGCTTGCATTGAAAGTCCAGTATTTTGTTGCATATCCCATGAGTCGCAGACCAAGGAAAGATGACTTTCAAAAGCTTTTTCGGATCATAAATATTCATTAATCTATTACCACCAGACTCGAGTGGAGGGAAACAAGCGGAGCAGTCACTTTGTGGCATCATGAGAAATTCTCATATCATAATTTTCATTAGATTTTTCCTTTTCGGTTCGCAGTAATGGCCGATAATTTTGTTTATTCTTATGGAAGAAAACAATTTCATTAATTACTCTATTCAATGAGATAATTTCGATTGTACTTGGATGCATAAAATGCATTTGTTTAGTATCTTTATTTCAAATTGTCAATTCTAGAAGAATAAATGAGTTTGGATAATGTTGCCTCATTTCATTTGTAGGTCAGTTGTTGCAATAATATTGCGGCAGCGGCATTTCACTTAGGGTTTCCTCGAAATCTCTCGCTTGTCTAGTAGAGTCACAGTCATTATCGTGACCCAATTAACAGTCGATAATTGGTTCAATAAGTAGCATTAGAGACAACCGTTTAAGTGGATTAGTGTGGGTCTGACACATCATTAACGCAGTCATCGTCATCGTCAGCACAACGACATCGACATCATCATCGACAATGCCTTCAAGATCAACAATTACCCATTGGGGTGGATTATGCTGATGTTGCAAGTTGAGTCCCAGTATTGCTTCTGTATTTAATAGAAGTTATGCATCTGGTGGCAATAGACTCTTGGCTACACTTGACTTCAGTTAGCGCGACATTGTCATTTACTTTGTAATCATTTATGATATTCGGGGATTAGTGGAAGACAATTTTTATGAATTTATTATAATTATTAATTTATAGAATTATAAGTAGTTGTAATATAAGTTTTCGTGTAAAAAGCTGCTCGACTTATCTTTACAAAAGTTGCAGACAATTCTTGAGAAAAGTTGCTAGACTTTATTTAGAAAAGTTGCTAGACTGTTGCTTGACTTTTCAGTAGAAAGATGCTAGACTTTTGTTTTAAAAATCTGCTAGACTTTTGTTTAGAAAAATTTCTAGACTTTTCTTTAGGACAGTTGCTAGAGTTTTCTTCAGCAAAGTAGCTAGACTATTCTTTACAGAAGTCGCTAACTTTTTCTAAATAAGTTACCAGACTTTTCGTTAGAGTAGTTGGTTGACTTTTCTTTAGAAAAGCCTTTAGAAAATTGACTTGACTTTTCTGAGAAGACTTTTGAGAAAACTTGATAGAGTTTTCTTTGAAAACAGTTGCTAGACTTTGCTTTAAAAAACTTTTTAAATTTTTTTCCTGCGGAAAGAATTTTTATTGCTTGGAATGGAAGCAAAACGTCGTTTAGAAATGTTGCTATGGTTTTGAAAACTTACCAGACTTTTTTTAAGGAATCTTGATAGGTATGGACTTTTCTTGTAAGAAGTTGCTAGACTTTTCTTAACGACAGTTGCTGGACATTTCTTTAAAAAAGTTGCTAAACTTTTCCTCAGAAATGTTGCTAGACTTTCTTTTCAAATGTTGCTACACTATTTGTTAGGAAATCTGCAGCACTTTTTTTAGAAAAGTTGTTAGGCTTATCTTAAGAAAAAATGCTAGACATTTCTTAAATTAAATTTTCCAGATTTTTTTTCTAAAAGCTAATAGAATTTTCTCTAGAAACCTTAGACATTTGTTTACAAAAATTCCCAGACGTTTCTTTAAAACAGCTGCTAAACTTTTCGTATGGGATGTTGCTAAACTTTTCTTGCTAGATGTTTCTTTAGAAAAGTTGCTTGACTTTCCTAATGGGATGTTGCTAGAAATTCCTTAAGGAAAGTTGCTACACATTTCTTTACAATATTTGATAGACTAGAAAAGTTGTTTGACTTTCCTTTAAAAAAGTTGATACGCTTGATTTTTGTAAAAAATTTTTAGAATATTTGCTAGACTAGACAAGTTGTTTCACTTTTCGTTAAAAATGTTGTTTGTATTTTCTTTAGAAAAGGTGCTCGACATTTCTTTAGAAAATTTACTTGACTTTCTTAGTAGATTTGTTAGACTTTTTAGTAAATTTGGTAGAGCTTTCTCTAAAATATATACTAGATCTTGATTTAAAACAATTGCTAGACTTTTATGCTTCAAATTTGCTGCAGTTTTTTTTTAGAAAAGTTCGTACACTTTTCTTTATGATTTTAGAAGTTTTTCATTAGAAATGTTGTCACACTTCTCGTTAGAACATAAGCTAGACTCTCAATAGAAATATTACTAGTCTTTTCTTTGGGATATTAGCTAGATTTTTCTTGAGACCACTTACTAGACGTTTCGTATCTAAGTAATTACATGCTGAAAAATCTGTCTATTTTTGTTGTTTGAATGCAAACGTAATATTTTTGTAGCTAGTCCCAAATATTGTATACTTGTCTCCCAACACGTTGTGTTTGCTATTCAATATTACATGTTGGAGACACAATAATTAATAAGTTTCATACAATAAATATTTTTGTAACCCAAATGTGGCTTTGTGTGTTAAGAACTACTGAAGACCAAAACGTGACAGACAAGAAAGAAACAAAAAAGCAGCAGATTTTCAATTCCTGAAAACAATGATTGCAAACACATACATGGTTCCTGCAATATGTTGCTGTAGCCGTTATTTCCGCTTGTATACTTGTTTTAAGAAAAGTTGCTAAGTTGTTCTTAGGGAAAGTTGCTATACTTTTTACTGGAATCGTTTGTTAGACTTTTCTTCAGTAAAATTGCAAGACTATAATTTATAAAAGTTGCTGGACTTAATATTCGAAGAATTGCTTTACCTTTCGTTAAAAAAGTTGATCGATTTGGTCCAAAAATAGTTGTTGATTAACTATAAACCAAATCTATGTACATATGTTATAATTATACATTTCCATAAACAAGTTGCTGGCATTTTCTTTAGAATAGTTGCTCAACTTTCGTTTAGAAAAGTTGCTAGACTTGCTTTTATTAAAATTGTCATACCTTTTGTTAAAGAAGATGATCGATTTGGTCCAAAAATAATTTTTAATTAGGTATACATCAAATTTATGTACATATGTTGTAATAAGACATTTCTGTAAAAAAGTTGCTTACATTTCAAAAATTTTGAAAATTTGCTAGACTTTTTTTGTAAAGAATTACAAAACTTTTCGTTAAATATCTTTTTACTATATATAGATATTTGACAATTCGTGTCAAAAAGAGTCATTGCTTAAACATAAATAAAATCCACTTGTTTATAACGTTATCAATCAACAGTCGTTTAATAGAAATTTATTAGATTTGTCATTAAATGACAGTGAAAATGACAACATCAGTGACAGCAAATACAACGATTTGAAATCAAAACGTCGTTGTTACATGTCAGTAGCAATTAAAATATTTCACAATTCAACTGAATGTTGTGAATGGGGGAAGCAAAGAAATGACAGATAAAACAAATCAATTAACGGTTAATGTTGGCAAGTGTCATTGGATGAATTAAACAAACGAAGGGTAAAAAACAAAGGAAAGCACACTCACAGAAATAATAACCGAATTAGGCGTAACCGACTTTAGAGGTTGTCACAACAACATGGGTGTCATAACAACTGAATAAGAAGTTGTCACAACCGCATTAGAGGTTGTCACAACGGCATTAGAGGTTGTCACAACCGCATTAGAGGTTGTCACAACAACATTCGGTTGTGGAACTGCAATTCGGTCGCAACAACCGACCAGTTTGTTCGGCCGTCCAGTCTGTGAGTGCACAAAACGGGACACAATTGAAAATTTGTGGAAAATGTAGAACTTATTTAAATTCTTTATGTAATTCGATATTTAGATATGTAGTTAGATATTCCATTTTGCATGAAACTCACCGCTCTACACAGAAAAAAATTTCTTCGTAAAATCCTTCATAAATATTAAGCATTTCGTCATTAACTTTGAACCAGAGAAACATTTCATTGGAACCATGGAACTAAACTATAGATTCCATGAAACAAAAATCACTTGAGGTGTCAGGGGACACCCGGTTGGAACGAAGTTCCTTTCGCTATATATTATGTACTAGTTAGTTCCAATACGCCTAAGGCGCACGTTGAAAAATACGATAATTTAAATGGATCTTTAAGAAAAGATACTTTTTGGAAAATGATAAACTTTTTTTAAGAATTTTTTTAAAGAATGTATTTTTTTGAAAAAAGTATATTTTTAGGTCCTTTTTGTAAGAATATATGTTATATATTCCTGTAAGCTTACCTTTTTAAAGAGAGGTACTTCTTTTATTAAAAGCTAATGTTTTTTTATGGAAAGGTACTATTTTTAAGAAGAAGTAGTTTCTGTAAGAAAAAGCCGTAATAGTATGAATTATTTTTTACAAAGACGTACTTTGTTTAAGAACAGGCACTTTTGATAAAAGTGCTACTCTTTTTAGGAAAAGGTTATTTTTTTAAGAAAATGTACTTATTTTCAGAAAGGCTAGTTATCTCAAGAAAAGAAAAGGTATTATTTTATTTGTAAGAAAATATAATTTTAAGAAAAGGAATTTTTGTATGAGAAGGTATTTTTTCAGAGAAGGTATTTTTCGGAAGAAAAGTTTGTTTTAAGAAATAGGATTTTGTTTTAGAATTGGTCCTTTTCTCAAGAATAGGTACATTTTTAAAAGTAGGTACTTATCTCAAGAAAAGTTATTTCGTTTCACAAGAAAGTACTTTTTAAAGAAAAGGTAGTTTTTTAAGAAAAGACAATTTGTTGTAAGAAAATTCGCTTTTTTAAGACAAGGCACTTATTTAAAAAAATACTTATTTTTTTAAGAAAAGGTACTTTTTGTAAGAAAATTTACTTTTATCATTTCCCTTGCGGGAGTTTTTTTGTCGGTCTGTTTTTTAAACTTACAATTTTCTAAATTTATTCAAGCTCAAGACCTTTTTAATATAAAGATTATTTATTAGCTTTATACTATTTTCAAAAAAGTCGAGCACATAAAGTGTTCCACTGATATCAGGGCTGTTTGTATAGCTATTTCGGAACTTGTCAAGATTTTCATTAGCAGAAAATTTTGGTATGTTTTCGGTGAATTCATCAAAAATATATATGTATATATAGAAACACTCATCATATTAATGAGAATTCCTTTATATGTACATACGTTCGACGAATACCAAGTACTAACATTGGAAACACTTTTATGCACAACTCTTTTTTATCATGTCATTGGTTTTAAACCGGCATGATTTGTTTTTGTTTTGTCATTACAAAACAACAAAACAGAGGGTTGCCATCAACTCGACTTTTTTGAAAATAATATAAACCTAATAAATAAGTTTTATATTAAAAAGGTCGAGAGCTTGAATAAATTTATAAAATTGTAAAATGTACGTTTTTTAAGCAAAGGCACTTCTTTAAGATAAGGTATTTTTTTTAAAAAAATATTTTTTTCTTGGAGAAATCTTCCCTTTAAACAAGAAATTTCCCAACATATGTTAGTCTAGACACAAACCAAAGAAAGAGTACCCAATATCGTTGATAATACTGGGTTGTAACATAATAGTGTTAAAACAAAAGTTGTTTAAAGTTTTTTCTTTTAGCCCCCATCTCGCAACGTGCGATAAGGAACGTCGTTCCAAAAATATCGTAAAATCACAAAATACTTGTTTTTCCAGTTAAAATTCTAAGAAATTTCGGATAAAAGTTACTAAAAGGTTTACAAACTTTTTGTTGTTTCCAAAATAAAGGGATATCCAAGAATCTACAGTGGGTAATTTTTGAAGCGGAATCAAAAAACGTATATGAAAAAAGTAAAGTCAAGCATATGTCTATAATTTTTCTGCAATCAACAGTAAATATTAACTTTTTTACAATAAACAGGAACTTAAAGGTCCTTTGAAAGATAATGACAGTTGAAAACAATTAAATTAATTCAAATTATTTACCGATTCGCAATATAAATCCAAAATATAGTAATCAGATTTAATCTACGACACATAAAATGTGGAAATTTTGGATCTTAGTAATATTGGTAAGTTTTCGAGATAGCTCTTCTATTTACAGCCCCCCAAAAGAATCTCTATCACTTCTCCTCCTGATGAATTTATCTTTTTTATTTTTATTTTTATCTATTTGTCTTCTCTCTCCATTTTCTTGCAGGCCGTCCATGCGAGTGGCGCCATCCGTCCGTCAAACACCAAAGACAGCCGAGAGAGATGTGGTTCGGTGCTGTGCGAAAGAGTTAACGAGATATTCACCCAGTCCACCCTCAATTTTGGCTATAACTACATAACCACAATTCCCGCGGGGGCCATGAATTTAACAATACAAGAAATGGCCAAAAGTGATAATATGATAGGTAAGTTAATTGCAAGAGTTGCCAGACAATTGAAATGTCAGGCAGCGGAGTAAAATTGTCTCTCTTTTCACTTCTTTTAAAGCTTTAAAGACCAAGGACGACAAGTTCATTATGAACGGTTACAATAAACCCTCTGAGGGTGGAATTTATGAATATAATGACGATACATTCGACTATAATAAGGAGGCTAGTATAATTTTGGCCAAGGGTCCCTTGAATAGTCCAGTGGTGCTAATGGTAGGTTGAGATGGTGATTTCGCTATAAAAAAATACCATATTTTTTCTGTTTGCTTTGTTTAGCTTTTGGTAAATGGTCTAAATCCTGGAGTCCAATATTCTTATGCCCTACCGGTGCCGTCGGCCTCTATTGCGGCTGAAAAGGAAGAGTCTCCACAGCTATGGAATGAACTGGGACAACCTATAAATGAAATTGGAGAAGTGTATGGTAAAATGCCATCCCATAAAAAGGTAGATAATGCCACACGCCAGACTATTTATTCTTGGGAGGTCTTGGGTTTTGGACAATGTAATCGCTCCTGTGGACCCGGCATCCAATTGCCGATATTAAGGTGTGTACGCAAGTCGCCTGGTAAAGAGACTTTGACGCGTTACTATTCTCCCAAGCGCTGCGCGGCGGCAATAAAACCGACATTTGACGAAGTCATCTATCACTGTAATCGTGGACTATGTCCTGCCTATTGGAAAACGGGGGAATTCGGAAAATGTGAGTGTTCAGAGGGATCCCCGGAAGGCTTCAAATGGCGCGATGTACACTGTGTACAAGAACAAGCCAGTGGTAGTGTGGAGGAAGTGGAGCACAACAAATGTAGCGCCAATAACATACCCGAGTTCAAGGAAAATTGCAACTGCAAGAAAATTAAACTATATAGTCGTAATCCCGAGAAGTCCAGTCAAATGTATGCCAGGCTAATAGGTTCCCCCACCACAATCAAAAATAATATGAGTAAGTTACCTTTATCCCCCAACAAAATATTAAGAGTTCCATTTTTAATGTCCTAATTACCGTCACTTTAGACAAACGCCATTCTTTGAATACCTCTGTGACCACACCCCTTAAGCGCCATTCTCGCGATGACAAAACCGGCGTTTGGGTTATGTCCGATTGGAATAAACAATGCTCCAAAGATTGCGCCTACAACTATGAACATCGCACGATACATTGCGATCGCACCGCTCCCAACACCGATCCCTGTGACCAAATTGCCATACCCGAAACTAAACGACCCTGTACAAATCGTTCGCAGTCGTGTCGTCACGGTATGTGGTTTGCTTCCGACTGGAGTAATTGTACCGGAGAATGCACGAATCGTCGTAGAACGCGAATGGTCCTATGTGTAATGGATGGGTTTGTGGTGGATAATAAACAATGTGATTTGAAATTGAAGCCTATAATTCAGACCAGTTGCAACTTCAAAGATGTGGCATTCTGTGGGCCCAAATGGCATTACTCAGAATGGTCGGAGGTAAGTCTACACATAAATGGGTGGGTCTTTTTTTTTAATTTGCATTGGATTTTAATTTGCATTACTTTATCCAATGCAAATGCAAAAGAATTATCATTGTTCGCAATGACAATTAACAAATTTTGAATTTGAATTCATCAGGGATGATTTTTTTTTATTTTGAATTTGTATTTGCTCAGGCAATGTAAATGCAGGTTATGAAATCAGATGCCAATTGTTATGAAATATGGGAATGCTTTTAATTATTTTGAATTTGTTTGACTGCTGGCAATACTGTTTTTAAAGTATTTCATATGCAGAGGTTTGTGGCTTTGATAGGTATTGCCTCGTAGTACTTTCCAATTCATAAACCTGTACTGTATAAAATATTTGAAAGCCAAAACTGTCAGATATGAAAGAAATGCTTTGAAAATAATTACAATTGCCAATGGTATTGAATTTTTTTTGAATTTACATTTGTAGAGACAATTCAAATTAAACTACAAATTATAATTGTCATATAATTTAGCGATTTTAGCGAAATAAAAATATAGAATCGTTGAATCTCAATTAATAGTAACTGGTACATTAGTGTCCCTAGCAATTCTCAATACACAAATATGCAGTTAAGGGCTTGGCTCTGTAAGTATATATCATGATGACACTTTTAAATGTTGAGGACTGTCTTCTGGGGATAATTTGAGGCTTTTATATATTCCTGAACTACTCCATATACCTGGAGACACCATAGTCACTACAGGTTTTAAAGGGAAAATGAAGACATTTAACATTTCTAAAGGGACATTTTTAGGCCCTTATTCCCCAATTTTCATTTTTAATTTAGTTTTCTATGTTGTGTAGGTAAGGAGAACATCTTTAAAGTAATTTCAAGGCACCGTGGTTCGATCTGCTTTCGCCTATATCTCTACTACAGAAAAACAGAGACCTTTATCTTTTTCTGAGTACGATTTTTGGGCCTCCATGTTTTTTCCAGGCACAAAAAACTAACATCAGATTTCTTGAAATTTTGATACGAAATAGAACTTATACATTTTGCTAGGTAGAGTTCAAAACTTCACCTGTACAACGCGGAAAGTTCCTGTAACCAAATCGGGGAATCCACTTAAACGATCAGGGAAATTTTGAGGCCTGTCACATAAAATGTTACATTTTATATTTTCTCATTAGAAATCTGGAGGTATTTACCAAAAGTAGTGATGAGCTTGAAGAATTTGCATTGCCCGGTATAGATTTCTAAGACTTTTTTGCAGAAAAAAGATGTGGTATTTCTGGAAGCCGTCGGTGGTGCAATGGGTAGTGTGCGCGCCTCTTGTACAGGAGATCCTGGGTTCGATCCCTGCTCCCAACCACCTTAAAATTTCTTTCGACGACGGTCACCTCGCTTAGTGACGGCGACACTATCGAGTATATAGCCATGAAAAAGCTTCTCAAAATACCGTTCGGAATCGGTGTAAAACTGTAGGTCCCAATCAGTGAGTGAAAACTGGAAAGCGCACAGCTCAGTGATTGTGAGAAGTTCTCCCCGGTCCCTTCATGGGATGTAATGGGAAACCATTTATTTATTTTTTATTTCTGGAAGCAATGATTGAGTTTCAAGCGTTATATATTTTGTGGGAAGTTGGTACATCTCACTCACGAGAAACTCACGATCATTACATTTCTGACCGCAGTCAATTTATTCTCACAGCTAATTCATTCATGAGAAACATTTAAGGTTCGAGTGAAAAAAAGACATGAGTAAGTTGAAGATTGAGAAGAAAGAACTTCAATATTTTAAAATTCTGTGGGGCACAATATAGCAGGGTTCGTACTTCTCACTCATGAGAAATTCACACTCATAATTAAAATTATTTTCTCAAAATTGTCAATTGACTCTTACAACTAATTTCTCAACTAACACACGGTTCGTGTTGCACGAGAATATAAAACACATGAGTAACCAATAATTTTCCACGGGAGCAAAGACTGCGAGTAAGCAGGAATAAGTTAATGATTGAGTAGGAATGAGTTGAAGATTTTAAAATTCAGTGGGAAACATTATAGCAGGAGTTCGTCATGACAAACACAACTATTTTACAACTAGTTTTGTATTAAACATGAGCAACATTTAGGGTTCGTGATTCACGAGTATATAATACTCATGAGTAGTCAATAACTTCTCACGAGAGCAGAGACTAAGTGTAACTACGAATAATTTGAAGATTGAATAGGAATGAGATGAAAACGTTAAAATTGTGTGGGAAACTTTACAGCATCACTCTTGTCAACTCATGGTCATTACATTTCTCACAGCAGTTAATTCATTCTCTATTATTTAACTAAACATAGGCATCATTTAAATTCGTGTTTCACGAGTATAAAAAACACATGAGCAATCAGTAACTTCTCAAGAGAGTAAAGATTTCGAGTAAGTAGTAGACATGTGCACAAGAAGTCTTGAGTGGCTATTCAAGACATTTGGGTTTATTCAAGACATGTAGCGAAGTTGAGACAACTAAGTACTCCGGGATACTGTCGACAAAGCATGCGTGTATATGTGTGTACATAAAAACACTATACGATGTAAAGCGAAGTAGAAGCAGTAGTATTGTCTTTTTGTGCTTTACAGCTTCGCACACATACACGAATGCTTTTTTCAAAACTCTGAAGGATTTTGTTGCGCACCTTCGCTACAGTACATATGTATCTTGAAAGAAAGTAAATGTCTTGAATGACTATTCAAGACGTCTTGTGCAAGTAAGTGGGAATAAGTTGAAAAATTTAAAAATCTGTGGGAAACAATATAGCCGGTTTCGCACTTCTCACTCATGAGAAGCTCATGCTCAATACTGAAATCATTTTTCTCAAAGCGGTCAATTGATTAATTGAGAAATGGGAAAAATTGCTTTACCTCAGCAGTCTGTAGCTTCTCACATCTTACAACTCATTACTTAGCGTCTTGTCTGAAATTGACTGTTGTTAAGATGAGGCTTTTGTCGTGAGATGACGTCAACAGCGTGAGAAACTCACGAGTACGCATATGTCTCTCATACTCATGGAATACAAACTCTGGTTGTTTCTCATACTCATGAAATACAAACTCTTCTTGTTACTCCTAACCATAAAATATAAAATCTGGTTGTTTCTCATATCTATCATAGATAAATAAAAAGATAAGTGAAGGGTAAGTGGTGGATTTGAAAGTGAAGGGAAATTTTCTAGATGGCGCATCAGTGGTGGAATTTGGCAAATTCCCCTGGAAGCAAAAACTATTGAAAGAACTATATGTACAACCATATTTTTTTTGCCTTTCGTATTGTGAACAAATGTCAAAAGCGATATGCTTTTCTATTATTTATATTCTATTTTCAAATTTAAACAGCAGAATCGAAATAAAAATTTTGTTTGAGTGCTTTTTCGTCGCATCCGAGTGAAAAATGCTCGTAATGGTCGTATTTATCTATGTATCTATTGAGCAACAGGTTGTGAAAACAACTAAGTTTAGTTGGGGCTTATACCTATTATAGGTTCCCCTCGCGAAAGTGAAAAAATCGCGCGATTTTTTTTAAAATAATTTTTCGCTAAGAAACAAATAAATCGCGCGATTTTTTTAAAATAATTTTTCGTCAAGAAAACAAAAAAATATTTTAAAAAAATTGCACGATTTTAGTGAAAATTTTAAAAATTACATGTTTTAATTCAACATTCCAAAAATCGATAACTATGCAACTTTTAGAGTTTAGAGTTTTTCGTTAATATTCCATCACCTTTCATAAAAAAGTGATGTCTTTGGAACAACATAACATTTTTGATATATTTTTTTAAATAATCAACATTCGATAACTAAGCTAGTTATCGAAAAAAATTGTATTTAATTTTACACATATTTCATCTGATTTACTATTAGAAGATATATATACTTTCTTTGCGGAAAATGTAAAAAATATATCCGATAACTTTTGAAAATTTCAACGGCCGATATTTCGATAACTAAGCGAGTTACCGAAGCATTTTTCTTTAATTTGTTGGTTTATTTTGCATCATATTATACAAAAAAGCTGTCAGACAGTTGCTTTACAAGGATATTAACACATAGTAACACCAATATATCCGAACTTCGGACGGCGGTACCTGCTCAAATAGAATTTTACCCAAATATTGGTCCTATGATTTTTATGAAAAAGTCAATATCGCAAAATTGACACAGAAGATAGACTTTGTTAGCAGATTTAGTTAAGGCCTTCAACGTTTGGAAACATGTAATTTTACTTCAAGAAAATGTTAAGGCCCTCGAGTTTTCCGCAGCAAAAGGTTGGTACTAAGTTCGTTCGCAAGAGAAATATTGAGCAAAATATTTATTTCTACAGCTAAACATGGAATACTGGATAACTCCCATATATGGGCAGGTGCTCCTAGAACATTTTTGGAGCTTCTCGACCGTGTCCAGAAGACAGCGACTGTGTTAATAGGGGACTGTAGGGTATCCAACTTTATTGCCTCCCTTGAGCATCGTCGAAATGTGGGTAGCGTATCGCTGTTCAATCGATACCTTCACGGTATGTGATCCTCGGACATCCGTCAACTTATGTCAGACGTGAAGATATTTAGCCGAAGTACGCGACTTGCCAGGAGCTCTCATCCGTTTTTTATCGAGTGGACGGTTGACCGCACTACAAATTATAGAGAAAATTCGGTCTTCAGCCGTACAGTCCGGATGTGGAATAAACTTCCGGTAGTGTATTTCCCACCAACTTTGAAATACAAAGATTCAAAGCAAATGTCAACAGACACTACTCCCTCTTTCCACACTCCACTACCTCAATTTTCCTTAACCAACACAATGCACTGTATTTATAGGGGGCATCCCCTGAGTGTTTGAGGGAAGTGCGATTAATTGATTAATCGGGCAACCTGATTAATGGACACCTTGATAAATCGAATAATTGAATAATATATTTAAAATAATCAATCATTTATGATTATTCGATTAATCTTTACTTTTATTAATCAGTATACACGATTAGGTGATTAATCTAAACATTAAATTATCAAAAATGTAAAATAAAAAATAAAATATACATAAATATAATTTATGTTTTTAGCGGTTTCAGGTTGAATTTTTTTAAAAACTCCTCTGTTTTTAGGAGTTTGTCACATTACAAATCTCTTTTGATAAATTGTTTGAGAGTTGACAACATTGATCTTTCATTTATACAATTTGATTGGCCGTAACTAGAGATGTGCGATTAATCGATTAATTAACATTTTGATTAATCGTTATCGCGATTAATCATTTAATCGAATAATAAAATATTCTGATTAATCAATTAATTTGAATATTGGTCAATTAAATTTGAATAATGTTGCTCATCATTCATACAAGTTTGGAAGTCATAATTTTTGCAAACAAAACTTTTGAACATTTTGAATAAAGAAGGTTGTTGAAAAAATTCAAACTCAATTTTTTGATTAATCAACTCTCGTAAAGCGAGCCACAGACTTGTCTCATTCATGAGTATGAACATCAGCTATCGTTGATGTTTAATGTCGGTTTACCGCCCCTCTTTATACCAAATAAGAATGTAATCGAAGTTGTTCGCATCACTATCATGTTCACAATATTTGTTGGTAATATTTTTTTTTTAAATTCATCAGTCAGATAAAAAGTTATCGATCACGCGCATGCTTATGAATGACAGGTCTCTCCCAACAGGTTCCCAAATAAAAATTAAGATTAATCGATTAATTATAAATTTGATTAATCAAATTGTATGATTATTCACTTACTCGATTAATTAAGGTGTCGATTAATCAGTTTGGCTGACTAATTAATTAATCGCACATCCCTAGTCGAAACATTAAAACGTTGTTGCTGATATTTCAACTGAACTACTTTTTCCTGAACTAGTGAAAAGTTTGCATCGATATTTCTTTCGAATTTGTATGATGTGGAGTTTTATAAAATTATGGGAGAAATATTGAACTTAGTACAGGCCTTTACGTAGAACTATTGCCTTAAGTTTTGCCTATATACAAATCTAAGCCTATTTTACTTTTGATATAGGAGAAGCTCAACAATCTTGGGTCTCAACTTTTTTTCTCAACTTTCCTATTTATCTTCTTCTTCTAATCATTCCCTTTTTGATTTCTTCTTCTTCTAATTATTCCCTTTTTGTCTTTCTTCTTCTTCTTCTTCATAGTGTTCGCGTTCTTGCGGCGAGGGAGTTCAACGTCGCTATGCCAAATGTCTCGAATTCGATTGGAAAGAAAAAATTATGGTCGAATCGAACAAATGCAAGTACATGGAACGAGAACCCGTTTATGGGGCGTGCAGTTTGGCCAAATGCGAAGGTAATCAAACGTCATCTAGTATTAACATGAGCCATTTATGGAAGTACATAATAATGCTTATGATTTTCCTCTTCATTTGTTTATGGTTATCGAAACTTTTACAGAGCTGAGAGCACAAAATGCGGCTGCCGACTCCAATGCCATCTCGCCGTACGGTGGTGGCGGTGGAGTAGATCGATATGAAAATGATGCTGCGGCAGCTCCTGACAACGACAACAACAACGGTGACGAGAATGGCGGTTATGGTGGAGTAGGCGGCGGCGGTGTTGAATATTTTGACAATTTTCACGATCTGTCAGGTGGCAATGAGAAATTAGTGATAGCGGCGGCGCCAAAAATCTTACAAAATTGTCGCGAAGAATTAAATAATTGCAAGCGTATAAATCGTGAACGTTTGTGCAAATTGGATTATTATAAGACCTATTGTTGTTTAACGTGCCATGGTTATTATTAGTCTATAAATTATCTAGATTATGGAAAAAGGGGAGGGTGTAAAGTAAAGCGACAAATAGTGAAAGTACAAGAAAGATAATGTTGATGGGAAATGATGCGTTGATTCGAAGTTTTATCGAAAATCCATTGGATTTCTATGGACAGAATATTATATATACGTAGCTTAAATAATACACACATGGTTGTATTTTTATATGCCAGCATTTAACATACCATACAGCTCTGCTGTAAATATAAACGACCTTATTCATAAAAAGTTTTGAGAGGTTTGAGAGAAAGTTTATCATACAAAAAAACGTCTCTCAAACCTCTCACAACTTTTTATGAATAAGATGGAAAGTCTTTCATACAGAGATGAAACGGGGAGAAAAGTCAATAGGCATGCTATGGTACAATGTTGTACAATGTTGGGAATTGGTTGTGTTTTTAAGGCACATCTATCATTTTATTTGAGAATCTTAGAGAAAGGATGTAGCTTTTTGTGCAGCTTCAATAAATAGTTCTACTTTTTATGCAATTAGCCAATTTTCTTTTCTTAGCGGCTCAATGCAATGATTTTTGTTTATTTGATTCTAACTTGGCAGCATTTTCTGTGTTATGTAGAAATGTATGAAACTTGGCAAAATTTTGTGTTATATATTAATTTTTTTTTGGTCCATACTTTGGAATTTTCATCGAAATATTTCACTAAACAAAATTAAATAGCAATAAAATTGAACTGCGTTTAGTTTTCATTTACAATAGAGAATAGATATTAATTTGGCATCATTTTAAACTTGGACTTTATGCAATTTTACATACTGGCAGCAAGGTCTCGCCTTAAGGTCTGTACTAAGTTCAATATTTCGCCCGGAATTTTATAAAAGTTCTATAAACAATACGAATAACAAATTTCCGTCTGAAGACCTGTACTAAGTTCGATATTGCGCGGGAAATTCCAAAATTCCAAATTTTTTGCGTACAAAAAAAAAAAAACAAGCAAAAACTATTGCAACCAATGAAAAAACCAAAAATCATCAATGAACTATTTTCCACCAAAGACCCGCACTAAGCTCAGCATTTCGCGGGAAATTTTACAAAACAAAAATGCCTGTTCGAATGAAATATCAGCAACATGTATCGCTCAACATTTTAATGTTTCTAAGGAAAATTTAGCATTCAATCAAATTGTAAAAAGAAACGATTATTGTTGTTAATTCTTATTTAATTTTTTTAAAAAAACAGATTTTTAATGTAAACAAGTTTAAAATCAGTGAAAAAATGAATGTTCTTCAAAGTTTATCATGCAGACGAAGTTAGTATCAGACTTAAATTACAGCAACATGTATCGAGCCACATTTTAATGTTTCTAAGAAAAATGTAGCGACCAACCAAATTGAAAGAAGAAATTAATTAATTAAACAAAAATTAAAAACGGAAAAATTTAATCGTCAAAACTGATATGTTTTTCACACGTATGATCTGCGTATTAAATTCCATAATGAGTGCGAAATTCAAACCAAAAAAAAAAATTCAACTGGACATCGATGAAATCTGTTCCATTAGAGACCCGAACTAAGCTCAACAAATCGCGGGAAATTTTACAAAAAAAATGCCTGCGGAATACTAATGAAATATTTACGCATTTGCAGTACTAAGATATCAGCAACATGCATCGATCAACTTTTTAATTTTTGTAAGGAAAATTTAAGGTTCAATCAATTTGTAGAAAGATTTAATAATTCTCATTTAATTTTTTAAAAAAGAGATTTTTAATGTAACAAATTTAAAAACACCGAAACAAATTGATGTTCTTCAATGATTATCGTGTGAACGAAGTTAGTACCAGTCTTAAATATCAGCAACATGTATCGAGCAACATTTTATTGTTTCTAAGAAAAGTGTAGCGACCAATCAAACTGAAAGAAGAAATTATTAATGTTGTCATCAACTCACGTTCAATTTCCAAAAAAAAAATATATATATTTTATTTGAAACAAAAATTAAAAACAGAAAAATGTAGTCGCCAACACTGACATGACGCATTTTGTAGAAAACAAATTGATGTTGCGCATTATTTTTCACACGAACGATCTTAGTACTCGTATTTAGGTTTTTATTAAATTCGATATTGAGTGCGAAACTCAATAAAACTGTTCAACATATCGCGGGAAAGTTTACAAGAAAAATGCCTGCGGAATACTAACGAAGTATTTGCGCATACTTATAAAATACAAGATATCAGCAACATGTATCGATCAACATTTTAATGTTTCTAACGAGAATTTAACGTTAAATCAAATTGAAGGAAGAAGTGATCAACGTTGCCAATTCTTATTCAATTTTCTAAAAAGAAATTTTGGTGTAAACAAATTTAAAAACAGCGAAACAAATTGATGTGTTTTAATATTTATTGTTCGAACGAAGTTAGTACCAGCCTTAAATATCAGCAACATGTATCGAGCAACACTTTAATGTTGCAAGAAACATGTAGCGACCAATCAAATTGAAAGAAGAAATGATCTATGTAGTCAAATCTCATTAAATTTCTCAAAAAAATAGATTTTTATTAAAAACAAAATTGAAACCACATAAAATTTTTGAGGTCAACACTGATATGTCGAAACAAAGCAAATTGATGTTGCACAATATTTTGAACGCGAACGAGCTTACTATTCGGCTTAAGGCCAGTATTAAGTTAAAAATTGCGCGGGAAATTTCATAAAACTCTATAAAACAAATCTCCAGCTTAACAACGTTGATATATATTTTCCACCAAAGGCGAAATTGTACAAAAAATTTCTGTGAAGTATTAAAGAATTTTTGTTGCTTTTTTTGCACCTGAAGTACTAAGTTTACCGCTCGAAATATCAGCAACATGTATCAATCAACATTTTAATGCCTCTACTAAAAACAACATGTATCTGGCAACATTTCAATGTCTCCAAGGCAATTAAAACTACCTATTAACCTGTGTGAATAAATGATTAATGTTATAAACTCTCATCAAATTTTTTAAAAAAATATATTTTTATTATTATTGCGCGAACGAAGTTAGTATCAGTCTTAAATATCAACAACATATATCGAGAAACATTTTAATGTTTATAAGAAGAATGTAATGCCAAAACAAATTGTAGAAAGAAATTATAGGTTGACAACACTCATTAAAATATGAAGATTTTAGCAAACAAAGATAAACAGAAGAATAGAGTCAAATATCTGAGTATGTCATATTTGGCAATTGATCTAACTCCACAAAACAGAGATTTGAGAAAACTTGAAAAGTAGTTTTCGACTTTAAATATAATGCGAGGTCTATAAATACTTCATCAATACTCCTTCATTGTGCAGGAGAAGTTTTTAAATATGACTAGATTAAGATGTTATAGTTCTCCAATCTCAACATTTTTAAAATGTGCAGTTAGATCAATTGGAATCTTAGTAGCTTATTAGTGCTCCATTTTTATTGTGTTGTTGACCAACATTGAAGCGAAACAACTTGATGTTGCCCAATGTCTTTCGTCAGAGCGAACTTAGTACCAGACTTTAGTTGTTCTGACAGAGTATCAGCAACTCTTACCAACTCTTATTTAATTTTCTAACATAAAAGCAGATATTTTTTGTAAAAACCAGTTAAGATACAGAAAAATATAGTTATATCAAATATAATTGTACTGGTTAGTGTTGATTAATTTCGTAGCGTTAAAATTTATGTTGTTTATTGTTTTTCTGGCGAACGAACTTAGTACCAGCCTTAAGGCCCGCACTAAGAACAACATTTCACGAGAAACTTTATAAAACTTCATACAAAAAAAAAAAAAGAAATCAATGAGTGTTCGAACTCACGGACGATATGTTAACACGTTTTTGTTACACAGTACCTGTTCAATTTCTATGAACACATTAGTAAATGTTACATAGGAAAATAAAAAAAGAATAGTTTTTGTGCTGAAGGTTCTTTTGCTATTGCACTTTCTTTTTTCTCACATCTGCTTTAACATTAAATGTATTATTGTTAATATAAATAAAACAATATAAACCGAGCGACGACGACCTACTTGTTTGAATGCTAGCATACAACTGAATAAAAATCAATATTTAGAGGGAGTTTCTATGGCACAGCTGATCGAAAAGGTATTAGGGAAATGATGTAGAATGAGAGACCAAAGAAGACATACAGATTATAGGCCATGCAGCAAACTAAGTTCAAACGTGTTTGATTTATACTAATGACAGCTAAATTATGTTTTATGTTGTTTGCATCGAATGAAAATACGCATTCGATTTTATTTTTGTTCGTATTGGTCCAACCAAAGAGTAAGTTGCAAAAGCAACTCGAACTCGATGAAATGACCTACTACCTCGTCGTCATCAAGAGAACACGAAGAGAGTCATAGCGGATCTTTACTATTACTATGTGATTTAGCTCACTGAAATAATTGTTTTTGTTTTGTCATAAACAGAGCGACGACAAAAAGTATTGAATAGTATAGAGAACTTATTGCACTCATTTTCCACTCTCATGTAGAGAGTCTGAGTAAAAGAACATAAACGAGTCTTATTCTTTTTATAGAATATTTCAATATAAATGCACCGTTTCGACACTGTTATTACAATATAAAAAGCATAAATATTTCAAAGACAAAATGTTTCTATTCTATACTATACTATTCAACACTCTTTGGCGACGACGACCTACTTGTTTGTTCGCTGATGCTACATCAATACCGTCATACTTATTTTCAGGCAGAGACTATTGTTGTACAACAACCACGTATGTGATGCTAACGCTGTGTGTTGTTTGCACGTGTTCACTTTGATAGATTGCGGGTATATAGATGTTAACACTTCAAAAAAAAAAAGAAAAGATTGCGATATGTCAACGAAATTACAGTTGTGTCAATTCTAATTCAAATCGTCCAAAAATTTGATTTTTTGTATTAACAAATTTTAAGATCGCAGAAAATATGGTAGTCAACCTTGATTTGTTGTTGGGGTATGACGCTACGAAAAATATTGCTTCCAAAAATTTTTCCTCGTGAACGAACTTAGTACCAGGTTTTAAGGAAAATTCTTAACCGGAAAGTTTAAACGCTTCTTAAATTAGCTAATGTCTTAATACAAAATTTGGGTAAACTTTATATTTCGTGTTTTGTAATGTTGATGTGACCAGATTTTAATGGCATTATAGTTGCTGAAACCTTTCACAAATATTTCCAACAACCATAACATAAAGACACTTTAATAATTATCAGACACAACGAACAATCTTAACGTACAACATTCGCTCTCATAATATGATCATACACACAATCATAATATGATTATACACGAAATCACAGTATGAGCACAGACCCAAACACAATATGATCATGTACACAATCACACAATACGATCAGACACACAATCACAATATATCTTCCTTCCAATTATAATATAATTAGATTCAATCATAATATGATTGGCACCCACTATATAAGTATATACAGTGAACTAAGTTTTATAAAAGGAACCATAATAAAATTAAATGAGTAACCATATTTTATATTATTTTTTAAAAAAGAGCACAATATACAAATGAAACCAAACTGTATTTTCTCCCTCCCCTGTCCCTCTATTTTTTTTCTCTCTCCTCATTTTCACCTCAAACGTACTTTGTTGAGGTCGATCAGGTCGTCCATAATTATATCGCCCACGATTGGGACTCGATCTTCAACAAATATAAATTTAAAGGATGTCCATCAATTTAAGTTCAAGGACATTAAATACCTTCAATGCTAATTGGTCTTTCTTCAACTTAAAATGGTTGGATTATAACTATAATTTGTGTCTGTCGAGTTATAATTGATGTTGTCCAAATTTTTATTCATATCTTTTCAGACTAATTTCGTGCTTTGCTCTCTCGTCTTCTTGTCTAGAATATTTATTAGTAATTCTTATACAGAAAAAATTTCCCTCATTTTGGCAACTTTATGCGATGCCGTGCTATAAGGCCATAGGCAATAAAGCCATATGGCCTTATTTCTCATCACTTTGAGAAATGAGATCATATGACTTTATTACCAACACGAGAGTGTAATAACACCATATGAGTTTAACAATCCAAGTGGAAATAACGCCATACCCGTACAATCCATTGTTAAAATTGCATATTGTCCACGTAAAGAATGAGTTGTCAGAGTCAACCGTTGAAGAGATATGAATCAAGCGAGGGAGGGGGGATTAACTGAATTAAATTTTGTTTGCCAATAAAAGAAATCAAATACACTACCTAAGTAGCACATAGAAAATTATCAAAGGTGAAATAATACCTTAATGGCTTTATTGCACTTGCTCTGTGGTAATAAAGCCATATGGTCTGATTTCTCAAAGTGATGAGAAATAAGGCCATATGGGTTTATTGCCTTTGGCCTTATAGCACGGCATCCTCAAAATCAGCTGAAATAATACAATAAATAAAATCGGTATGTCTTTTAGATATTGAGTTATCGGTAGAGAGTGGAGCCGATTCGATATCATCAGCTTCGGCGGTTGAATCAATTGATTGTCGACGGCTCCGGGGTGCCACCTGAAAACGAATCGAAGTTTTTATATTAATGGCTGTGTTGGCGAGAGTACGATATCAGAGACCTCACGATCCGATATGCACAGGCCAAAATATAACATAAAAATTAAATAAAATTTTTCGATAACTCCCTTAGCTATCGAGATATCGGGCGTTGGAATTAAAAAAATTAAAGAAATGAAAAAATTATGCCGAAGCCGGTATTAGAGTCACTCTAGACGAGAAGATTCCTAAGCCCGGCTACCATGAAAGCTTTAACAGGAAAACAAATAGTCGAAACTTGAAAGCCAGTGTTGTTAATCGTATGAAGCTGTTACCCTTAATACGAGTATCACCGTTGCTTAAATAGTTATTAGCTCAAGCAATGTCTCAGAAAACTTATCGAATTTTAAAATTTCAACCACAGATATCTCGATGACAAAGCTACTTATCAATATTTTCTATCTTATATTTTCGGTTTCTCTTGGAAAGTTTTACAATAAAACTATCTATTTCTAGCTTCCGAGGTATTAAATGCTATTTTAAAATTTTTATAACTAAACGAGATATCTAAAAGTTTTATTAAATTAGTTCAAAACAATGTGATAAAAGTTTCGATATCTCGCTTGGTTTTCGAGGTCTATATACAAATTTAAAATTCCTATAACTAAACGAGTTATCGAAAAATTTTATTAAATTACTTAAACGAATAGAATAAAATTTTCGATATCTCGCTTAGCTTCGGTGGCATTAAATGAAAATTTAAAAATACGATAACTAAACCAAGTTATCGAAAGTTTTTATTAAATTAGTTAAACAAATATAATACAATTGACCATACAATCTTTTAGTTTCAGAGGTACTAAGTGCAAATTCAAAGTTGCGATAACTAAACGAGTTATCGACAAATTTTACTGATTTTGTTAAAAAAATATAATAAAATTTTCGGCATATATTTTAGATAACGAAGGTATTAAATGCTAATTTAAAAATTCTATAACTTAGCGATTTATTAATTTTTTTTTATTAAATTGGTGCAACAAAATATGATCAAACTTTCGATATCCCGCTTCGTTTTGGACGTATTCAATTCAAACTTAAATTCCGATACCTAAAAGAGTTATTAAATAATTTTATTAAATATAATTTAAAGCAAATTTAAAGTTCCGATTACTAATTGAACTTTTAAAATTTTTTATTAAATTACTTTAAAAAAATATAATAAAGTTTTCGGTATCGCGCTAAGTTTCAAATATTGTAAATGCAAATTTAAAATTCCGATAACTAAGCGATTTATTGAATTTTGTTTCTTTGTTTGATTATTGTTTTTTTAAAAAATGTGATAAAACTTTCGATATCCCACTTAGGTTTGGAGGTATTCAATTCAAACTTAAATTCCGATAACTAAACGAGTTATTCAATGTAAACTTAAATTCCGATAACTAAATGAATCGAAAAGTTTTATAAAATTAGTTTAAAAAATTTGACAATATTTTCGATGTCAAACCGAAGAAGATATTAAATGCAAATTTAAAATTCCTGTAGCTACTAAATGAGTTATCGCCAAATTTTATTAAATTAGCTAAAAAATGTGACAAGAGTTTCGATATCTCGCTTCGTTTTGGTGGTATTCAATGTAAACTTAAATTCCGATAATTAAATGAGTTATCGAAAATATTTATTAAATTTCTAATTTATAAAAAATATATAACAAAATTTTCAACCTTTCGCTTAGTTTTGGAGGTATTAAATGCGAATTTAAAATTCCGATACCTTAACGAGTTATCGTAAATATTTATTAAATTGGCTAAACAATTTAATTTTCGATATCTTCCTTAGTTTCAGAGGTATTAAATGCAAATCGAAATTTCCGGCAACTAAAAACGTTATCGAAAATTTGTAGTAAATTAGTTAAAAAACTGTATATAATATAATTTTTGATGTCTCTTTTAGTTTCGGAGGTATTAAATGCTAATTTAACATTTTGATAACTAAAGAAGTTATCGAATTTTTTTTATTAAATTAATTAAAAAAATATAATAAGGTTGCCGATATCTCGCTTAGTTTTGGAGATATTGAATGCAAATTTAATATTCCAATAATCAAACGAGTTATCGACAAACTTTATTGATTTAGTTAAGAAAATATAATAAGATTTTCGAAGGTCCGCTTAGTTTCGGAGATATGAAATGCAAATTTAAAATTCCTGTAGCTACTTAATGTGTTATCGCCAAATTTTATTAAATTAGTTAAAGAAATGTGGCAATATTTTTGATATTTCGCTTCGTTTTGGAGGTATTTAATGTAAACTTAAATTCCGATAATTAAATGAGTTATCGCAAATTTTTATTAAATTTCTAGTTTTAAAAAATATGATAAATTATTCAACCTTTCGCTAAGTTTCGGAGGTATTAAATGCAATTTTAAAAATTCCGATAACATAACGAGTTATAGAAAATGTTTATTAAATTGGATAAACAATTCAATTTTCAATATCGTCCTTAGTTTCAGAGGTATTAAATGCAAATCGATAGTTCCGGTAACTAAAAAAGTTATCGAAATATTGTAATAAATTAGTTAAAAAAATATATAATATAATTTTTGATGTTTCTTTTAGTTTCGGAGGTATTAAAAAAAAATTTTACATTTTGATAACTAAAGGAGTTATCGAAAATGTTTTATTAAATTAATTAAAAAAATATATAATAGATTTTTCGATATTTCGCTTAGGTTTGGAGGTATGAAATGCAGAAGACTGTAAAAATCTATGTAATTTAAAAATTATATATAGTTTTTAGATGAGAAAATTTCAATAAAAACTGATTTTAAATTATAGATTTTTTCTGGCGTCTACATTAACTATCTCTTAAACTGACTGAGATATCGAAAATTTTATAATATTTTTTTCAATAATTACCATGTGTTCCATCAATCTGACCTCGGAGTTTCGGATATCATAACATTCTCTTCACGTTTCTGGCACCTACAGCTAAATTAAATTTCATTGACCACTCTACAGTAAAAGCTTGCTTAATGTAACTCTTGATTAACACAAATGCGTTCATGAGTAACCGCAATGACAACTATTTTTTAAATTAAATTTTTTTCATAAGAATATTAATTTTACGAAATTAAACTTTATAATAAAATAATTGTTTCCCCCTAAATTATAATGTTCAACTGCTGAAACTTGCATGTGTTTTCAAAGTATAAATTGAAGAAAATGCTCACTCAAAATCTAGCACAAATATATTTAATTCTATGCTTGATTACTATAAGTTGCGTTAAACGAGTCCGCACTGTATATCATTTATATTATTAAATATTGTATTATCGTTGGTTAAGTGTATTCGTAATTGTGTTCGTCGCTGTTAGTTTTAAGTTCGTTAGATACCTTAAGTCTGACTTACAAACGAAGCCGTTTATAATTTCATACAAATTTCAAATTAATATTCAAATCACTTATGATTTATGTTAACACAATATCGTTCGGTTTGGAACATGATTAAATTATATATAGCTGTATTAATTCTAATGATTCATAACTATTTATTTGAAAAAAAAATGTGTATTTTTTTTAGCCAAAACTATTATAATTCCATGTGTCTTGACGTTGTGTACAACAGTAAAAACAAAAATAAAAAATTAATCATTTTGTATTTTTTTTTTCAATAAACTTAATAAAAATTGTTTTTAAAACTAAATTTGAAACGTTTTTTCAATTTCACTTAGCATTTGGGTGGTCTTAACCTAAATTTATATTTGGTGGGGATGAGGAAGGGGGTTTGCCGCAATTGGCGTTCAATGATGGTGGCGTTTGCAATAAAGCAAATTACTTTTAATTTCATTTAAGCGCCCAACAAACAATTGCACTTTCATTCCGTCCGCCTTTAGGCCAACCAACCAACACAAAGTCTACGCAAGAGGGAGGCGAAAACTCTACATCTGTGATCCAAAGTGTTGATTTTCAATAATTGCTAATGCGTGTTAATTGCATTTAGTGTTCATTGAATGTTTTGATAGTTTATAGTTATATTTTTATCGCCTCGTCGAAGATATCGATTACGCTTACGATATACTAGTTCAGTCAATACACATATCCCCTGGTAGTTTTTGCGTTTGTTTTGTCGTTTCTTAAACTGCAAATAGTGAATGTTGTTAAGAGTTAATCGCCAAATGCTTTTGACCTCATCACTTGACTTATGGATTTTGAAATACAGGCATATTTTGAATTAGATCAACAAATATTGTATTCTAAATTAGTATTTTTCTCGCCAGCAAGATGAATGGAAGTGGTAAAAAAAAACTAAAAATAATTAAACATAATAAGATAAATACATGTGCCACGTCGCACAGAGGGATTTTGCCGGCAAAAATACCCTTTTTCGAGTGTCAAATATCAAAAATGTAATGATGCAGTTTTATAGAGAATTGTTTAATTAAGAGAAATAAATCATTAGTTTTTTTCAACAAATTTTGGTTTTGTACAAAAAAACGCGGCAAAGTCAACAAAACGAAACTCTGCAGTAACCTGCCTCAGATTTTCATGCATTTCAATGGGCTGGAAACATAACTTATTTTTGTCGTATCGATTTGGAATATGTATATTTGAAAAATATGGTATTTCTACATTAAGTTTTAAGAAAAAATAATTGAATAATAATAACAGATTAAAATATATTCATGCTTTTATGATGACACTCAAAAAACTAAGTGTTTTTAGTTTTTCTTGGACTAAAAAAAGGTGGTCGTTATCGATCGTTGTGGTCTGGTTGGTAAAATGTGAAAGGTGGGAGGGAGCGTATTCTTTTGATTTCATAAATAAAGCTCCCATAATATTTTATACTGTTGAACAAAGTTATACATTTTATAAAAAAAGTGCCACGAAATTTCATTACAAAAATGGATGAAAACACCATATAAAATGGTGTTTACTTTTAGGCATATGTGTTTTAATGCTGTCGATAATAGAAACTTTAGTTAAAGTTTTTTTTACAGCGGTGTGTTTTATATATCATATCCCTAAAAGTATGCACTGAGAAATGCTGAAAAATTTTTAAATTTCGATAATTTTATAGTACAAATTTGACTTTTATTTGGAATGATTGGTTAATTAAAAAAAAACGGTAAACTATGGCCCCCTAATTTTTTTGCAAATATTCAGCTAACATATTAGGCTTTAGTTTATTATATAGATGTAAGTGCTGATTTACATCTATCACAAACTACAAAGAATTATATCTGTGTTTTCGAAAATTTTGAAAAATTAAAATTTCTATATGGGCGTTGGGCGTGGCACTTAAATTTTTAATATAATTGAGGACTCAAATGCAAGCACTGGCAGTAATTTTTATTGACATAGATATGAAAATGAGGAAAATACAACAATTTTTTATTTTACGTTATATGGGAGGTAGGCGTGGTTGTGTGCGGATTTGAACAAAAACTTGGTTTTTTTCTAATTTAGCAATATGAAAGATGTGTGCGAAATTTCAAAGCCCTAGCTCGATTCCTTCTAATTTTTGCCGCGGCTTGTATGAAGAAATCCCACTGTGCCTCGCACAGGGGTCCAGAATCGATGTACATCAGGCAAAATAAAATAACTTTGGATGTAGTAAACACTCGCACACACAATTTCTAATAGACAAAAACTTGAGTGCAATAGCTCCAAAACTTCGCGAGAGACAGTTCAAGAAATTCAAAAATTTTCCAAATTTTGAAAAAGTCAAAATTTTAAAAACGAATAAAATTTAAATATTACATCAAAATATATCAAAAACAAAAATATAGAAAAAGTTCAGCGAGCAATTCTTTCCGAGATGTCTGATGTCCGAAAAGTTTGTTAAATCTCTGTTATTTTGTCCGATAACTATCCGACAAATTTGCACATTTCTGAAGGAAATTTACAACATCGCAAGGAAATTTAGCAAGAGAGATTTGAGCGAGAAATGTGCTCACTCTCTAAGGGAGAAATCTGCTCACCCTCTGATGTGAATTTTTGTGTGTTCGACTTTCTTATTATGTTTGCATTCCATTCTATGTTTATTCTCTGAAGACAATTTTTTGTTTGGTTTTGTTATTATTTTTGCATTCCATTGTGGTTTATAATGCGATTTTTGTTTGTTTTTAATTCCGTTATCTTGCATTCCATTGTCATTTTGTTCGTGCGATGGGTTTGTGTCAATCGATCGTCATTTATAAATCAAGCGGTGAGTAAGCAAGTGCATATGTAAGTGATTTGTGTCCAATACAAATAAATAAAGTGAATTTTAGAAATCTTAACACGTTTAAAATTTTTTCTCGCCAGTGTCAGAATTGTCTGCGCCTTGTCTGACAAAATGTCTGCCAAATTTCAGAATTGTCTGAACATTCTCGGAGAAAATGTCCGACAAACATCTGAATTGTCTGCACATTCCCGGACAAAATGTCGGACAAAGCTCAGAATTGTCTGAATACTATCGGCCATAATGTCCGCCAACGCTCAGAACTGTCTGCACATTTTCGGACAAAATGTCATATTTTCCTCCAAATTTCCCATCAGAATTTCGGTCAGATGTCTGTATGAAAAGTCTGCACAAATATCAGAATTTTATCAGAAATATAGGTCCGAATTCTTGTCAACCGTTCATACAACTTTCTGTAAGAAGTCTGACAGAATTCGGCATCAGACTCGGCAACTTGTGCAGACGTTCTGTCAGAATTCGGAAGGAATTGCAGTTACAATGTGAACAAGACAGTCACTGGTCTAGAACGCTAAGGCGCTGATGAGAAAAGTCACAAATTTCGAAACGATCGGTCGCCAACGTATGCAACGTTCAAATCCTGGTGCCGACAGTTTACATTTTTTCTAATTGCAGGAAAAAACACCTGATATCTATAACTCATAGTAAATCGATAAAAAATACTCTTCTCACAAAAATATTGAAATTTTAGTTTTTTTTTTTTAAATCGATGGAAAAACAAAGCAGTCAACTTTGGGCTAATTTCAAATCTGTTGTCAGATTTTTAATTCCTTGACTTCTTACCCATAATCAGGCTTTACAGAACTCCATTTTTTCACCGAATCAAGAGTAATTGAATTTTGGTCAATACAAATCGATTCTGAACCACAGTGCACCGGCGTACAGTGGTTCAGTGTATGATAAATGTTGTGTTGTATGGGATGTTTGTGGACATAACTCTGGCAAATGAACACCGATTAGTATAAAAAATACCAAATTGAGAAAGAGAATTTCATCACCTTTTCAGCTGCGTACCTAGATTTTTACATTTGTTGAACAAAAAACAGTTATTCATGTTTAGGTGCAAAAAAATCAGACTATTTTCATTAAATTTGCATTATCTCATTCGTGTTCAATCGGGCGGCAGCGCAAAAATTACCCTGAGAAATTGGGGACCAGATCAGTCTTTCCAACTATGTATCATGTTCATTGATGACATTTTAAGCAGAGTAGTTATGTTGGTCCAATGCAGGATGGGTAGCCCAGGGTAACCCATTATTATTCCGTGATATAGATATGAGGGCGTTTTAACGACTTTTTATTTGAAAATTTTTAGTTTTAGTGAAAGTGATGCCATATTGAGGACATCCATTGGTTAAAGCCTCCTATGGAGGCCTCCTACCGGATATATATAGAAATGAGGGGAAATTTAGCGACGAACTCTGGTCCAAAGTAAATTTTTGATGTGTTAATATCTATAGCGGCGTATAGGGACTAAATCTATCAAAGTCAAAATCTGCTAAAACCAGATTTTATGCTGCTGCTAAAACCATCGCAGTCGACGTTATAGTGACATACTAATACGTCAGCTACTTCGGACAAAGTATGTGTGATGTTGTGTGTTTGGCTGTTTCGTTGCTGTTGATATGGCAAATATGTGGTTATGTGACACACGTATACGTCAGCTACTTCAGACAAAGTACGTGTGATGTTGTGTGTTTGGTTGTTTTTATTTTAGGTACCCCCCCCCTACAACCACCACACAAACACTCCAAGACACAGCAAGCACAAATAAATCACCAACATATCAGTTGTAGTAGTAGTAATTGTTGTTGGTGTTGTTTTTTTTTATTATAGTGAAAGGTAAGTCCAATAAAATGTGGGTGCGGAGCACTCTCAGAGCAAAGAGAGTAATGACGTATTATACGTATATAAAAATGAGATAACAAGAGAGCAATGACAATTTTGAGAACTTGTGTAGCGTATGTACGAATATAACAATGTATGTAGATATGTATGTACAAGTGTCTGTTGCTTTGCATTCTTTGACTTTTGTGGGAATAAAACAAAAAGTATTGGGCATGAAAATAATGACACTTGTGCTTGCACTGGTCTTTAAATAATTTTAAGTATTAATATTATTTAACTGTAACTTCATCATATGATTGAACGCCAATGTAACATTTACGAATGTGTTCATAGAAATCGAACAGGTACCGTGTATTTTTTTTGAAAACGATTTTTATTTTAAATATTTGGCATAAACAAAACTTCGCTGTCATATTAAAGCAGCCCAATCACTCTTTTCGATAAAAAAAATTGAGTGCAATATCTCTAAAACTGATTGAGATACAGGACAAGAAATTTGAAAAAAGAGATCGACGTTTTTGATTTTCAAAATTTGAAAGAAAGCGAATATCTGGAATATAATCACACGTTGCTCGATGGGGGCTAAATGAAAAAAAATTAAAGAACTTTTTTTTAACACTATTATATGCTACAACCCAGTATTATCAAATATATTGGGTACTTCTGCTTTAGTTTGTGTCTAGACTAACATATGTTGGGAAATTTCTTGTTTAGTGTGAAGTTTTCTAGGTGGAGCCTGTAACCAATACTTAGTATATATATTTTAGTTTTGAACCCAATGAAAAGTAAATTTAGAAAAGCCAAAGTGAAAGAAGTTAAAAAAACATTTTCTTAAATAAGTGTCTTTTCTTAAAAAAGGTAAATTTTCTCAATAAAAATACATATTCATATTCTTAAACAAAGTACCTTTTCTTAAAAAAAAACCTTATCTTAAAGAAGGACCTTTGCTTAAGAAAAGTACATTTTCTTACAAAAGGTAAATTTTCTTAAGAAAAGTAATTGTGTTTAAAATAAGCACGTTTTCTTAAAAAAAAAATCAATGAGTTTTCGAACTTACGGGCGATGTGCTAACACATTTTTGTTACATGGTACCTGTTCGATTTTTATGAACACATTAGTAAATGTTACATTGGAAAATAAATAAAGAATAGTTTTTGCGCTGAAGGCTCTTTTGCTATTGCACTATCTTTTTTCTTCAATCTGCTTTAACATTAGATGTAATATTGTTAAAATAAATATGGCGATATTTAGCTCACTGAAATAATTGTTTTTGTTTTGTCACCTGCGACGACCTGCTTGTTTGAATGCTGGCATACAACTGAAAAAAGCAATATTTAGCAATATTGTTTTATTTTGTCAGAAACAGAGCGATAACAAAAAGTATTGAATAGTATAGAGAACTGATTGCACTCTTTTTCCGGTCTCATGTAGAGAGTCTGAGTAAAAGAGCAGAAACGAGTCTTATTCTCTGTACAGAATATTTCAATATAAATGCACCATTTCGAAAATGTTATTACATAAAACAATACAAAAAGAATAATTGTTTCAAAGGGCATTAATGTTTCACATCAATATTATGAATGGACTACGTTATGACAAAAAGAGAGTAATACGTTTTGAATTATTCGCAGGTGTCGCCAGTGCTTTTGAATCATACAATTCGTTCCATGAGTTCTCTATACTATTCAATAGTTTTTGGCGACGACGACCTGCTTTTTTGTTCGCTGCCGCTACATAAATAACATCCTACCTATTTTTAGGCAGAGACTATTGTTGTACAACAACCACGTATGTGATGCTAACGCTGTATGTTGTTTGCATGTGTTCACTTTGATAGAATGCCGCACCCGTGCCTATAGATGTTAACACGTCAAAAAGTACATTTTCTTACAACAAATTGCCTTTTCTTAAAAAACTACATTTTCTTTAAATATTACCTTTTTGTGAAACAAAATAAATGTTCTTGAGATTAGTACCTACTCTTAAAAATGTACTTATTCTTGGAAAATGGACAAGTTCTAAAAAAATGCACATTTAAAAAAAAACCTTTTCTTCAAAAAAAAAATAACATTTTCTTACAACAATGTATTTTCTTAAAAGTACCTTTTCTTAAAAATAAAATAATACCTTTTCTTTTCTTGAGATAAGTAGGCTTTCTAAAAATAAGTACATTTTCTTAAAAAAATAACCTTTTCCTAAAAAGAGTACCACTTCTTTAAAAAGTACCTGTCCCCTGAGACCTCACATAATTGTATATTCTAGAATAGGTTTATCTTGACCCACAGATGTTTCACGGGAAAAATAAATGCTCCGTTTAATTCGTGGCCGACGGTGGTGCAATGGTTAGTATGCGCGCCTCTTGTACATGAGATCCTGGGTTCGATCCCTGCTCTTCTAGTGATGGCGACACTATCGGGTATTTAGCCATGAGAAAGCTTTTCAAAATACCATTCGGAATCGGTGTAAAAACTGTAGGTCCCAATCAGTGAGTTTAAAACTAGAAAGTGCACAGCTCACTGGTTGTGAGAAGCTCTCCCAAATTCCTTCATGGGGTGTAATGGGAAACCATTTTTTTTGTTTTAATAACTTTCATTTGATTACCCACACTTTGGAGGCAGTCACCCCCATGACTCACAAACGACAAACATGTTTTTTTAATTTTGATGTTCTTGTTTTTTTAAAGTGTTTTGGATTTTTTTGTGACCCGCTGGGTGTTTGGCAATTCATCCAACAATTGTACGCATGTGCCGTAGCTTTTTCTTTCACTGTAGGCCAGCTAAAATGTCTTGGGGAACTGACAATCTGATTCTTTTAACAAATTTAATTTAAAACGAAACAAATTACGAGATAATTTAACAATTGATTAGTTGACTTGTTAAATAGTTTAAAAGTCCTCCTCCACATGCTCTTCCTCCTCTATTGTTTGTTCATAAATTTGTTAAGACAATTATTGTTTCGCCCTTTATTTTTGAGCGCGTAATTGTTCTTCGAGCCTATTTGTTCAATAAAAAATGAAACACATAGATTTGTAAAAACTCCCCGCCCTCCCCTAATACCACCATTATCACCTGTGATCACTGTATCTTTGCATTCCAGCTGAGAATATAATTTCAATATTTATTTTCAAATATTTACGCTGAAATCCGTTAGAAGACAAAAAAAAAAAAAAACAGCTGCCGCTGGAAAAAGTTAGCACAAAAAAGGCAACAAGTTGGTAGTGAAGTTCTTGGCAAACGTCTAATGTGTGAATTTCAGTTAATGTGGCAGGAATGTCTTTGCATCGGGGGAGCTGGCAGACAATGGAAGCGTTACTCAACATGTACACAAATTAATGACATTTTGATGTCAAAATGCCTGGTGGTAATGGTGGAAAAGCGAAGAAGAACAAACAATGTTGTTAGAGAAAACATGGCGGGGGAAGGAGAGAATGTCAACGATAAGATAGAACGGTGAAGTATGAGGGGGATAGTCTACTTTGTTTTGATTGGTTGGAGCAAGTAGATGGGTAGATTGTATAAGTTACTTAAGATCTTGCAGGGATGGAGTTAGAGTAATCAAGAACCGAAAACCGATACACAGTTGTTTGGACTTCCAACGTCCGCCGGTATTCTAAAAAATACCATTTTTGAAAAGCCGATAGAACCGGGGTTTTCAACGGTTTTTATTTCATAAATTTCTTTTGTTCCAAAATCCAATTGTTTATTAGTAAAGTAAAATTTAATTTTCAAAATAAGATTGGTATTTTTTGAAACTGCAAAACCCGGGTTTTTGGGTGAACCGGTTGGTAGTTGGTTACTCCAACAAGATTACTCAACTGCACCAGATAGAGGGACTTAAATATTTATATAGTGAGGGAACATTAGAGAAAGTCAACGGTTATGTTTAGATGAAAAGTAGAGTTCTCATTTCCTTCATATTTAAACTATGTTAATGTGTGTTGATCGAGAATTAAAGTCAACAGAATATCTACAAATAGATGACAAGAAGTTCCATTATATTACTTATCATGAAAATATCAAGTTCACCCACAGAAACCTTTACCTGATAGCGGCTTAGGGAAAATTACTTTTAGCCTGTTGCATTAGAGTGACATTTTTTTATATGGGATTTGTTGCAATTCGAGGAGCGCCGGAGCGTGTTTTGGTTACACCGTTTGCTTATATAATCGCTTGTTCTGTATGAAGCACTTAGCTAGAACTTAACGACTCGAATCATTTTCGCTACGTTTAAAGAATTTTTTTTTGACATCTTTTACCGTTTTCAACACTTTTTCATATTTTTCAATAAAATTACATAACGCTAAATAGCCGTTTTCTTTGCAACTTGTAACCAAAACACGACTATTATGTCACTTGCAGCCCTATTCTGGCAGGGTTACAAAAGTCACCATGGTTACTATTTGACAGCAATGTGACAATTGTCACAAATCGGTATTCTGACACATTTTTTGGTGACAAAAGTAACAAATATATAATATATTTTGTACCAAAACGACAAGACGGCATAATTAAATGAAGGAAGGACTTTTGTTACTTTGTGCTATGGAAATGGAGCAGAAAGAACTTGCTTTTGTGTTAGAAAGATTGAAAAAGCGCGAAATGTATTCCAACATTTTTAACGTAAATATCTCCGGTCTTTGAAGGGATATTGGTGAGTAATGTATCTTTAAAAAAGCTAAGGTCTCGTCTATTATCGGAACCTGCCAAAAAATAAGTATAATAGGGCAATTTTTGAAAACAATAAATACATATTTAGCAGAAAAGTGAGGTTAAAAAATGCTTTTTTTATTCCCTCCCAATAAGTTAATAAAAAGTAATATGTTTATACACTGATTTATAGAGCTTAGAATGACCTTTGTAATGATACCCATTTCAACCAGATCGGCTTATAAATACCAGAGATACAAACGATTATATACTCAAGCTTTAAAGGCCTATATCTCAAGAAGTTGGACCGACCGCGGGGAGAGGGGGGGGGGGAAACATCTTTTTGAACTCAGCGCAGAAGTTTTCATTGGTGGTGAAATTTTGATGTTGATCAGAGAGTTGGCGCTAAAGTAAAATTCTTCTCCAATTAGGCGCGGATGCGCAGGTGGGTTCGTTCCGCTTAGCATCGCTGGATGTTCCTTGAGGAATGCAAAATAGAGCATTCCAGCTGTGACTTTGCGGTGCGCTCAAATTCCCTAAATAATAATGTATTAATTTTAATTCAATAAAATATAAATATATTAAATACTTACTTCTCCTTTTTTTCCGCGTTCATTTTGTGTAGAAATCCATATGTTTTTGTTTTGTTGTCCCTGCTTTTGACAACCTCTTATTGTGAGGTGAATTATTTGTTACGAGGTGAATTTTTCGTTGTCACCGTGTTGCCAGAATACCAGATACAAATAATGGTGACACCTTTGTAACAATTTTGTGGTTACAATGTGATTGTTACCACTTACACAGAATAGGGGTGTTGGTGAACACATTTTATGCTGAAAATTTGGGGTAAATTCGATACTGGCGAGTGAACAAAGATATTGACATATACATTTTTGGGGATGGATCCAAGACGGATAGTAGAGTGGAAGATAGGGTTTACTCAACGTCACTGGATATAACACTATTAATAGGTCTCCCTGTTTTTAGCCGCATCTTCCAAGCTGAAGTACTGGTAATATTGGAGGCGTGTCGTCAGTTGCGAAATCATGTTATAGTAGGGAAGAGTCTAAAAATCTTTTCGGATAGACAAACGGTGGTAAGGACTCTATTACTTCCACCAGGAGGCAGAAAGTAACTGGAGAGAACTCACTACCTGTCGCATATCGCACGGTATATAACCTAGTTATGAGGGTAAGAGAACCGAGTTCATGATGACTCTGAACAGGAGTACAATAGCTGACGCTGAAATACAAAACAGGCGATACTGTTGTAGTTGCGACGACGAACATATGTCGGAAACTCCTGAACACTATCTCCTACATTGCCCAGCCTTGGCAAATATGTATAAGGAGAACCATTATTTGACGGAATACAGTAACTATGGAGTATTGAACTCAGTCTACTTCTAAAATATATTAACATTTCTAATTGGGTACAAGTGGTTCACCTCAATCTATTACTACGACATTCCTTCCTTATCTTTATTTTCATTCATTTCAAGGTAACGTGGCTATTCAAAACGGCATCCCTGCTACTTGGTTGAGCTTCTTTGGAAGGAACTCACAATGACTCTAACCTAACCTGAGGAAGAAATTTTAATCGAAACCGTTGAGGGTCTCCTACGTATGTAAGTACACGCTGAAAAATCTTTAGTTTTTTGTTGTTTGGATGCAAATATAATGTGTGTTTGGAGCTCGTCGCAAATATAATATATTTGTGTGCAAACACATTGTGTTTTCAATTCAATATTACATGTTTGAGACACAATAAATAACATGTTATAATATATGTGTTTGCGATACAAATAAACATGTGTTTGTGATATAAATACTGCTGTGTTTGTTGCACTGTTTATGCTCTCTCGAGAGCAAAATAATAAAAGAGGGACAATGGCAGAGTCTATCTTGTAAGTTTCTATCGGAATGTTTGAATTATTCTCTCAGTCAGTGAATCATAAATATTCTTCAATGTGCGTATAAATTGCAGATGAAGTTTCATGTATTCAGTAGTTAATGGTTCATCGGACAGAGGATATCGCGCTTGGTCAGTGAAAAAAGAATAAACAATAAATGGTTTGTGCTATTGCTTTGGTTTTGCTGTATGTGTTTTGTATATATGTAGGTGCGCTACCAAAGTGAGAACTGATTTTGAGGAAAGAAACTGGAAAGGGCAACAACGTGAATCCGTTTGTCTGTCCGAGCGGACCAATTGTGCCTTCTGAAAACAAAAGCGTGAGAGACAACAAAGAAGGCAGAAACAAAAGAGCAGTAGATTCTCATTTCTGTCATTGAATACAAACTCTGTATATATTCAATGCAAGTAACTGTAAATAGGACCGTTTAATATCGTTTAACTTTTTGTATTAATTATTTATAAATGTGGATTTTTATTGATACAATTAATTATAATAAATGATACCAATATATTGAATTCAAAGAATAATTCGTTTCTAAATATTATTATAATTGGGAGGAAATACGCATATGTTTCCATGTAAGTATATGGAGGTTTGGGGGAACACGAGAATGCTTCCACGTAAGTTTGTGGATGTTTGAGATGAAGCACGCATATGTGTTCACGTAGAAGCATATATGCTTGCCAGTAAACATGCTCCTGTTTGCATTTAACTACAAGTGTGTTTGGGACTTGCAAATATATGAATGTTTGAAGTGTGTTCCAAGCATCTACATGGTTCCTGCAGAATATGTTTGGGAGAATATATTACAGAGGCGGTTTTTTCAACGTGTACATAAAAAAACATTACCAAGGAGACTGGTACTCCTAGAATTTGTGCATGAATCTAAGAGCCAGTTGTTGGCATAAAGTCATAGAGTAATAGATACAATTTCCCATCACCTGTTTTGCGTTCTCTTCAGACCAGCTGAATCTGGAGGGAGCCAAAAGTTGAATCTGGCGACTGTCGGCTCGTGATCCAATTCGCAAATTTTAACATGTCGGCTCCCGGTTTAGGAGGTAGGTGGCTCTCAAATTTGGGAGAGTGTAACCAGGGCGAAAGCGACAAACCTACAGACTTCTATTCCGAACAGGAATAGCTGTGAAAAGTCACTGGAAGGGGACACCAGTAGTATCAGATTTTTCACGGATGGATCAAAGTTGAACGAGCAAGTAGGCTATGGGGTCCATTCATCAGACCTAAATGTAAATATCTCCTTCAAGCTGCCTGATCACTGTAGTGTATTTCAGGCGGAAATTACCGCCGTACTGGAGGTTGCTGAACTACTGAGAAGTAGTGTCACAACCCTCCGGAGAATATATATCTACACAGACAGCCAGGCTGCCATAAAATCCCTGGAAGCCATGTTTGCTTCGTCCCTGACGGTAAAAGAATGCCACTCATCACTTAGGGTGATGGCAGAGTATTTTGACATCAAGCTCATCGGTGTGCGGATGCGTTAGCTAGACAGGGTACTACGGCACAGGTTCTTCCGGCAAAAGAAGGTGTTAGTATGCCAATCTCTACCTGCCGTTTGCAGATCAGGCAGTGGGCCGATAATATGTTCAAGGACAAGTGGAGACTTACTTCAACTTGCAAAAAGGCCAGGGTCCTCTGGCCACAGGTGGACAGGAAGAGTACTAGGCAACTACTTAACTAGCCGAGGGGCAGGTTATCCACAATGATAGGAACACTTACGGGACATTGTCTTGTAAGAAAACACGCCATAAGATTGGGACATAGAAACTCCACTCTCTGTAGATGCTGCATGGAAGAGGATGAGGAAACGACGAAACACCTTCTCTTGGATTGCCCCGCTCTGGAAGGATTGAGAAGTAGGTTATTCGGAATACATTTAGTTAGCACCGTAACCCTACAGGATATTCCTGTAGGTCTTATAGACAAATTCATTGAAAGGGTAAATTGGCTAGACGACTAGTCAATAGTTGCCATAGAGGAAACTACAGGTATCAGCATGGGCTTCTTTAGCCTAAGTGTGCTAGACAGCGTGCTGTGTTGCAGCCTTTTCAACCAACCAACCAGGGCGAAGCCTGGTACTATTACGGTCACAGATGTTGTTGGTTGTTTGATGGAGTTTCAGATGCTGTTAGAAGTAGCACATACAACGAACAGAAATAAGAGAGAAAGCGTATTTTTGTTCGAAGTAACTAACCGATTATTTTTAGAATTGTTGGAAGAAACAATTTGTTCAACAATTGATTCGAAACTGGGGTATGAATTTGAAACTTCCATTTCCCTGTATTTTCATGTCACCTACCGTCAGCGAAACTTAATATATTCTCCATGGAATAGACGATTCTCCTCCAGAAGAAATAACCTTAATGTGTGCAATATTTACATCACACTGTCAACAGGGAATAAATAAAATCATCTAACATTATTAGCATATGAGTTAACTGGAATGTTAGTGATGGCAGAACGAAGAGATAATAGGCGGTGAATAAAATCAATTATAATGTTAGGCACACAATGTTGTTGCAAAGTGGCAGACAATGCCATGATTCATTCAACTGTTAAGCTAAAGAAACGTTAGGCTTAACTATTAATAACATTTGTGTGAAAAAGGAAGTAAAGTTAAATGTGACACACATTCATAGTAGTGTCATCAGTTTAACATTTTCGTATACAGTTCTCTTATGGGCTTAATTATGTTAACATTTTTCAGAAAGTTAAGTGCTACGTTACAAGTAAACTAATGTGAACAGTGTCAAGCCCAATGTTATCAATTTTAAATGTGTCCATCTGTTAATACAAATTACATATTAATTGCATTTGTGTATGTTCTTGTACTTGACACAGTGTTTCAGTGTGACTATTATTTTCAAACCGTAGGTTCAATGGAATATCTTGTCCTTCTATAGAATTAAGGTTTAATCCACAAAATTTCGAAACGAATGATAATTTTTGATCATGACTATCCTCTGATTTGAATGGAATTTTATTTAGGTAAATATAAGCCGTGGTGCAATTGTATCTTGCGCGCCTCTTCGTCATGAGAACATTGGTTCAATATCGGCTCTGACAACCTTACATTTCGTTCGACGGAGGTTACCTCGCTTAGTATCGAGTATTTAGTAATCTTGCCTGCATTTTCGGATAGTATTTGGTTGTTCATTACAAGGTCTCGTATAAAATTTGAGTGCGATCCACCAGCATTTAAAAACCCATTTGATCTAAAATTAACTTAGATTTTTATTTGTGATAAAAACTCATTTCCTGGGGCAACACCATAGTGATGATTATTGGTTGTCTAGCGATGAATTTACAATATGCACTGCCACTTAGGGTCATACTAGACTATTAGAGAAATGTCAGGAAACTATTCTCTCAAGAGTTTAATTTGTGGAGAGCGAATGGAATGGTCTAAACGTAAAGAGAACAATTTGCAGAAAAACCTTGACAGATCTGTAAAATTATTCTCGACTAAATTTAGTCCACACAGCTGAAATTCGGTTGAAGCAATCTCTAATAGGTTGTGATAATCTCTATTGGGGATGTGACAACTTCTAGTTCAGATACGATGCCATCTAAATTCGGTTGCGGCTAATTCGGTTACATTTTCAGTGGGTGTACTGGCAAAGTCTCAAAAGAGTGGTTGCGGACTACAAAGGCTTATGTCCTAGAATAGCTCTTTCAACTGGCAGACCTAAGACAAATTGATAATGTGTTGTGCGACGTTTATTGCCAATCCATAAGCGACTTGGAAATTTGGGAAGCTGTACCGGTGCTTTAAAAATAAGTTTTGGTTATTTTTTAAGACTGGTGTTGGATATAATATTTATATTAACTTTTGTATGGATTGAATTACTTAACTTTAGTTCGACTTGTTTTGAGTGGAGACATGCTACAAGGTTTATTAGGATTATGTAATAGAAGAGTATGATATCCCAGGCGATATAACTAACCACTTTCCAAAACAACACGATACAATAAACACAATTTTTGATACGGCCCTTAGATAACATGATATCTGATGTTGAAGTCTGAAAACGACTGTAGCAATATAGAATACCAACAAAAATGTAAATTTTAACTTTTAATATGGAAATATGTAAATCTAAAGTATACAGAAAAAAAAGCATTAGGATAACAGAGCCTAGGATATGAGGATATTATAAATGTTTTTTGAAAATTTTATATACAGGGTGTCCCCTAAACTTTTGTCTAAACTTAAACACGTGATAGCTGAGAACAAAAGCTACAATGTTTGTTCTTACGCCAAGTGGCTAGGTGGCTTCGTTTTCGAGATATTCGTGTTTAAAATAATTGCATTTTTGAATGCATTTTCAATAAATGCATAATTTACTTTTTAAATGAAAAAGAAATATCATTGAAAATTGCTTCAAAATTGATTTTAAATAATTAATTTTTTCGTTTGAAATGAAAACGAATTTTTTTTTTTAAATGTTTTCAATTAACGAAAATTTTCAAAATGAGAGCCTTGTTGCGTTATGCACTTAGATAAGCGGTCTCTTATTTCAGTTGTAGTTGTATTAATAGTCATTACCTGTCGCATTTGATTTAAAATCAATTTTGAAGCAATTTTCAATGATATTTCTTTTTCATTTAAAAAGTAGATTATGCATTTATTGAAAATGCATTCAAAAATGCAATTATTTTAAACACGAATATCTCGAAAACGAAGCCACCTGGGCAATTGGCGTAAGAACAAACATTGTAGCTTTTGTTCTCAGCTATCACGTGTTTAAGTTTAGATAAAAGTTTAGGGGACACCCTGTATAAGTAGAATTCTTGAAACTTTTTTTTTTGATTTTTTTCTTTCATTTGTTTTTAAAGTTCCAATTCGTGTTAATGGGGGGAATTCCGCTTGTGATTCTAAATTTCGTAACTCGTGATCCGCTCGTTATTCTAAATTTCTTGACCAGTGATGCCTCCTATTGCATTGTGTTGCCGGGAAGTTAGGTAGAATAAAGGAGGAAAGAGATCGTAGTGTTCGTTGACATTAGACTTAAACTTGTTTAAATCTTAAGGAGTAGGGAATACCTCAGTGGACAGAGAATTACGCATACGAGTTGTTCTGCTAAACAATAAGTTTTCTCTCTAGTGCGTTGTTCAAATTATTGGAAATTTCTATTTTACGCCGAGGGATGATATCACTTATGTCCGAACAACAATGATGACAAAAATATCTATACATAACTCAATTTCCAACGATGTTAAAGGCGGAAATTGGAAAAGGAAATAGAGTCCCAAACCAGCACTCCAGTTTTCCTCTGAAGTCGATCAATTAGTTCTAGAAAAGATCTGGGACCTCCAGCCCATATTCAGTTTAGGCCGTATGTGATTGGAACAAATATTTATAAGGTCAGATGGAGTCAAGTATCTCATGCTCCCACTTCAAAAGCTCAATCACTTTAATACCTCTTTCGACACGTTGTATATGTTGTTAGTCCAACAAACGTTATCTTGTATTTTCATGTCCAGAACATCAAATGCGTCTGATTCTGCTACATCTAAACTTTGCATAAAATTGGTGGTAGTGAGAAATCCATGGAACATTTGTTCAACAGAGAACACAGGTTTTTTTTAGGGAGAGCTTCTCACAAACCAGTGAGTTGTGCGCATTGATTGGGACCTACAATTTGACACCGGTTCCAAAACGATATTTTGAGAAGCTTTTCCATATCTCAAGTACTCGATAGTGTCGCCGTCACTAAGCGAGGTGACCGCCGTCGAAAGAAATTTAGGGTGGTCAGAGTAGGGCTCGAACCTACGCATTCGTGCCCAAGAGCCGCGCAAACTACCATTGCATCACCGACGGCCACAGGTTTTCCCTCCGTTAAAGCCAACTCTATTCATTTGACCCCACTAAGATATTAAAATCAGATACTGGTTCAGTGACGCGCTCATCAACTGCCTCCTACAGTGGATATCGGTAAAGGTAGGCTGTTGAGTGAATGAATAGATGCGTCATTGATTACAGCTACTGCCATCAGCGAAAGAGCTTATGGAATTTTCAGTTCTGAGTATAAGTCATTTATGAAGATCAGGCTTAGAAAGTCCTGTGGTCTCCCTGTGTTCAAAGTATGTTTTAACGAAAGGGAAGATCAAATTGTAACAGATTTTTATGGTGGACGGAACTGGTCCTTTTGACGTAGAATACGTCTTACCTTACGGTATGAGGAGTCATGTCAGGTTTTTATTGTTGTAATCTTTATTTCATTGAATTTGAGGAAACGGCTAGATGAATTTTTTTAAAATTTTTTTTGTAGGTAAATGAAGATGTTATCTTTCGTTTGATATACATTTCATATTGGTTGATATATTTCTAGTATTTTAATTTCTCAAATGAAAATTGTTTAAACACATACACTCAAACATATGTGTGGTGTTTGGTTGAGTGTTTTTGGTTGCTCAACATTGCTTAGGAACATGTATCTAGTAAAAAGTGAAACGACCAGCAAGCTAATGTTGCTTGGCAACATGCATCTAGTAAAAAGTGAAACAAACAGTAAGCTAACGTAATAAAGCTTTTTACCGAAAGCTTCAATAAAGCTGTTGTAACATTAATTTTGAATTGTAAAGCGTAAAGCTTTCACACAGCGCTCGAATGCTAATGCGAAGACTCGATAAGGTGAACCTTTTTTAATATTAGGGCGGCCCTCTCAACATTCGCAGAACTTATTTCAATAAAAATATTAATTAAAATACATAAATTAAATTAAGTTTAAAAAAATTGAACATAATATTTTTTTTTTAACGGACTTGAATCAAATGCCGTTGGTAAATATAAAAATTACAGCAGACAGTTGTCCGAGGCCTTCGGCCACGGTCTGTCCCTGCAGGCTGTGTCAGAGACACGGCCATTAAGTTTAACGTAGAATACGCCATCCGATAAGACTGAAAACATATATAACAATAAATGATAAATAATATAAGCAAATGAATTTATTGTTATATATGTTTTCTGTCTTATCGGATGGCGTATTCTACGTTAAACTTAATGGCCGTGTCTCTGACACAGCCTGCAGGGACAGTCCGTGGCCGAAGGCCTCGGACAACTGTCTGCTGTAATTTTTTTTTATCGCTTTTGAGCAAAAAAATAATAATTGTGCGTTATTACTCTTTTGTAGTTAGGGTTTTCCGTTTCGGTTTTTTCCAAATCCAGGACGAAACAAAATATTTTATGATCTGCTTTAAAGAGAATACCGCATATACTACATTTAATAGACAACCGATTTTTGTTCTATTAAAGATCAAATTTCTTCAGCACCCGGGTTTCAAACAAACTGATTTGAAATATTACCTTAATATGGGTTTTGTGGAATTCTTAACACTTTGTTTTGCCTTTGGAATCATAAGAAGGTAAGGTAATAGAGTAAAACTCTAATATTCCATTTATAAAATGTTAATATACATGCATATCGCACCGTAACTACAAAAGAGTCATAACTTCAAATTTTCGGATTTAGTTCATATTGTCAAAACCTTACTTAGCGTTTACACGAGACAGTTTTACGGATACAATAGCAATACATACATTCTTCTTTACTAATGCACTCACACTTCTCTCATTGCCTTCGTCACTGTCTCTGATTATTCAAAGACAGTAAATTCGGCAAATAATTTGATAGGAGCTAAACATAATCGCTAAAGCCGCACTATTAGGAAACATGTATTATCATTTGTAGATTTTTGTATGACATTGAATTCACACGAAACGACACTGACGGCGGTTGCCCAAAAGTGTATTTTCTATATAATTGCCTGGACGCTTATGTTACACATATTCTTTAGTTTCTATTCTTTGGCAACTACTACATATTCTCATTGTCTTGTCTCGTGCAAACGCAGGGTAAGACCTAAGCCATTTAACCAAAGCAAAATATTGGTTTAATTAGTAATTGGCAAAAATCAAATTATGTAGAATATTTGTTGGCTGTGCAGAAATTCCAGAGATTTGTGTAAATCTAAATACATTGACTTTTCCTAATAGACCTTCAACCACTGTGCTTATATAGCATTCTACATTAACATAACATACTATTCGGACATCATTGTTCACTGTTATGTTATTAGACCTTATATTATGCTAAACTGTTAAATATCAAATAACAGTATCATTGTTGTGCTATCTTTAACACGGTCAACAGGAAAATTCCATGTTAACCGCATTTAAGCACCATTCTCTGTTAAGATAAATTAACTTTACATTCTGTCGCACTGTAAAATAACATTTCACAACAAACTTCTCACATATCGGAGGGCACTCGTGCCAACACATATTGGTTGGATGAGAGTGTTTGTTAATTTCCCTTCTAAACATGTTAATGAGTTCTGGTTTCAGATCGTTTGTCATCGGGTGCTATTAAGTGATATTCGTGATAGCGGCTGGGTGTGTGTGGCGTATTGGATGAGTGTCAGAGATGGAACTGAATTCGAAAAGGTACGTTGGAACTCAGATCCGTACTAAGCTAATAAATGTAATATTTTGATTGCATTTTAAAATAACTTAATTTGTAGTAACGTTTTAGAATTCTGTAAAGAATTTTGGGACAGGGGATCAACGGTCAATTAGTCTGTGATTATTAAAGCTCTGCAACAAAGATAAATCCGTATTTCAGGTAAGAATAAAAGCTGAAATCTTAGCAATATTTTATGCGAGATATGTTTGCACAAAAATGGAATATTTATCTTATCATGAATACATTGGAATTTTATGAATTTATTGTCATTGGAAATGAAACAATAAGAAATGAAATAAATAGTGCCCAAAAGGATAAACTACTTATTTGAAATTTTCAAACTATTCAGGAGAACATTTTTGAAGATTTAAGTTATTTATGAAACAAATCATGAATTCCCATAAAAACAACTACTGTATTCAATTAGATTCATCATAAGTTAAGAATGTACTATTTTATCATTAAACATACCCATTAATTAGTTTAATAGATATAGCAAAAAATAAAAGATAAGCGCTTTTTCAAATTAAAAGGTGATATTTTAGAGATTGTATCGTTCCATAAATGTGTTGAAATGTCGTCTTATAAGCGCGTAGGTATTTTCCCCAAATTTTATCTGTTTACTTTTATTCGCCTATGCTTGTATGCAATTAAAAAATGTATTATTGTGGTTACTTATGTTGACTGAAGTTGTTGTTTAATTAATATTAAACCTTATGATAAGTTTGGTTGTTTTTCAGTGTGAAGTTCCCACTATAAATGAGATAAGTCAAAAGACTCAGGGATATAGCTTTCGAAAATATTGGCGGAATTAAACCAATTTTTGGGAGGTAGTACTTTCGATCACGTCGATGATCGTGGCATGTGAACAAACTTTGTTTCTACTCACATTCACGCATGAAAAATGTGACTTTTGCCCATCACTAGATTGTGATTTGCCTATCCGTCGCCGTTCACAGCAATTGGTATTGTGTTGCTTAACTACGATTTAACACAAGGCGTCCAACAACTGAAGCTGGACATACTTGGCGTTTACACGAGACAGCTTTGTGGAGAATATAAAAATACACTTATACTTTTCACTAAAACACTCACACTTCTTACACTACTTTCCTCACTGTCTCGGATTTTTCGAAGACAGTAAATTCGGCAACTGATATGTATCATCAATGTCAATTGTCTTGTCTCGTGTAAACGTAGGGTTAGGAAAACTTGAGGAAGATTCTTGTCGTACACCAAAAAATTGTGTTCAATAAGCAAAATTTTTGCATTTGCTCTGCTGAGCAACCAATGTCAAATGCATACAGCAAAATGCAGTTTTTGGTGCAGTTCATGGATCGGTGAAGTTATCAGTCGATATTTCATTAAATATGATGACTGCCACAACGTTACCAGCAATGGCACCCGATTTTGTTCGAGTATTTCTACCTTAGTTTTACCAAAAATGCACGAGGTTAAACTGGTCGAGATGTGGTTTCAACAAGAAGACGCTACATGCTAACAAGAAGGATGTACGTGAAACAATGAACCTATTGAGAGATGAGTTTGGTGAAAAATGTATCCCCCGTTTAGGACTAGATCGTGCGTCAAACTATAGACTATTTTTCAACACTCGTCTATGCCAATACAAAAGAAAAGAATACTATTTTCCGATTACATACCATGAAGGAATTGGGGAGAGCCTCTCACAAACAGTGAGCTGTGTGTTTTCTAGTTTTATACTCACTGATTGGGACCTACAATTTTACACCAGTTCCCAATGGTATTTTGAGAAACTTTCGATGGCTAAATACAGGTCAGTGTCGCCATTACTAGTTAGCTGATTTTGCGCCTGAAATTCAAGTTCCATTCCGCTGGATTTATTATCTTTTAACCCAGTTTTGGGATTTATACCCAGGCTTTATATTGGTTTAAAGCTATTCCATTACAAAGTTATTATTTTATAATTCCGGAAATTGTGCGTAATAAATGTTCGGGTTGACTGTGATCAAGCTTGTGTAACACTTGAAGGTTCGACTTGTATTGGGCTGTATATAAGGTGTTTTTAAAATCATTTTTGCGAATTAGATTAAAGCCTTTCAATTACAATGTTGTTTTTTGTGCATACTGGCTTGTTCCGTAGGTGGTACATGAGGTCGTGGGTTCGCTCCTTGCTCTGACTTATATTTATTTCGACGGCGGCCACGTAGCTTAGTGTCTCTAACTTCCGTTCGGAATCGGTGTAAAACTGTAGGTTACAATCAATGAGTATAAATTAGAAGCCGTTCGACCCACTGGTTGTTAAAGAGCTCTCCACAATCCCTTCATTGGATGTAATGGAAAACCACTATCTTTTCCCTATACGAGAGTTGCTATTTATATTTCGGGGCCTGGAAATACTATTTGGAAAGTTTGAATATTTTTAGTATAAACATACGTAGAATGTTTTCTTTCACCTACGATCACTATTTTTTGTGTTCACAGTGTGTTGAATAATTCATCTCTGTCAAAAAATGGAATTAACCCGTAAACATTTTCGTGCGATTTTTTTTCCGATTTTAGTCGTGTATTATCGAGACAAGAGTGTCTCACTCAACTTGTGTCGACTTTTGGTGATGAAGCACTATCAAAAACCACTGTAACTCACTGGTACCAAGAGTTCAGTCTCCGACGCCGTTCGCTCCAGGATGAATTTCGTGAGGGTCTTCCAACTTCGGTCATTTTGTCGGAAACCATCGATGCTGTGCGTGAACTGATAAAGCAAGACCGACATGTTTTATACCGTGAGATTGAGGCATCCTTGAGCATTAGTATGACAAGCATCAATAAGATATTGTATGTTCATTTGTCCGTGAAAAAGATTTCTTCTCGTTGGGTCCCACATAATTTGACGAATGCTCAAAAAAAGGCTCGTGTCGATTAGAGCAAAGAAATGTTGAAAAAATACAAACGCGGTAACTCAAATACAGTGTATAACATTGGCACAGATGACGAATCATGGATCTATGCATATGAGCCCGAAACAAAACAGCAATCGAACGTATGGGTCTTCAAGACGAGCTAAATCCAACAAAAGTTGTTCGTGGTAGGAGCACATCGAAGCAAATGATCGCGTTTTTTTTCGAAATAACCGGTCATGTGGTCACAGTGCCTTTAGTGGAACGTGGGATGGTCAATTTTGAGTGGTATACCATCACCTGATTGCCAACAGCACTCGAAGAAATAAGGAAAAACAACTAGAGAAGACAGATCATTTTGCATCAGGACAATGAGCTATTTGAGCATTCAACATGTCGAATTGATGGGTCATTCATCGTATAGCCCTGATTTGACATCCAGTGACTTATTTTTAGTGCGTGGTTAACGTTTTTCGACGCCCGAAGCAGCTGTTGAAGCATTCAAAACCGGAGTGGAAAAATTACTTCGAAAATTGGTTTGAGCGCATGCAGAAGTGTATTGATCTTCACGGAAAATATTTTGAAAAACAATAAAACCATTTCCAATGACAAATGGTTGTTGTTTTTATTGCTGTACCTCGAAATATAAATAGCAACGCTCGTACAGAAGGCCGGTTGTTTTATCTCCAATGAACTACTTCCCACGTTGCTTGGGGAGCTAGGCAATATTTTGAGATTTTAAGAATCTCCAGATTCAAAGTCGCCGAAAATTTGATTAACAAAATACAATTTCTCTAACCAAAATTTAGAGTTTCATGTTATTGTTCGATCTACAAAGCATTTGCATAGAAATCTAACGGCGTGCCAGGGATTTTAACTGCAAGATATAAAATGTGTTTTAACTTTAAACTTCGTTATCTCAAAAACTATGCGATATATCTAACAATTTTATGAAGTTTTTAATGTTATTTCGAAGTTTTCTATCATGTATTTGTTTTAAAAATATTTAAGATCGACTCTTTAAGTGTATAACATTTTTTTCCTCATACCAAATACCTACCTACATATGTATATTGCCCCTAGCTTGGGTGATGGTACAAAATGTGTTAAAGTGCCAACATTACCATTCCTGGTATTCGTTCACATCATCTGTGACTGTTATTTACATGACCGATTTGTGTTGAGAGAGTGCGCCTCGTTGTTTGCAGCATTCGGCTGGGCTGGTTTAAATTGTTGTTCGTTCGAATTTTTATGCTACTACAATGTTAGTGCAACATAAGATGCTAATGCTGTGGCGGTTCTGCTGCTAAGGCTGTTAATGTTATCAATGGGTGGTGGTGGACTTTTGCAAATGTGTTGATGCTGACGCTTACGAAGACGTCGACGCAGGCCGTTTAGTACATGTAACTGTGGGTTGGGTGCTGTTTTCTATATGCTGGGCTGCGCGTGCTGCGTAAATGTTGGCTGGCATTCGGTCGGTCGGTTGCTTGCTGTCTCGGTGTTTAGCGCCCAAGTTTTCAATTTTGTTTTCCCGCAATTTCAGTTCGGATTTGCGCACGATATCGTTAAGACGAGCTTTGCTAAGCGAAAATAAACAAAATAAATAAACAAAACCGAAAGTAAAATCATAACGGAAAACAATTGAAAAACGTTACAGTTATTCATCTCACAGTCAGTGAGTGAGTGCGCGTGTGTCTGTTGTTTCTTAGAGCGGTTAAAGGAAGTTTTAAAAAAAAAGAGAATTATACGTTTAGAAAAACAACAAAGTTAAAAAAAAACGGTGGCCAGTGCTTCGTGTAGACAGGAGATCGATCATTCGGTGAACTCCGTACAGATTGAAAAGAATTTGGAAAAATAATCCAATACAAGGAAGAAATAAATGAAGTGAAAAGTGTTTAATATAAATTTCAACAAAATTAAAGAAAAAAGGGAGTTTATTAAAAAATGTAAATGATTGTCAAGTTATTGATTTGGATTAGAACATTTAAATAATTCATTACAGTGACCATAAATTTGGGTTAACTTTGGTGGAACTTGTAAAGGAGTGTAATTTTAAAAGGTAAGTGGTTTTCATATTTTATGCAGCTTCAAGGAAATTAAAGAGTTTTTTAATCAAAAAAATTTGTATTTCTCTACTCTATACTCTAATTTCGTTTTATTTTTTTTTGAAAAAAAAAATCCTTTAGAAGTTGAAGAAAACTTTGAACACTTCTGATCTAATATAGCTCCTACTCATTGTAGGGACGTAAATATCTCAGTGCTCATACCCACACATCTATTTATGTTGGTCGAATCCGGAGATTTCATAGTTAGAGGTTAAATCATGTTCAGGTATTCCGAGTTTTCCCAGTTTTCGGGATTTAATTTTCACAGCTGATTTCTGTACGGCGGCTTGAAATCTCGAAAACTTCAAAAGCCCGTTATACCTGTACACCGCTTTAGGTTGAAATTGTAGCTCGCTTAAGCCCTGTATTCAGGTCTTGCGAAATTTTCGTAAGAAACTTTGTCACTTATCTCTAAACGGAAAATTTTCTTGCGGAGAGTTATCACAAATCTTTGATTTACCTTGCAAAATATTTAATTTATAATTCCTCTACGCGTTCCATTTTATTTTTAGCGCATGTCGTGTTGGTTTTAGTTGTTAAAATTTTCAAATATCAAAATTTCGGTCCCAAACAATTGTTTTCGTACGAAATAACTTTGGCCTAACAACCCTGTTATTGATTTTGCCTACAACATTTTCGAAACGAGTGGTACTCAAAGTGAGTGAAATTTTCGGGTCGAGAAATTTTCGTTATTTTTTATACACGTACTTCTTATGGCAGCGAAAATTTCATAAAAACTGAATACCGGGCTTTAAGCACCATATTCAGTTCTTGTGAAATTTCGTAAGAAATGTTGTCATTTATCTCAAAGCGGAAAATGTTGATGCGGAGAGTCTTTGATTTACTTTGCAAATAGTTCCTCTTCGCACTCCATTTTATTTTTAACTCATGTGGTATTACTTTAGTTTGTGGAAATTATCGAAATGTCAAAATTTAGGTCCCAAAAAATTATTATACAATTGTTTTCGTTCGAAATGACATTAGCATAACAACTCTGTAATTGACTTTCCTTACGAAATTTTCGCAAAGAACTGAGTACCAAGCATATGACAAGTGAGCGAAATTTACGGTTCACGAAATTTTCGCTATTCTGAGTACACGTACTTCTTATAGCAATGACAATTTTGGAAGGTCTGAATACGGGGCTTTACCCTAAGTGGGTGTGTCCTTTATGCCCCATATTCCAACCCAAGAATATATCAAATGAAAAGAGGATAAACATGTTCCATACTATTTATCACTTTCGAAGCTAATTCCTGGAAATCAGTTGGACTTGCCAGACATCTGTCTGGGATTCTACTTATGGAGTAATAAATAAGAACATTCCAAGGAAATTTGTGTTATCTTCCTAAAAACACAGACAGCAATAAAGGAAATTTTGGAACGAATATTCACTTTCGTTCCCTCCAACTGCTGCAGTAATTTCCAATAAAATTCAGTCGTCATAGTGCAAAACATGACCGCGACCGCAATGGTGAGTGGGCACGAGTTTCGTACATGAGAATTTGGTTTAGATCACAGCTCCGACCACCTTACATTTCTTTTGACGATGGTCACCTCGCTTACTGACGGCGACACTATCGAGTAATTAGCCTTGAAGAGGCTTCTCAAAAAATTATTCGTAATCGGTGTAAAACTGTAGGTCCCAAGCGGCGAGTGTAAAACTCGAATGCGCACAATTCTCTGACTGTGACAAGCTCTCCCCAGTCCCTTCACAGGATGTAATGGGAAACTATTTATTTATTTATTACAGAACATTCACATTTAATCCTGTCACTATTTTTACACTCTTTTTGCCTCAAACTAGTAGCTGAAATTCATCTTCCCTGTGCTTCAACTCGTATATGAAAATTCCTTTCTTCTGAACAAAAAACCCGTCTAAGTAAAACTTGCGGGAAATTTTGTCCAAAAACCCCAACTTTCTTCTGTCCCGCAACTTCTGGAGTAATTCCCGGAGATATTCACGTACTGGAAGTCTTATACAGTAACTCTGTAATGGACAATCCTGTACAAATGTTGATAATACCTTTGGCTAAATCTGAAACTAGTTTGGATCCCAGTGTTTGAAATCGTCCACAAAACCTAATATCTCATTATGATACATGAAGGGTTTAGGGGCAGTCGCTTGGTAAATCGAATAAATAGGTTCCCATTACATCCCATGAAGGAAGTGTAGACGGGGTTTTAAAACCAAAAAAGCTGTGCGGTTTCTAGTTTTGCACTCACTGATTTGGACTTTCGGGTTTCCACCGATTTCGAACGGGATTGGATTGTCGTCGAAAGAAATGATAGGTGGCCAGAGCATAGATCGAATCCACGTTCCCCCCACACTAACAATTTCAAAAATGATGTACTAAAGTAGACGGTCAAAATTTTTCTTCATTCGAATGCCAACAAACAAAGCGACTGAAGCGTTAATCATTTTCTGCTCTCTCTTACTCTCTTCATTGCATATTTCAATACACGAACAGCTTTTTGATAGTGTTATCGTATATAAACAAATAAATAAATGGTTACCCGTTACATCCCATGAAGGGATTAGGGAGAGGTTCTCAGAACCAGTGAGCTGTGCGCGTTCCAGTTTTACACTCACTGATTGCACCGGTTCCGAACGGTATTTTGAGAAGCTTTTTCATGGCTAAATACTCGATATTGTCGCCGTCACTAAGCGAGGTGACCGCCGTCGAAAGAAATTTAAGGTGGTCAGAGTAGGGATCGAACTCACGTCCTCATGCACAAGAGTCGCGCACACTACCATTGCACCACCGACGGCCACATAACTATACATATTCCAACCATGTCGAAGTAAAATTACATAAACTAAACAAAAAGTATGAAATAATCAAGATACGTCGCGAGAGAGAAATGCGTTTGAGTGAATTGATACCTCTTTTTAGTTCTCTTTTACGAGGGTTGCCAAATTGCGCACATCTTCTGGTCGCCTACTTCTTGATCGCCTTTGACCATTGCACCATCTAGAGCAGTGGTCATTGTCCATAGCCCCCAGGGGCTGAAGACGATCGGCTTTTTTACATGTACACAACACGAACGTCAACAAAAAGCATATCCGCTATTTTCCGATATCGGTCTCTCTGGGAGAAAGTGTTGTTTTTGCTCATGCTGCGCTTCACTTTATCAATTTCACCTATGAGTTAAAGTCATTATATAGCGGTGAACATGCAATAAATGGTACATAGGGGACAAATTTGCCTCAGCTTTTAATTGATTCCAACGCCGTTGTTTTTCAAGTCGTTAAATAATGTAATTGTGACCAGAACCACAACGGCATGACCCATCACTCCTTATAGGGATAAAAAAATCTTAACTTAATGAGAACTATTTCAACACCTACTAGCACGAAAACATACAAGACAATACTTTACCGAAAGCATCAGTATTGACAACTTCTTGTCTGTACAGGCTTTCATTGATTTTGTTTTGTTTCGAAAGCGAATCAACGATTACCATACAATTTTCATTACAGAGTACCATCTGAGTATTATTACCGAATTTCATTTTCTTCATTTTCTTTTAAAAATTATATTTAATGGAAAATTGTTTGCAATCGATTATGTTGGTAGATGATTTGGAATATAGCTATTTATTTATCTTATTTTAGTTTACAATAAGTTATAGTTGTTCATATTCTTTATTTAATCTTAATACCATTCTATATCTCTATTAATAGAGGTTTTGTTATTAAATAGAAGTTTTGCAAAATGCATCCTTATGATTCTTGGCAAATCGTTTAGCTATTTCAAATCTAGCCACAAACCTTCATCAGCAGTGATTTGGAATGATGCTATTGAAAAAATGCAGGAAAAAATCACCAAACTAAACACTAAAAAATATATACCACAGAAAAATTCAACTCTGTGATATAGTAAAAACTCACCTCAAAGCACTGCAACAATGTGAGTATGCAAGAGGAAAGAAGAGCATGGTGGAAAAAAACCATCTGTTCTTGAGTTGGAATTAGAGTCTAAACATAATCAAACACGCTACAGACGACGACGTTTTATCTACATAGGTTTCTTATGGCAGGGAAACATCGTCACGAAACCCCGCAGCGGCTGACGACTCGCCGCTAGAATTGAATCTTTCCTAATTTCTTGGCGGCGCTTTCACGAAATCTCTCAATTCAGAGAATGGAGTGGCCACATTTTCATGAAAATCATAAGAAAATTAATGAAAAGGTTTCAAAATGATTTATTTTTAAACACAATACAATAAAAGCGAATACTAAATTTGCAACTATATACGACGTAGAGAGAAAAAAATCAACCGAAATCGCCAGACGCTCTCTCTCTCTCATTTCGTTTAGACGCTAGAGATTTTTTCCGTCGTCGTCTCAAGCGTGTCTGGTTCTGTTTGGACTCTTATGGGCCTTTCAGTGTGCGTAGATACTTAGGGATCTTCGATCGATACTAATTCGCACATGTGAATTGCAGAATTGAGTTTGTATATATACGATTGATGATCAACCGATGGTATCAATTCAGGCACAGTAGTTAGGCATCTGATGATGAACTTGTCACAGAGTTCGTAACTAGTCATGCCAGTGAGTGTGCCTAACCGAATTGTCTATTATTCCAACAAAAACCAACCTGACCTTGTAAGTAGTATGAATTTCTCATACATTAATTAAAATTAACAAAATCGGTAATTCCAACTTCAATAAACCCTAAATCATTCTTGAAAAATTCGATTGCTGCAATCGTATGAATGACAAATTTGGTTGTTGGAACCGAAATAAGGAAATATTTGGTTGACTCAACGAAAATTATTGGAAATTCAGTTGTCGCAAGCCAATCAATTATAAAACGACGTTTCATCAACCGAATTTCAGTTGTAGCGACTGAATTCAGATGTGGAAATCAGAATTTAGTAGTGGCAACCCTATTTTGGTGGCAACATTTACTAAAACATCTTCTTTTCAAACAAATAATTCTGTGAGTGTATTCAGGATTTTAATAGATAAATGTTCCTTATTTAGACTAATGCCGAGTTTCAGAACCTGTAAAAAGTCCCTTCACAAATGCAAGATTTGCAAGTCTTGAATATTGATATTGGAACTGTTGGATTGTTCCACTACACTCCGCAAGACCCATTCAAGAGACACCAAAAATACCACATTTTTAATGATTGAATACTTAACGTAATTTCAAATGTGATGTCACAGTCCATTCAAGATAACTCACGTCAATGAACCCCATCATGATATTTATGGAATACATTTCATAGTATCAATCCACGTAGTGTAGTATCGTTATGTCTGCGATGAATTCGCTAAATGGGAAATAATGATTTTCCGTTACATTTATCAAAATTTGTCAACCAAATTCAGATTTTATTTTTTTTGTTATAGACACACATAATTTTCTCATCAAACTAGAATAATGCGAGTTTATTTTTTTTTTACCAAATTGTTATAATAAAATTAAAATTCACGCACCTTTTGTGAATAGATCGAGAGAGAGAACACGCCCCAAAAATTTTGTTTCACAATGATTTGTTATCGCCACAGCAATTTCCCCATTTCAGCAACTTAGTAAAGTAAAAAAAAAAAATTACTAATCAGAATTTAATTGTTTCAATTTTCAATTAATTATTCGACTGTACGCATTGAAAAGAAAAGCTAAGTGTTTTCATTGTCTTTCAGACATTACAACAACAACAGCAATAATTAATTATATAGAACAATTATGTTAAACCTTTTCCAAATTTGACAAAATGCTTATGTGATAATTGTATAAATTGTGATAATTGCAGAACTTATATGATAAATGCGATAATTGTAGAACTATTTTATGTATTAAGGCTGGTATTAAGTTCATTCGTGGATAATAGTGTTTTCCAAATATATTGTTTCACGGCGACATTGTTCAGCAACAAATTAAGTTTGAGAAGTACATATGTGATTTGAATTCGAAAGGTTTTTTAATATGGGTTTTTTCTGATAAAATTCAGTAAGAATATATCGCGGTAACCCAGAAGATTACTCATACAATTTTAATCTGTAGAAACTGAAGTTAAATTTTTAACCTCATTTTAAACTGGTGTACATTTTGATACAACACTGTTAGGTACTACAAAAAATGTAACCATAATAAAAACATACACATAAAATCAACTGTTTGACATATGGAAGCCGATCGAAAATTATCTGACGCGTCGGCGCAAACAAAACTTGTTTGAAGCTCACGCCGCCATCAATATAAATTCCTCTTATTGGTTGAAACTGTGAGCAGATTTTATCGACTAGCCCGATTTGACTCACTCATCAAATTTTAAAGGTTCAGATATTTGAAAAACATCCCAAATTGGAACAAAATTGGCAAAAAAAAGTAGCCGCCAACTTAATTTTCTGTTATGCCGCCTTTCTGATAATTTTGTCTCGGCGCGGAGTTTGTATAAGCACGCTGTTGCCAACTGAAATGTGGGATTAATCTCAAATTGGGTGGAGAACAAGGTTATCGCAAACCTGGCCGCGATAAACGTCGGTGTAAATGCGTTATAACTTTAAAATATTGAACTTTAAAGTTCAGGTCTTTAGACAGGTACAGAACCAGTCACGTGATAGGTCCATTAGTGATAGTAACCGGTCCCTATATCGTCCCTTTTGTATGAAAAGAATTGGTAACTTTAACATGGCTTTGTCATTGGAGGTGGCAATTGACACTCTTTGTATACCCTGTGATATATCAACGTACTGATCTAAAACAACCCGTCACCGAATAAGTCCCAATTTTACACGTCACAGAATAAGTGTCAATTGAACCCGCCGCAGAATAAGTCCCAATTGAACCCGTTACAGAATAATAACGCATTTACATTGCCGTTTATCGCGGCCAGGTTAGCGATAACCTGTTTTCTAATCTTTGCCGTTTACACCACCCAATTTGAGATTAAATTTACAATTCAGGTTGCATCTCCGTGTTTGGACCAAATTATCGAAGATGGCGGCACTACAGAAAAATTAAATTGGCGGCTATTGGTTTTGTCAGTTTTGTACAAATTTGGGATGTTTTTGAAATAACTGAACCTTTAAAATTGGATCAGTCGATAAAATCGGCTCATAGTTTAAACCAATAAAAGCCATTTATATAGACGGCAGCGTGAACTTCAAAAAAGTTTTGGTGGCGGCGACGCGTCGGAAAATTTTCAATCGGCTTCTGTCTGTTAAAAAGTTGAGTTTTTGTGTATGTTTTTAGTATGGATGCACTTTTTTTTAGTAACTAACAGTGTTGCATCAACATTTACCCCATTTTAAAATTAAATTAATTTCAGTTTCTGTGGATTAAAATTGTATGAGTAATCTTCTGGGTTAGTTCGGGTTTGGTGTAAATGCCGTATAAGTCCGAATTGAACCAGTCCCAGAGAAAGTCCCAATTAAGCTGTTAAACAAACTTTAAAAATTGGTATGCACCTTCAGAACGATATAATTTCTAAATTGTCTAATAAACACTCTAATATTAATTAATTAAGTATTTAAAATAAATCGTTAACTCGCGGTTATCCCAAGATTAAATAAGAAAAAAAATGTATCGCTTTTAAATTTTATAGAAAATTCCAATATAATTCCTAAAGATAATGACTAATTTAAGTGGTTTGTTTCTAGGAGGACACGTTTATTTTCGATCCAGTTGGTCCCGTTGGTCGGTTCTATTTAGTCAATCTCCAATTTCCATTTTTAGTTCCGCCCCATCAACGGCAGTTCAGCACAATTGACACTTCTTTAACACTTTGGAACCAGTTTGGAGACATATCCCCTTTTCACCTATCTCAGGACAGGTACTTTTAGACAATTGACACCCTATTTCCGGTAGGGATACTACTAAACAGTGTTGCCAATCAGCTGAGAATAAGCGGCCGTCAAGTAATCAACCTTTTTATGCAAAACAAACAAAAACGATGTACAAGTAGACAGTCAAAATTACTCTTCACTCAAATGCCAACAAACAACACGAGTGAAAACCTAGTACTTCTCTACTCTCTCTCTTACTCTCTTCATTGAATATTTCAATACACGAGCAGCTTTTTGATAGTGTTCTTGTACATAACTGTACAAATTCCAAACATGTTGAAGTAAAATTACATAAACTATGCAAAAAGTATGAAATAAGCAAGATATGACGCGAGAGAGAAATGCGTTTGAGTGAACTCCTATCACTTTTTGGTTCTCTTTTACCAAGATTGTCAAGTTGCGCGCATCTTCTGGTCGTCTAATTCTAAATCGTCTTTGGCACAATTTACTCATGAAGTTAAATGCCAAAAAAGAAAACGGGTGATGCACCTCGTTTCTCTGCTCTGTCTCTTACCCTCTTCGTTGAATACTCAATATAAGAACAGTTTTTTTATTATGTTATTGTATTTAACTATAGAAATTCCAACCATGTTTAAATAAAATTACATAAAGTATGTGAAAAGTATGAAATAATCAAGTTATGACGCGAGAGAGAATTGCGATTGAGTGAATCGCGTCGACTTTTTTGGTTCTCTTCTACTAGGGTTGCCAAATTGTGCCGATTTTGTCTTCTCTACTTGTACATACTTTTTGATCAAGAATTAGACGATCAGAAGATGTGCGCAATTTGGCAACCCTCTTAAAAGAGAACCAAAAAGTGGTAACATTAATATAAAAATTTTCCTGAAGAAGATTTCCAAAGGAAATCGAAATATCGAGAAAAAAACCGAAAAGTTTTATGAAATCTGGAGAGACCTTGAGCTGGAATAATTAGCCGAGAATAATTAATAAAATAAAGGTCGAAGAATTAGAAACAAATCATTGCATAGTTTATGTAATTTTTCATCAACATGGTTGGAATTTGTACAGTTTAATACAAAAACACAATCAAAAAGCTGCCCATGTATTGAAAAACAAAAACGATGTACAAGTAGACAGTCAAAATTTCTCTTCACTCAAATGCCAACAAACAAAACGAGTGAAACCCTAGTACTTCTCTACTCTCTCTCTCACTCTCTTCATTGAATATTTCAATACACGAGCAGCTTTTTGATAGTGTTATTGTATATAACTATACAAATTCCAACCATGTTGAAGTAAAATTACATAAACTATGCGAAAAGTATGAAATAAGCAAGATATGTGATAAGCAAGAGAAATGCGTTTGAGTGAACTCCTAGCACTTTTTGGTTCCCTTTTACCAGGGTTGCCAAGTTGCGCACATCTTCTGGTCGTCTAATTGTAAATCGTCTTTGTGAAAAATTCAATGCTGATAGTAAGAGACAAAAACGATGTACAAGTAGACAGTCAAAATTTCTCTTCACTCAAATGCCAACAAGCAAAACGAGTGAAACCCTAGTACTTCTCTACTCTCTCTCTTACTCTCTTCATTCAATATTTCAATACACGAACAGCTTTTTGATAGTGTTATTGTATATAACTATACAAATTCCAACCATGTTGAAGTAAAATTACATAAACTATGCAAAAAGTATGAAATAAGCTAGATGTGACGCGAGAGAGAAATGCGTTTGAGTGAACTCCTAGCACTTTTTGGTTCTCTTTCACCAGGGTTGCCAAGTTTCGCATATCTTCTGGTCATCTAATTGTAAATCGTCTTTGTAAGAGAGACAGAAGAGAATGGTGAATGTGCCACTCGTTTTGTTTGTTGGCATTCGAGTTAAGAGAAATTTTGAGTGTCTATTTTGCATCTATCCTAAGCAACATCTATTTATAACAGAGAACATAATCGCGTTCCAAAAAAAAAGACAAATTAATAAATGTCGTTACATATGTAATTTGTTTATATTAAGTTTTCGATTATTATCGCTTCTTCAAAGTTCATTCATTCAGAGATTTCTCTATGTTTCTTCACTTCAACAGTTTGCATTTTCGATCCAAGTGTTTGAAACACGTTGGATATTTTGGGGATTTCTTTGTTTATTTGTTTGGTTTTAGTTTGTAATATAGAAGTCAAGGTCACCTTAGTTAGATAGCCAGCCGGCTAAACTGTATACAATTGCAACACTGTTTGTTTATTTTATACATATGTAGAAAACATTTGTTTCTCCTTCTCTTGCAATTCATTCATTCATCTCATTTTTAGGCGATAGTAAATTATATTTATACACAAAGTGAAATTATTCATGTAAAATGTGTTTGAAATTCAGTTTAATCGGATATTCGTATGTTAGTTGTCGATTTTTATTACCTCTTTTTCTTCTGAAATTACTATAAAGGTCATTGGGGGTGTTGTACTTTTGCTTGCAACACAATTTCCGTATTCGTATGCAGATGTTTGCTAGACTTTATTGTTTCCTACGGAAATACAAATCAAAAATTTGAAATGTATATTTTTGGTCATCACAACACGGGAGATATCAAAATTTAAGTTTTCTAAAAATCAATTTGAAATTGACGACATTTGTGATTAAGTCCATTATTATGAGGGTATCCCAAAATTCACGCAAGATTGAATGTTATTGAATTGTTTCTCGAGAAACGGTGCCTCCATTACCCTGAGGGTAATGTGTAATCGTGATGGGACATTTTTCATCGTCGTGGGTAGCTACCCATTATTTTCCCCATTACCCTGAGGGTAATGTGTAATCGTGATAGGAAATTCCCCATCGTGGTGGGTAGCTACCCATTATATTCCCCACTACCCTGTGGGTAATGGGAAATCGTGATGGGTAATTCCCCATTTTCACATGGGGGATAAAAACGTACTGCATGCAACACGGTCTTGATGAACCTACGGAACAATTAAGGAACAACAAAATTAGATTATCATGTTGATATGGATCACCGTTAACCGTCATTGCCGGAACAGCCGTGTTTTCGAAGTAAAATATATGTATGTTGATGATGGCCCCAGCCTAAAATCTACACCAAACAGTGACACGGTGTTGATGCATTTGTTTCTCAACAGTTACTGGTCTAATTTTTGAAACTCCAAATGCAACAATTTTGATGATTAATGAAGCCAACAGAAGAAAATGACCCTCATCGCTGAAGATGATTTTGATGGTAAATCCTTTATGAAATAATTTAAAGATCAATTTGTATCAACCCTGAACTGTCGGCTCAAAAACTATGTACAAAAGCCGAAAGTCAACATTTCTCTTGAGTCAAATGTCAACATACAAAACGAGTGAAGCGTTACGACTCTCTCACTTACTCTCTTCATTGAATATTTCAATATACGAGCAGTTGTTAGATGAAGTTATTGTATATAACTATACAAATTACACATATGTTTATGTAAAATTACATAAAGTATGCCAAAAGTATGAAATAATCAAGATATGAAGCTAGAGAGAAATGCATTTGATTTTTGGTTCTCTTTTACGAGGGTTAACAAATGGATGGCATTCTATTAGTGTAATGGACGTACGTGTGATTCGAGGAGCTAAATTGAAAGCTGAATATAGAAAAGCGGCAGTTACTAGAGATAGCCACGGCCTATGCAGAGATGCTCACTCAGCTACTAGTACAGAGCGCACCGCTCTGAAAAACCGCTTCAGGGCAACCCACGGTAGTATGAAGAGTGCCGTATGCCAAGTGATTGAAAGAACGCTGCACGTATGGCAACGCTTCAGTAAGTTGCAACGGAAGCCGCGTCGTAGCGGAATAAGGAGAAGTGGAGGGAGAGAAGAAAAAACTGCCAAAAGGAACAAATTTAATCCTGCAGAATGAGGCCCGTAAATTCTACCGAAAAGTAAAAAGTCAGATCAACCGCCATGGATCAGGAACCCCTTTTGTACAGATAAGGACCCAAATGTGCAGAGTATGTTGGGAATATGGAGAGATCGCTTCTCTGCTTTACTTGTCCCAAGAGACTTTAATATAGACGAGGGTGTTGAGCACATAGATGATGATGGCGTCGACTGCCCACCTTCTAGCCAAACCGAAGTTAGATCTGTTTATTTTTTTCCCGGCTGAACAACAACAACGCCACTGGTGCTGATGGTCTAAGAGTTGAGCTGTTGCAGGTTGGAGGCTATGAGTTGGAAAGGTGCATGCATGGTAAAATTATCTATCGGGTAAACGCGTCAGCCCAGCTGATTTGTGGTTTTTTCATCTTTTCCGTCGGTAAGCTGTCAAATTCGATTTTGTTTCTCTTTGTTTGTTAATAAAATTCAAAGAATTTCAACCAAAATGCAATTTAATAGCATAAACTTTGTATCAAGTAAGACAATCTTATAAAATTTTTCACACTTTGTGTACATAGTGGTTTTCATTATTCAGCTAATTCTGACAGCTTAACGATGGAATTCCTAATGCGACTACCTAATAGATAATCCTACCATGGGTGCATGCATCAGCTCATATGCAAAATCTGGCTAGACGAATCCATGCCCCACGATTGGAGCCTTGGCATACTGTCTCCTGTTTTCAAAAAAGGTTATCGGAGTAAATGTAGCAACTATCGTAGTGGAAGCCCTTTATCCATCGTATACAAGGTCCTCTCGAGAGAAATGTGGGAAAGACTAAAGCCGTTTGTTGCAGATCTGATCGGACCTTATCAGTGTGGCTTTAGGCATGGAAAGTCAACTATCGACTAGATATTTACATTACGACAAATCCTGGAGAAAACCCACGAAAAACAAATCAACACCTAACACCGTTTTGTAGATTATAAAGCTGCCTTCGATAGCCCAATACGGGGGAAACTGTACCAAGCTATGCAGAAGCTTATTATTCCTGCTTAGCTGTCACGTCTTTGTAGAATGACACTGACCGACACGAAATTCTCAGTAAAGGTTGGTAACACGAATAAAACTATCAGTAGCAAAAGTCATATGCTGCTCGCGTATGCTGGTGATTTAGACATAATTGGGCGACATCTGCGAGAAGTTACTGCAGTATTTTCGAGACTTGAGAAGGAATCAGCAAAAGTGGGTTTGTCAGTAAACGTGGAGAAGACAAAATTAATGATTTCGTCAAGCCGAACATCCACTCGATTGTATGAAATGGTGAACGTTGATAACCGTTATATTTTCGAGGTAGTTGATGAATTCAGAACAGTGATTCCACGCATGGTGGACAGCAAAACGATGTTTCTGCGCTGCCGACACACGTATAGTATAAGCTTCTTCGTGTTATTGCGACCGTGGACGGTCGGCTCTTGCTTCGTTTACATTTTTTCAATACATCAAATTGATCTTCGTTTTATTCTGCTTCACACACAAGCGCATTATGTTATAATATGTGTGTGACCATCCGCAGCAGCGAAAGTCGCAAGGCCTTCCACAAATAAGGCATGGAATGGTTCTTTTTTATTGCCTTCCTAAAATAAGGCCTGTGGAATGCATGAAATTTTTCATCAGATATAACCAAGAAGATAATTTTTAAAATTTTGAGAAATTTCTTTTCCGATTCTTTATAACCGTAATTTAGTTTTAAAATTTCATACAGATTTTAAAATTATATTGATTATTTAATATTTTTCAGGGTATTTTTAAAATTTTCAATTTGAAGTTGGGCGTGGTACTACTTTCTAAAATAGATACATACATACTTATAAATAAATATGTAGAAGTGGATAATGAGTTTATGATATAATAAATTATTTTAATTTTATTTTTGTTTAACAAAAATAAATTAAAGCAAATGCCTTCTAAGGTCTTCTTTAGGCAATGGGCAAGGAAGGCCTTGCCTCCCAATCTCACGCAATGTTAAAAAGAAAGGAGAAGAAGGCCTGTTTCGGCATGATTTCAGGCCTTCCAGGTCATGACTTCCGCCGCTGGGTTACTGTTCTAAACAGACATTAGAATTTAGGGCTAAGCAAGCAGTTCAGGGATAAGACACTCTCTCCAGAAAGGAAGATCCAACTATATTAGACTCACATACAATCTGTCATGCTTTATGACGCAGAATTCTGGGTGAAATGATAATGAAACATCACTGGGAGTCTTCGGAGGAAAAATGCTCCGAAAAATAATGGTCCTATAATAGAAAACGGATGAGTTGTAAAATCTGTATCCCGACATCGACGTAGTTATGCGAATCAAAATAGCACGATTATGCTTGGTAGACAATGTCTGTAGAATGGATCAGAGTGAACTAGTGCGAAAGGTATTCGAAGACGTACTCGAAGGACATCGAAAAATAGGATGACCAATACTTCGCTGGAAAGACTAGTTGGAATATTGCCTGCGAGAGCTGGCTGTTGCCAATTGGAGGAGAAAAGCTGAAGATCGAGCCGGTTTGGGAAACATTTTCTCTTCATTTTGTAAGCTCCTTGACCCCTCTGGGTTGTTTGAGGCCACCTAAGTAAGGAAGTAGTAAAAATCATCCTAGCACGTTTGGTTTATTTGTGAAGCTGGAGTTGGATTAGAAGACGGAGATCTGAATTTTAACATTGTGGAGCTGGAGTTTTCAACATTTTACGAAAACTCCACACGCTGAAAAATCTGTATTTTGTTGTTGTTTGGATGCAAATATAAAGTGTGTTTGGAGCTTGTCGCAAATATAATATATTTGTGTACAAACACGTTGTGTTTGCTATTCAATATTACATGTTTGAGACACAATGATTAATTTGTTATAATATATGTATTTGCGACCCACATATATTTATGTTTGTGATACAAATACAGCTGTGTGTGTTGCACTGTCTGTGCTCTCTCGAGAGCAAGAGAATAAAAGAGGGACAACGAGAGAATCTATGTTGTAAGTGTGTATCTGTATTTTTGCATTATTCTCCCAGTCAATGAGTCATAGATATTACTGAATACGCGTGTAAAATGCAGATGAAGTGTTTCTTATTTTGGCTGATGTATTGCGTATTAGTTTCATGTATTCAGTCGCCAATGGTTCATCGGACAGAGGATATCAAAAGCGCTTGATCAGTGAAAAAAGAATACACGAAGGCTCGGACGGGTAAATGGTTTGTGATGTTACTTTGGTTTTTGTGTATTTTCTAAAAAATACATATAGTATATTGACATCGAAGAATAATTCGTTTCTAAATATTATTATATTTAGGAGGAAATTCGCACATGTTTCCACGTAAGTATATGTACGTATGGGGGAAACACGCGAATGCTTCCACATAGGTATATGGATGTTTGGGATGAAAAACGCATATCTTTCCACGTAAAAGCATACATGTTTGTGAGTAAACATGATAGTGTATGCATGTAAATACAAGTAAGTTTGGGACTTGCAAACATATGAATGTTTGAAGTGAGCTCCAAATATATACATGGTTCCTGCAGAATATGTTTGGGAAAATATGTTACGACTAAGTATATTTTCATTTATAAATGTAACAACAAGAAAATACAATAATAAATAAGAAATAGCTCTCTCAAGCGTATGGGTGATGACTTCCGAAAAAAGTGTTATGTTAGCAATGAGGTATCAAGTTACAGCCATTGCAGCAGAAACCAAAAATCTTAAATTTAACCCACGTTTGACCTAAAGCAAAGTGTTTTTATCTAATACTGTGTATACAAGTAAACGAAGAATCATAAATGCAGTTTAAATAAATGTGTTGTCGAATTCTTTGGATTTTAAAGAAAATCCTGACCTTCAACTCGGAGCCAGAGTCATACAAACTGTATCAAACATCTAGCTAAGTATCCTAGACGTGAAATCCAAGACTTTGAGCTCAACTCCAAAGCACTGGATGGAAGATGAGTAATAAGAATGAATTAGAGTGAGGATATATAAAGAAAAAGTATTAGGCAGGAGTCTAAGTAGAACTCTTTTAAAGTGCAGCATTCGGAGTCGAAGTCAGTGTCATACATTTTAATATCCTGGAGCCAAGCAATTGAAGAAACAAGTATTTGGGGACGAAGTCAACTTCGGTGATTTTAATCTCGCCACTGATATGAGTTCACAATAAAGGTGATTAATTTCCTATATTTTCAAGTACGAGTATCATATCATAACTGTTTTACAATATTATTTGACAACTAATAATTTTGTATCTCGCATCCGAGTCTTTAAACTTACCGCCAGTATTCAACAGAAATATACAACGAACAACATTATAATTCATTAATATTGTTAAACAGCGCGGGTAATCTCATTTAAATAATAAAACATTAATCTTTTTATTATTTAATGTTTCGACAAAAAGGCCATAAACCATTTATTTCTATAACAGGTAAGAGCGGGGAAATGTATTTCACGCTAAGAATTTCCCCTTAGAAATGCGATGTGTGAATGTCAACTTTAACGCATGAGAGGAGACGACTCCAAAGCGTGAAAGACGCTTACAGAATCTCTAAATGTCTAAACATTTCTACAAGTTTGTAAAAGAGCAAGCAACTCATAGAGAAATAAACATTTATCATAAAAATAACAAACTGAGATAAATTCAGCCGCAACAACAAAAACAACAAAAAGGGCCATAAATTACATGAGGGGCGCTAAACGGCCAGATATGAATGGTGGAGGGGATGGACGAACCAGCGTTTTCCAACAATTTATTATTATATCACTCGTACCGCGCTACACCGCGCTTAAGGGCCATTAATTAACTAACTAATATGTATAATAAACTGTTTTCCAACTCCCAAAAAACACCCGATAAATGAAAATGAAAATTGCTCTCTAATTAAGTAATTTACATAAATTACATGTAAACTCTGTAAACTATCGTATGTATTTATGTGGAAACATTATTTTTTACATTTTGGTTACTTATATGACATCCCCTGTGTAATGAGCCCCTCCATGCATCAAATACATTTGATTAATAGAACTTAGCAGCGGGTTTGTTAAATGAGACATAATTTTGCACAATTTGATCGGTTTGCAACTGCACATTTTTGCGGTTTTCCCGCGTCACGAGGTGGCTGAAGCTCATGTTATGGTCAATGGGCAACATATTTGGAATTCCTGCAAATTGTTTTCTCAAGCTAATGTTCAATATAAGGGGAAAAGGAAAATTGAAATCCAATTTAGTTGAAGATACTACAGAAATAGAGAGATACTTAGAATCTGCGAATAGGATAAATAAAAAAATCAATGACTGTGCGACCTCACGGGCGATGAGTTAACACCTTTTTGTTACACGGTACCTGAACGATTTCTATTAACACATTAGTAAATGTTACATTGGAAAATATATAGTTCCAATGTTATAGTTCCAATAGTTTTTGTGTTGAAGGCTCGTTTGCTATTGCACTTTATTTTTCCTTACATCTGCTTTAACATTAAATGTAAAAATAAATAAAGTAATATTTAGCTCACTGAAATAATTGTTTTTGTTTTGTCCTAAACAGAGCGACGACAAAAAGTATTGAATAGTATAGAGAACTTATTGCACTCTTTTTCCGCTCTCATGTAGAGAGTCTGAGTAAGAGAGCATAAACGAGTCTTATTCATTTTATAGAATATTTCAATATAAATGCGCCATTTCGACAATGTTATTACATAAAACAATACAAAAACCATAAATGTTTCAAAAGGCATCAATGTTTCACATCAAAATTATGAATGGACCAAATTATGACAAAAAGACAGTAATACGTTTTGAATCATTCGCCAGATGTCGCCAGTGCTTTTGAGTCATACAATTCGTTCCATGAGTTCTCTTCCATGAGTTCTCTATATATACAATACTCTTTGTTCGCTGCCGCTACATCAATACCATGATACTTATTTCCAGGCAGAGACTATTGTTGTAAAACAACCACGTATATGATGGTAACGCTGTATGTTGTTTGAATGTGTTCACTTTGATAGATTGCCCTACCCGTGCCTATAGATTTTAACACGTCAAAAATGTTTCCCCAATGCTATCCATTAAAGGGGCATATGAACCTTCCCATAATTAGTAAGCCAGGATACTCATTTAAAAGGTCTTAGGTTTGCTTTGGTTTGTGTCTAGACTAACAGATGTCTCACATATATTGGGGAATTTCTTGTTTAATGGGAAGTTTTCTAGGTGGAGCCTGTAACCAATATTTAGTATATATTGTAGTTTTGAATCCAATAAAAAGTAAATTTAGAAAAACAAAGGAAATAATTAAAAAAAAGAAATTTCTTAAATAAGTGCCGTTTCATATTCTTAAACAAAGTACTCTTTTTTAAAAAAAATACCTTATCTTAAAGAACTACCTCTGCTTAACAAAAGCAAAATTTTCTTATAAAAAGTACCTTCTCTTAAAAAAAGTAATTTCTTTTAAAATAAGTACCGTTTCTTAAAAAAGTGAATTTCATTACTACAAATTGCCTTTTCTTAAAAACTACATTTTCTTTAAAAAGTAAATTTTTTGTGAAACAATATAACTTTTCTTGTGATAAGTACTTACTCTTCAAAATGTACCCATTCTTGAAAAAGGGACCAATTCTAAAAAAAATCCCCATTTCTTAAAGAAATCATTTTCTTCAAAAAAATACCCTCTCTTAAAAAATACATTTTCTTAAAAAAATTTCGTTTCTTAAAAGTACCTTTTCTTAAAAATAAAATAATACCTTGTCTTTCTCTCTTGAGATGAGTAGTCGTTCTGAAAATAAGTACATTTTCTTCAAAAAGTAATCTTTTCCTAAAAGGAGTACCACTTTTTTAAAAAGTACCTGTTCTTAGAAAAGTACATCTTTGTAAAAAAATGCATACTCTTATGGCTTTTTCTTGCAGAAAGTACTTCTTCTTAAAAATAGTACCGTTTCTTAAGAAAATATTAGCTTTTAATAAAAGAAGTACCTAAGTCCTCGGGGAAATATAACAAAAAGGACCTAAAAATATCCTTTAAAAAAAAACATTCTGTAAAAAAAAATTTTTTTAAAAAGTTTATCATTTTACAAAAAGTATCTTTTCTTAAAGGTCCATTTAAATTATCGTATTTTTCCACGGGCGCCTTAGGCGTGTTGGAACTAACTATTTAATACATAATAATAGCGAAAGGAAATTCGTTCCAACCGGGTGTCCCTTGACACCTCATGTGATTTTTTTAAGGCTGATTGGCCAACAACTGAAAATTCAGTTAGATTGTGGAAAATTATCCCGTTTGCTTGATTACTATATTACAAAAATAGACAACCCCCAAAAATTCGACCAGACTATGAAAAACCCAGCACTCAGGTTGGTTATATCGAGTCTATAGTATCGCGAGCATACCATTTTGTTCAGGACCCGAAATTGCTATCAAAAGGTGTTATATTTCTATAAACCTTCCATTTAGTCCCTGTATTTGATGGTGACCGTTGACCGTCGCCAAAATAAAGGAATGTTGATCAGTTTGCGACAAAAGGTATTGAATAGTATAGAGAACTTATTGCACTCTTTTTCCGCCCTCATATAGAGACTCTGAGTAAAAGATCATAAACGAGTCTTATTCTCTTTATAGAATATTTGAATATAAATGCACAGCTGAATAACTATGAAGTTGATAGAAATCAGAGTAGATAAGTTATTGAGCGATAAATAACCAGAAGCAAACCATACAGCAAACTAATGGGGATTTCGTTTCTGAGAAAAAATTAAAATTTTTTCTACCTTTTGACCTAAAAGTGTTTTCTCATGTTCGTTTGTGAAAATAGTGCAAACCTACTTCAAGGTTTTGTGTTCGTTGCTGAGAATGTTACACTCAAAAGTGTGAGTCACGGGGGAAAATGTTGCCCGATAAATTGGCAACCTTTCTGTCAATTTATTTGTGTTATTCGTCCTCGCTAAGCTAATTTTTCTACCTTTCGTGTGGGGCGCTTAGCTAATTCAAGCGGCCTCAGCTAAATTCGCTTACCTTCTCAAACGAAGTGGTCGAATTTTTAGTTTAGCATGAATAACAAAAAAATAACAATTGTATTGGTACTTTGTCGACCAGTTCGTATGTAGAGTCGGTTAAAATGGCTTAATATCGTTTAGGTCTCCATAAACACTGGTCGAATATTTTTGATAAGCGAAATAAATAAAACATGATTGGAAGGCAAACGGAAGAATCCAGTTGTGAGAAAATGCAACATTTCTATGTTCTTTTCTCACCATTAAAAAGGCACAACTTTGAAGGGCCGATGGTAAAATGTTTTAAACGTCATTTCATACAAGGGCAACATTTTATTTTTAGAACCGAAATCACCACAAGTGTAAATAGTGTTTGATTGATACTAATAACAGCTAAATTATGTTTTATGTTGGTTGCATCGAACGAAAAAACGCATTCCCTTTTATTTCTAACCGTTTCTTGACCAACCATAGAGTAACATACAATAGCAACTATCGATTCTGAAAAAACAGACAACAGTGCCGATCCACCGGCTCGTGATCGGCCTGCTTGTATATCTGTTGCCATCTATCGTCACTAATGATTTGATTAAATGAAAAAAGTTAAACGAAAAAAAATTTTAAGTAAATAAAAAAAAAACACTTTAATTCTTACGTTACAACCCCGATATTAGAGATGATATTTTACCCCATTTTGTTTTGTTTTGCATACATTCCTTAAAAATTTTCACCCAAAATTTAATTTCGACACATGATTGTAGTTAATCACGATACAGTACAGTGGGCTAGTTGAATACGATGGAGGATTCTAAAAATATTAAAATTTAATAGGTGCGCCATTTGTAGAAACCCAGCAAAAAATGTGAATGCATTTCAAAGGAATCACATTTGCACTGCTTCTTCCATGAATAAAGTACATTACAATATTGCAGTTTATGATCTTAACTACATTTAAATTGATGAAATTGTTGAAGTTAATATCATGGTAAAACTTCATAAAAGCACCTGTCATTCGAATATAACTAGTAAAGGCACAATCCTCTACAGTTTCAGAGCTCTGTTATGGTGATAACATAACCCTGTTAACATATTGAGAAATGTTGTGTTTAATGAAACGTATTTCTAAGAGCCGGTTTCTGGGAAGTTGTTGACCACTTTGTTGGATAAACTTGGTTTAAACTAAGAGTTCTGTTTTTGAGATCTGGTTTATTTTATTTCAACTCATGTTTAATTGAGCAAAAATGGGCAGTTAAACTGTAGATAATTTTGAACTAATAGCACCATTATACTATATTTAACTAATAATCCAAAAAACAAAAAACAGCCCTTAGCCGATCGGAACAATAACCACACGTATAACTTTAAGATGACATTCTAAGCACTATCGAAAGAAATTGTCCTTGTAGACACAAGTGGTACCGTTTTCGCACAGTAAGTCAAATTCCATTTAGTGTATGGAACTTGAAATCTATCCACTTTCGAAAGCCAGGAATTCTCCCATGTTTTCACACATATTTCATTGGAAAGCTCATCGTAAATTGTTTCAGGATCTGAAACAAAAATGTGCCAAAGGAGTTTGGCAGTAAGAAAATAAACCTAATTTACTTTCAAGCTCTCGAAAATATTTTAGCCCATTGTACGAAATCAAGGAATTCTCCTGTCTTCTCACAGACCGCGTTGGAAAAATTTTTACAAAAATTTTCAAAACCGGAAATGAAAATATGCAAAAAGGGTTTGGTAGTAAGAAAATATTCCCATATAAGTTCAGACCCTCAAAAATATTTTCGCCCATTGTGTTTATACTAGGAATTTTCACATATTTCACGTTGGAGAGCTCTTCGCAAACTGTTTCCGAATCTGGCACCAAAATGCGCCAAATGAGTTTAGGAGTTAGAAAATATACTCATTTACTTTCAGATTCTCAACAAAGTTATATCAAAAACGTTCAAAACATCGTCTTTGGTTATATTTATGCCATTATAGAGCTCTGGCAACTCTAGTGGTTTGTGTCTTTGCTAGTTGCTAGTCACGCACATTACATTTTTGTTCTTCTGTAAATCGTTCTCCTCATGGTTACACAATTCAATTCGCTCGGAGCAAATTAAATTTCTTTCACATCTAACGATTTCTCTCATAGTCTAACGAAGGTTGCCAGTTGAATCGCATATTGTGGAGTCGCTTAGACTCGTTTAGGTGCTGGATTAGGCTGGAAAAAGTAGTTTAACGGGATAAATAAATTACCAAAATGGTTTATGGCAAGAATAAGGCAAGAATAGGAAGTTATAAAACTTCAAGGGGTGATGCCAAATTTATTAAATATTGTTACATTAAATGCTTTACATGTTTAGGTTTATCTAACATTAATGTCAAAATAATAATAATATGTGGAATGTTAATGGAATGTTAACAAAAGTTAGTGGTGGTTAGTGGTTAGGGTCATATGTTAATTACGCCTAAAAGTATACCATTGCTGCAAGTGGAAATCTAACTCATAGCAACTGACCACGATTTGTTGATGAGATCGTGAACACTCGAGAAGAGACGGCGTTAAGGTGATGTAGAATTTTCGAGAACAATCGAGAACAGACAGCGTTACTACGAGATGGTTCTGGAAACCGCTGACGTGATAAAAATAAGCGATTCCTAGCAAAAGTAAGGTTAGTCTCATTTAAAACAGTTTGCATAGAGTAATAGACTGAGAATTTGCAACAGCTGTTTTTATTGGATCGGAAATATTGGAAATTCACTCGAATAGTTGGAGTTCTTATAGAGTTAGGGCCTTATTCATAAAAAGTTAGGAGAGGTTTGAGAGAGGATTTGTCATACAAGAAACGTCTCTCAAATCACTTATAACTTTTTATGAATAAGGCCGTTAGACTTTTAATCAAATTAAATTTTAAATGCATTATCATATTCAAACGTCCATAAGTATAACTCAACTGTTTGTAAAACATTGTTTACTTCCAGTCACTTCTCGCTTATCCTTTCATTACAATCTATTTTCTACGATTACTCCAACCAACAAGTCCAGGCACGTACGCAGAGGCGGTCCGGGGGCTGTTATTTCCTTCAGTTGTGATTTTAGAAAGTAGTCCTATTTTTCAACCTAAATTTCAAGTTGGCCTCCCCCGAAAGAAATTTCTGCGTACGATAGTGACCAAGTCGATCATTTGAACTTTATGCCCGCAATTCATTATGAACTTTATGTCTGCATGAACTTTATGTCCGTATACGTGATAATAGTTGGAACGCTTTATCGTTTATGTTTGGCTGTTTAATTTATTTTGCTAAAATTTTTTAGTTTTTGCTACCACTGTGCCTGCGCCTGCCTTCTGGCCTGTTTGTTACACTCAGAGACAAGTGTCTGTTTTCAGATCTGTGCCTGAGATTTGTAACGGATGCTGTTGTTGGTCATGTTGCCGCTTGGCATATCTTCGATGATCATCGACAGTAATCAAGATTAAATGTTAAATTGTGTTTGGTTTTTGTTCGAATTTGTTAACAACTTAATTAAATGACGGTATGAATTCAATGAAATGTGATCGAATACAAGGGGTAGGAGAATATTTTGGTTCTGGTTTGTTTGTTTCTAAAATAAGAGGCGTTCCATAAAGGAAGTTCTTAAATGTAATTGAAATTTGTAATTTTGTCAAAAGAGATCAGATTGTAACCCAAATATTTTAAATTTGAAAAATAAAAATACACAACATTTGTCATCTGGTGTCTACGCTGAATAATTGGAAACCATGAAGGTCAATATTGTTTTAACATTAAGAATATGAATCGATTGTCATGAGTTTGTGATCTATTGTAGGGGATTACCAAACTAATTGCGGTGACAATTACACACCAAAAAGTTTAAAAGTAAACGCTCATCGTGAGCCCTTCCCTAATACCAAATAAGCACCAAACCCCAACTGTCCCATTAGAACGTTAAAATATAAATAAAAAAAAAAATGCTAAAATTCATCATCATCCAAATTTATAGAAACCGTCATTGACACAAAGTTTCTTTTTTTGCTAATAGTTAATCATGATGATCTTCCTAACATCATTACGATGATCACTACAGCAAATATGAATGTGAAACTGAAAGCGAAAATAAAATTACGCATGTGATTTTAAAAATGGTGAATTCTGAAATTCTAATAGAACCAACAAACGCCACAAACCAACGCCAGTGACGAGCTGCCTCGGTCTATCTTTGTCACGCATGATTAAACTACAAAAACCGGCGTCGACATGGGCCTTTCTACTCGTATATACGCGTTAATGTAATTTATATAAAACAAAAACCTAGCAGAATTTTTCATGTAACCAAATATTGACACAGTTTGTTTCTGAATCAGAAAAATTAAGTAAATAAACTTCCCTCTGCCAGTATGAAAAGAATTTCGAGACAATACAAGCGTAACATACGAGTACAACAGCCATTCCAAAACAATTTCCGACTTAGCGGCGATAAGATTTATTGCAAACTGAATTTTTCTAAAACAAAAAAAAAACAAAAAAACGACAACAACAAAAAACTACATGTATTTGTTGTATTGTATTTCACTTAAATTCCTACAAATATAAAATCGTTATAAGATCTTAATTTTTTTTTATTATATTATTACAATATTGAAAAAGCCGCCCAATAACAGCAACAACACACAGAGAGGAATATTTCGGTGTCGCTGTTTTTGGGGGTATAACGTCACCAGCAAGCGCGTATCATGCTTCATTCATCGTTGTGCGTGCGGCTTGAACTTTGTAGCGTTTGACTGAATTGAAAATTTACATATGACTTATGGCCAGTTTTTCAGTTAGTGGTGAACTGCGTTTCTGAAGTTAAATTGTGGTTAAACATCGAATTTTGTTTTTCAGTCAATGGTTAGCTATGATTTAACCTCCCAATGTTGATTGGTTAACTTGTAGTCAGAACCATATGATTTTTACAATCACAGTACTGATTGTCAATATGAGAAATGTACGATTATATAAAATACATGTTTCTGATTTGAGTATTTGTACACATACTTTGAGACTAGATCGTTAAATTGTTGCGCCAACATATATTTTTACACATTTTTGTTAAAAATGACTTTGATTTTATGCATTTATTTGGTATTTTACATAATTCCATTTTGTTTGTTCCTCTTTGTTATTTCGGTATTTAGCCCAAAACAGCTGTTTTCCCCAAAAAGAATACAAGGGTTGCCATGATCGTTAACAATATGAGCTTAAACAAAATGCAAAATAACTTATAATTATCTTTCCATTACGATTAAGTAATCAGATAGTTAACTACCCACTGAAAAAGTGGCCATTAGAGCTACTTTTTGAGTTGTGAGTTAAACTTGTGTTAACAGTCTGTTAGTTAAATATTAACATATGTTTAACTGACTCAATTAAACGTGAATTAAAGCAAATTATTCCAGAAGTCAAAAGCACAATTCTCAGTTTAAACCAAGATTAAACAATAAACAACGTTGAATTACAAATGAAAACAGCTGGCATTTAGTCATATGGTTGCCGTCAGGGGATGGGTATGTAAAACAATTAGGGTCGTGTTAAGGACCCAATACCTTATGAAATGAAGCATTGCATTTCTCCCTGACAAGGGCAATAATAAAATCTTCGTTTCATTTTGTTTAATTCACAAAGTTCATATATTAAATTTTGACGTAAACAATTTAATTACTTTCAATGCGTAGATACAGAGTGTTCAAAAAACAGGCATTTTCGAATAACAGGCTTTCGGGTTTTTCGAAAAATCAGTTTTTCGAAAAGCCGGTTTTCGGTTTCACAGAATGGGGTAAACCGGTACAAACGGTTAATTTTCAGTTTTAATTGCGGATATTTTTCGGTTTTTTCGTTTCGTATGGAAAACAATATGTTTACATTTTTGCAAACCAATTAATACTAATCAACACAAAATAATATTTTCTTGTCTTGTATTGTTTGCACGTAAAAAGAGTCATTATTATTCTGAAAATATAGCAGCATTTGTCAGATTTTAACATTTTAAAATTTTCAGTTAAAGAATACATCAGCTAATTCAATTCAATTCAATTCAATTCAATTCAATTCAATTCAATTCAATTCAATTCAATTCAATTCACTTCAATTCAATTCAATTCAATTCAATTCAATTCAATTCAAATCAATTCAATTCAATTCAATTCAATTCAATTCAATTCAATTCAATTCAATTCAATTCAATTCAATTCAATTCTATTCAATTCAATTCTATTCAATTCAATTCAATTCAATTCAATGCAATTCAATGCAATTCAATTCAATTCAATTCAATTCAATTCAATTCAATTCAATTCAATTCAATTCAATTCAATTCAATTCAATTCAATTCAATTCAATTCAATTCCTTTCAATTCAATTCAATTCAATTCAATTCAATTCAATTCAATTCAATTCAATTCAATGCAATTCAATTCAATTTAATTCAATTCAATTCAATTCAATTCAATTCAGTTCAATTCAATTCAATTCAATTCAATTCAATTCAATTCAATTCAATTCAATTCAATTCAATTCAATTCAATTCAATTCAATTCAAATCAATTCAATTCAATTCAATTCAATTGAATTCAATTGAATTCAATTCAATTCAATTCAATTCAATTCAATTCAATTCAATTCAATTCAATTCAATTCAATTCAATTCAATTCAATTCAATTCAATACAATTCAATTCAATTCAATTCAATTCAATTCAATTCAATTCAATTCAATTCAATTCAATTCAATTCAATTCAATTCAATTCAATTCAATTCAATTCAATTCAATTCAATTCAATTCAATTCAATTCAATTCAATTCAATTCAATTCAATTCAATTCAATTCAATTCAATTCAATTCAATTCAATTCAATTCAATTCAATTCAATTCAATTCAATTCAATTCAATTCAATTCAATTCAATTCAATTCAATTCAATTCAATTCAATTCAATTCAATTCAATTCAATTCAATTCAATTCAATTCAATTCAATTCAATTCAATTCAATTCAATTCAATTCAATTCAATTCAATTCAATTCAATTCAATTCAATTCAATTCAATTCAATTCAATTCAATTCAATTCAATTCAATTCAATTCAATTCAATTCAATTCAATTCAATTCAATTCAATTCAATTCAATTCAATTCAATTCAATTCAATTCAATTCAATTCAATTCAATTCAATTCAATTCAATTCAATTCAATTCAATTCAATTCAATTCAATTCAATTCAATTCAATTCAATTCAATTCAGTTCAATTCAATTCAATTCAATTCGATTCAATTCAATTCAATTCAATTCAATTCAATTCAATTCAATTCAATTCAATTCAATTCAATTGAATGCAAAGCAAAGCGAAAATGCAGTGCCCATGAGGAGCAACGTGTTCGTAATATCAAAAGTGGAGTACCCACGAGGTGTAAAGTCTTCGTAATAACATAGGTGCAGTACTCACGAAGAGTAAAGCCTCAAAGGAGTAAAGTCTTGGTATAGTTCTGAAAATAACTATTAGGTTCACATATGTTGTTCTCGACTTGGCAATGAAATTCATTTGGGAGTGATCGACTACCATTACTTCAAAGCAGAGTCGGCAATTTATACAATGACTGCTATAACTTCAACGATAATTCTAAAGGTATCGTAAAGAAGTGATCCACAATGGAACTTACATATATTCTGCCGCAAACAGGTATGAAATCGTCTGTCATTCAATAGAGTTGGCAAATATCGTACGGGTGTAAATTACTATTACTAAATTTACTATTTGCGGGTGTCGTATAGAGTGGTACATTATATTATCGAATTCGTCGTTATAAATATTACTCAATGTAAGGACGAAAAGCCTTCGCCACGTTAGATATAAAAACAAATCGAGTTTAAATGGCTGAATCTTTAAACCGGAAGTGTTTTTATTGTTTATGGATATATTCGGATTTTGATGGCAATAGCTGGTATGGAAGCATTGTGTTAACCTTAACCGGTGTTCACTATGCAGTAAGTTTTGTGCCAATTGCAAAATAATTGTGAACAGGTCAGTGCGAAATTTTGATTTCTTTCAAATTGGTTAAGAATTGTGGCCTTAAAATGTAAATATGAAAAAAGGTGGTTTCCTTCCTATGTGAATATTAAGTTAGAGGTGATAAAAGATAGATAAGATAAAAAAAATTACAGCAGACAGTTGTCCGAGGCCTTCGGCCACGGACTGTCCCTGCAGGCTGTGTCAGAGACACGGCCATTAAGTTTAACGTAGAATACGCCATCCGATAAGACAGAAAACATATATAACAATAAATTCATTTGCTTATATTATTTATCATTTATTGTTATATATGTTTTCTGTCTTATCGGATGGCGTATTCTACGTTAAACTTAATGGCCGTGTCTCTGACACAGCCTGCAGGGACAGTCCGTGGCCGAAGGCCTCGGACAACTGTCTGCTGTAATTTTTATATTTACCAACGGCATTTGATTCAAGTCCGTTTAAAAAAACAATATTATGTTCAATTTTTTTAAACCTAATTTAATTTATGTATTTTAATTAATATTTTTATTGAAATAAGTTCTGCGAATGTTGAGAGGGCCGCCCTAATATTAAAAAAGGTTCACCTTATCGAGTCTTCGCATTAGCATTCGAGCGTTGTGTGAAAGCTTTACGCTTTACAATTCAAAATTAATGTTACAACAGCTTTATTGAAGCTTTCGCAAAAAAGCTTTATTACGTTAGCTTACTGTTTGTTTCACTTTTTACTAGATACATGTTGCCATGTTCCTAAGCACTGTTGAGCAACCAAAAACACTCAACCAAACACCACACATATGTTTGAGTGTATGTGTTTAAACAATTTTCATTTGAGAAATTTAAATATTAGGAAGATATCAACCAATATGAAATGTATATCAAACGAAAGATAACATCTTCATTTACCTACAAAAAAAATTAAAAAAAATTCATCTAGCCGTTTCCTCAAATTCAATGAAATAAAGATTACAACAATAAAAACCTGACATGACTCCTCATACCGTAAGGTAAGACGTATTCTACGTCAAAATATCACGCATGAGCACTCACGTCACTTTATTACCACAATGATATTTTCCCAATCGTATGTTTTTTGAAGATTATTTATGTTAACGGTCAAACATTACGAAAATTAGTGACTCAATGAAAACTACTAACTTTTGGAAAGAAGTTCCTTATCGCACGTTGCGGGAAGAGGGCTAAATTAAAAAAAAATTAAACATAATTTGTTTTAACAATATTATGCTATAAAACTATATTGTTTACTTTTGCTTTGGTATGTGTCTAGACTAATTCGATGTCTCACATATGTTGGGAAATTTTTTGTTTAATGGGAAGTTGTCTAGGTGGAGCCTGCAACCAATATTTAGTATATAATGTAGTTTTGAACCCAATAAAATGTAAATTTAGAAAAGCCAAGTGAAAGAAGTTTAAAAAATAACATTTTCTTATATAAGTGCCTTTCCTTAAAAAAGGTAAATTTCTCCAAAAGGCACCTATTCATATTCTTAAACAAAATACACTTTCTTAAAAATAAATACATTATCTTAAAGAATTAACTTTGCTTAAAAAAAGTAAATTTTCTTACAAAAAGTACCCTTTCTTAAAATATTTAATTTTTTTAAATAAGTACCTTTTCTTAAAAAAGTATATTTTCTTACAGCAAATTGCCTTTTCTTAAAAAAATTACTTTTCTTTAAAGAGTAAATTTTTTATGAAACAAAAATAACTTTTCTTGAGATACGTACCTACTCTTAAAAATGTACCTACATATTCTTGAAAAAAGGAACAATTCAAAAAAAATTCTATTTCTTAAAAAAACCTTGTCTTCAGAAAAATACCTTCTCTTAAAATAAACCTTTTCTCACAAAAATTCCTTTTCTTAAAAGTTCATTTTCTTAAAACTAATAAATATAATTAATACCTCATTTTTTCTTGAAATAAGTAGCTTTTTTTGAAATTAAATACATGTACATGTAGAATGTATTTTTTTTAAACAAAGTATATTTTCAAGACCTCTTTGTAAGAATATGTAATATATTTTCCCGTAGAGGTCGTTTTTTAAAGACAGGTACTTTTTTATTAAAAGCTAATGTTTTTTTTAAAAAAAAGTACTATTTTAAAGAAGAAGTACTTTCTGTAAGAAAAATCCAAAAGAGAATGATTTGTTTTACAAAGAAGTACTTTTGACGTAGTACCTTACGGTATGAGGAGTCATGTCAGGTTTTTTATTGTTGTAATCTTTATTTCATTGAATTTGAGGAAACAGCTAGATGAATTTTTTTAAAATTTTTTTTGTAGGTAAATGAAAATGTTATCTTTCGTTTGATATACATTTTATATTGGTTGATATCTTCCTAATATTTAAATTTCTCAAATGAAAATTGTTTAAACACATACACTCAAACATATGTGTGGTGTTTGGTTGAGTGTTTTTGGTTGCTCAACATTGCTTAGGAACATGTATCTAGTAAAAGTGAAACGAACAGCAAGCTAATGTTGCTTGGCAACATGTATCTAGTAAAAAGTGAAACAAACAGTAAGCTAACGTAATAAAGCTTTTTGCGAAAGCTTCAATAAAGCTGTTGCAACATTAATTTTGAATTGTAAAGCGTAAAGCTTCACACAACGCTCGAATGCTAATGCGAAGACTCGATAAGGTGAACCTTTTTTAATATTAGGGCGGCCCTCTCAACATTCGCAGAACTTATTTCAATAAAAATATTAATTAAAATACATAAATTAAATTAAGTTTAAAAAAATTGAACATAATATTTTTTTTTTTAAACGGACTTGAATCAAATGCCGTTGGTAAATATAAAAATTACAGCAGACAGTTGTCCGAGGCCTTCGGCCACGGACTGTCCCTGCAGGCTGTGTCAGAGACACGGCCATTAAGTTTAACGTAGAATACACCATCCGATAAGACAGAAAACATATATAACAATAAATGATAAATAATATAAGCAAATGAATTTATTGTTATATATGTTTTCTGTCTTATCGGATGGCGTATTCTACGTTAAACTTAATGGCCGTGTCTCTGACACAGCCTGCAGGGACAGTCCGTGGCCGAAGGCCTCGGACAACTGTCTGCTGTAATTTTTTTAAGAACAGGTAATTTCTACAGAAGTTGTACTCTTTTTAGGACATGGTTATTTTCTTTAAAGAAAATTTACTTATTTTGATAAAGGCAACTTTCTTCAAGAAAAGAATAGGTATTATTTTATTTTAAGAAAAGGACTTTTTTGTAAGAAAAGGTATATTTTTAAGAGAAGGCATTTTTTTTGAAGAAAATGATTTTTTTAAGAAATGGGATTTTTTAGAATTGGTCCTTTTTTTAAGAATAGGTAAATTTTTAAGAGTAGGTACTTATCTCAAGAAAAGTTATTTTGTTTCACAAAAAGATACTCTTTAAAGAAAAGGTAGTTTTTTTAAGAAAATGCAGTTTGTTGTAAGGAAATGTACTTTTTTAAAAAGAGGTACTTATTTACAAAAATTATTTTTTTAAGGAAAGGTACTTGTTCTAAGAAAATATACTTTGTTTAAGCAAAGGTATTTCTTTAAGATAAGGTATTTTTTTAAGAAATGGCACTAGGTATTTTTTTTGAGAAAATTTCCTTTTTTTAAGAAAATAACTTATTTAAGAAAACGTTGTTTTTAAACTTCTTTCACTTTGGATTTTCTAAATTTACTTTTTATTGGGTTCAAAACTACAATATATACTAAATATTGGTTACAGGCTCCACCTACAAACTTCCCATTAAACAAGAAATTTCCCAACATATGTGAGACATCTATATAATTTCTTTCTCTATTATCCAAGCCGTTAGTCTAGACACAGACAAAGCAAAAGTGAACAATATGATTGAGAATAGTGGGTTGTAGCATAATAGTGTTAAAACAAAAGTTCTTTAATTGTTTACCATTTTGCCCCCACCTCGCAATGTGCGATAAGGAACTTCGTTCCAAAAATTGTTCAACAGAGCTCTGGTGATTCTATAACAGAGCTCAGCTAACTAAGTAAACTGGTTTATGTCTGTGCTATGTGAAATGCGAATTTATCTTCTCGCACATCACCATTTAAAAGGTTAATTTTTATTCATTTTCTTCACAAAGGCAAATATTTCTCATTTGCACTGAAGCCTTTGCAAACATTAACGTTGATGTTTTATCAATTTGTCTTGGAAACCACTGTGCTGCCATCACTTTGCTTAACAAGTGCTTGTAAATACTTGTAATAATGGTGTGACTTCAAGAGCTGGAATGTTTTCAAAAACTCGTTAAAACTCAGCTACTTCATTTGCACAAGTTTGAAAATTTTCTAGTTAATATCTCATTGAGTTTTCAAAATCTTGAGTATACAAAAGTAATCATGATTTTACTCTAATTTCAGGCTTAATTTCATAAATCATATCTCTTTTTTTTTGACAACAAAGACAACACAATAGGGCTCCCCTCTACAAAAAAAAACAACTAACCAAACAAATGCAGTTCCTCAATATGGACGAACTCTTGTAGTCATTCCCTCCTCTGCGATGGCAGAGATGATGACTGTTTTCATGAAATCACCAAAACACTAACTTGGTTCTTTCTTTTTCTCTTGCATTTAATGGATTCATCCATGTTCGAATTCGTAGTGCATTCATTGTTTGTTTTCAATCATTCATTATTATTGAGTGCATCAGTTCAATTGTTTGCCTTTTGTTTTTTCCTCCTCCCATTCGAGGTTTATTTGTTTTTCTTCCCTCTTTTGTCAATAGAAATGAAGTGAAAAATAAACCATCAGTTTATGAACCGAAACCCCTAACGGATTCCCCCCACCACACTCGTCTGGCTGCATATAAATAAGGCAGTCAGCCAGCCAGCCAGGAAAGTACTTGAAGTTTAAACCAGCCACAATGGGCATTAGAGCTCATTATCGTCTAACTCCACTTCATATTCCTCATTCAGTTATTGTGCAATTGTTTTCAAATATTTCCTACTCTGATTTCAAATCTACACCAGTATTTAGAGTCAATACGCGATTGTTAAGGTATCATACAAGTTCAATAATTGTTGACTTTCTTTGGGTCCATAAATCTTGGGTACACAAGGATGTGGTATTAGAAAAATGATGATCTAGAAGAAATGATGGCACCTATGATAGAGAAAAGTTATTTGAACCCTCAAAGAATTGGGCGAAGGTCAAAGAAAATCTAATTTTTCCCACAGAAATCAAAATCGAATGAAGATAATATCGGGTCATTGGTCTCAAGTACTCGTTACTATGATTCAAATGTAGTTTGTTAATGGTGTAGTTAAGACACAAAAATTTAAGAAAAATGTATCATCATACATATTACAAAAGTTACCCATATCCCATACATTTGAGTTTGTGAGGTGATAAATGTAACCCATTTTTGTGCCAGACATGTGGTAAATCGTTAACACCCATTTTGAAAAACTAAAATACCGATTAGTTAACCCTGTCATGACAGACTGAGGTTTCCAAGCCTTTTTGTACTTTCGTTATTAAAAGAGTACTTTAACATTTTAAAAGCTCTTGAAAAAAGTACATTTTAGTAGTAGATATAAGACTGTCGAATAGTTCAAAAAGTACAGTCATCTAAAGAGGGCTTGAGAAAAATGCAACTCAAAGTACAATGTGAACATATTTTCATAATTGTACTTTAATTTTTTTTTAATGCATTCTTAAAATTTGTTTTTGCAAAATTTAACTAAAAAATACTTTTCTCCAAAGGGTTCCAACAAAGTGTATCAAATATTAATTATATCTGTACAATATTACCAACTAGAATAATTTGAGCAACATTTTCAATAAGTGCATTCTCCAAATAAATGTCTAAACTAAATACGAACATTTTTATAATTGAACTAAAAAACTTACTTACTAACATAATTCAAGTTCTTTTTGTTAAAATGTTTTAAATGTTTAATTTTTTTAAAAAACACTAACATCTCTTAAAAACCACACGACTGCTGTCAAATAATTCAAAAATTACTTTCATAAAATGTATTGTTAAGAAAACGCACTTTAATGCACAATAGTGAATAATTTTTCATAATTGTACTATAAAGTACGTTTTCAAAGGTGTATTGAACAAACCATTTTCAAAAGCTCTTAAATCTACTTTATTAGTAATTCAAAATTCATATTCATCAAGTGTGAACTTGGAATAATCACTTCAAAGTACAATAGTGATTATATTTTCATAATTATTTTTCAAATTGTTTGTTCGAAATGTACAAAAAATTACTTTTTCCAAAAGTATGCATGCTTTAAGTTCTTTTCAAAAGTGTACTAAACAGCACTTTTATAAAAATGTATTAAAAATTACTTAAATCAATATTAGATTAATTTGAACAAAAAGTTCAATAATTGTTTTCATCAAATGAACCTCAATGTTAAATACATTTTCATAATTGTACTAAAAGGAAAGTTTTTTAAGTATACAAAAGGGATTTTTGATATAAGATGTACTAAAACTTTGTTTCAAGAACACTAAGGCCTAATACTATTAAATAGTTCAAAAAGTAATTTCGTGTATACTTAAGAAATACACACTGCAAGGTACAATACTGAACAAATTTTCATAATTATAAATAAATAAATAAATAAATGGTTTCCCATTACATTCCATGAAGGGACAGGGGAGAACTTCTCACAATCACTGAGCTGTGCGCTTTCCAGTTTTCACTCACTGATTGGAACCTACAGTTTTACACCGATTCCGAACGGTATTTTGAGAAGCTTTTTCATGGCTATATACTCGATAGTGTCGCCGTGACTATGCGAGGTGACCGCCGCCGAAAGAAATTTTCTGTTTTTTTTGAAGGTGGTCAGAGCAGGGTTCGAACCCAGGATCACATGTACAAGAGCCGCGCACACTAACCATTGCACCACCGTATAGTAATTATACTATAAAATATATTTTCAAAATTGTTAAAAGAATTTTTTCAAAAGTGTACTTAAAAGTACTTCTTAAAAAATGTACTAAACTGTTGACTTACAGATGTGCAGTAAAAAGTATTTTTGCAAAATTGTACTGACACTTGATAATAAATAAGGTACTGAAAAGGTATCTTTGGTTGAAATGTACTAAAATACTATCAAATAGTTCAAAAAGGTACAATAGTGAAGACATTTTCATAATTATACTATAAAATATGTTTTCAAAATTGTTCTGAGAAATATTTTTTACAATAGTGGGTATTGTTAAAAGAATTGTTTCAAAAGTACATTTTACAAAAGTGCGGTATACAACTTTTTGCAAATGTGTACTAAACTGTTGACTTTTCATGGGTGCATTTACAAGCAGTTTTTACAGGTGTGCAGTATAACGTATTTTTGCAAAATTGTATTGATACATGATAAGATACTGTGAGGTATCTGTGGTTAAAATGTACTAAAACTTTGTTTCAAGAACGCTAATGGCTGAATTATCAGTGTAATACTAACAAATAGTTCAAAAAGTACTTTCACATGTACATAAGAAATACCCACTGCAAGGTACAATAGTGAACAAATTTACGTAATTGTACTATAAAATATGTTTTCAAAATTGTACTGAAAAATAATTTTTACAATGTGTATATTTAAAAGAATTTTTTCAAAAGTGTACTTAAAGTACATTTTACAAAAGTGTGATAAAAAAAACTTTTTGCAAATGTGTACTAAACTGTTGATTTTTCATAGGTGCATTTACAAGTACGTTATGGAAATGTGCAGTAAAACGTACTTTTGCAAAAATGTACTAAAATTTGTTGTTTCAAAATTTTTCTAAATTTTTAAAAAGTGTACTAAAAATTTACTATTTAAAATTGTGTGTACACCTTAAAGTAACAGGTGGCGCAAAAGTAAACTTCCGATGTTTTTTGGCTGTAATTTGAAAAAAAATGAAAAACTTTGATTCTTCTTGTGGATTATTTTTATTTGGTCTTTTAATTTTTTTTACATCAAGTCGAGAATATGATGTCATGTAAATGGCCGCCGCCACAGTTGATTGTCATTTGAGCCCTTTTTATGGCATTTTCCATCACTTTGGCCAAAACTTCCGGCGATACGTCCTCACATTCTTGACGGATATTGTCTTTAAGAGCTGCAAGAGTCTGAGGCTTGTTGACATAAACCCGCGACTTCAAAAAGGCCCACAAAAAGAAGTATGGATCGGTCAAATCAGGCGATCTTGCTGGCCAGTGCAAATCGCCAAAACGGGAGATTAGGCGCCCGGGAAATGCATCCTTCAGCATATCGGTTGTGGTACGTGCAGTGTGTGCCGTTGCACCGTCCTGTTGGAACCACATGTTTTCCAATCCCAATTCATCAAGTTGCGGCAAAAAGAACTCGTTGATCATTGGTTGATCAGCGCTCACCATTCACAGTAACCGTTTGGCCCGCGACGTCTTCGAAGAAAAAAGGTCCGATGACTCCTCCAGCGAAAAATGCACACCATACAGTGACTTTGAGCGGGTGTAATGGCTCTTCGTGGGTTACACGCGGATTTTTAGTGCCCCAGAAGCCTAAATTTTCCTTATTTACGTACCCGCTAAGATGGAAATGGGCCTCATCACTCATGATTATTTTTGATGAAAAATCATCTTCCACTTGGTGGTGATTAAGGATGGCTTGAGCGTATGTTAGACGCGATTGGCGGCCAGCAGCTAACAGCTGATGCACCGTCTGGACTTTGTACGGAAACATCTTCAAATCTTGTACAAAAATTCGCTGTAAAGACCGTCGACTGATACCCATTTGCGTGGCACGTCGTCTGGTCGATGTCGACGGCGCATCCATGACATCCTCGGCTACAGCAGCAATATTCTCTGCAGAACGGCTACTCCGGGGTCTGCCATGCCTGGCAGCATCTCGTGTTGTGCCAGTCTCTTCGAGGCGAGCGGCTAAACGTCGCAGTGTTTCACCAGTAGGCGTTGGACGGCCAGGAAATCTGCGACGAAATTCACGTTGTGCCAAAGTCACCGACCGATTATTGGTCAAATAAATAGTCAGCAATATTCCGCGTTGTGGAGCAGTGTAGCATAACATTGTTTATTAAGGTGTATTTCGCATGTGTTTACTACACAAATGTCAAAACAGAACTGACATTAGGGGCCAATCGCAAAATTTATAGCATTTTCTGATAGGAGGATTACTTTTGCGCCACCTTGTATTTTGGTTAAAAGCGTACTAAAAAGTACTGTTTACAACTTAGAAATTATAATCTGTACTAAAATGCTGCTTATGCCTAAGTGTATTTAAATGGTATTAAAACTTACTTTTGCAAAAGTGTACTAACAAGGGTTTTTCGCTAAAGTGTACTGAGAAATATTTGTAGTATTTAGTATGTTAAAAAAGTATCATTACTAATTGCGGATATATAAAAGTAAACTTTTATAAAAAGTGTACTTTCCTTTTTTTAAAACTAACAGCTCTTAAAAATCACATTATTGCCGTCAAATAGTTCAAAAATTACTTTCATTAAATGTATTCTTCAGAAAACGCACTTCAAAGTACAATAGTGAACAAATTTATATAATTATAGTACTATAAAGTATGTTTCCAAATCGTACTGAATAAGCAATTTTTGAAAATTTATTAGTAATGTTAATGCTATAAAATGATTCAAAATTCACATTCATCAAATGCCTACTTGGAATATCAAGTTCAAAGTACAATAGTGAATATATTTTCATAATTATTTGTTCAAATTGGTTTTAAACTGTACAGAAAGATTATATTGTTTAAAATCTAATGAAACTTTCTTAGTTTTAAGAACGCTAATAGCTCTTAAAAACAACAGAATTAGCCTAATACTATCAAATAGTTCAAAAAGCACTTTCATGTATAAAAATTCGCTGTAAAGACCGTCGACTGATACCCATTTGCGTGGCACGTCGTCTGGTCGATGTCGACGGCGCATCCATGACATCCTCGGCTACAGCAGCAATATTCTCTGCAGAACGGCTACTCCGGGGTCTGCCATGCCTGGCAGCATCTCGTGTTGTGCCAGTCTCTTCGAGGCGAGCGGCTAAACGTCGCAGTGTTTCACCAGTAGGCGTTGGACGGCCAGGAAATCTGCGACGAAATTCACGTTGTGCCAAAGTCACCGACCGATTATTGGTCAAATAAATAGTCAGCAATATTCCGCGTTGTGGAGCAGTGTAGCATAACATTGTTTATTAAGGTGTATTTCGCATGTGTTTACTACACAAATGTCAAAACAGAACTGACATTAGGGGCCAATCGCAAAATTTATAGCATTTTCTGATAGGAGGATTACTTTTGCGCCACCTTGTATTTTGGTTAAAAGCGTACTAAAAAGTACTGTTTACAACTTAGAAATTATAATCTGTACTAAAATGCTGCTTATGCCTAAGTGTATTTAAATGGTATTAAAACTTACTTTTGCAAAAGTGTACTAACAAGGGTTTTTCGCTAAAGTGTACTGAGAAATATTTGTAGTATTTAGTATGTTAAAAAAGTATCATTACTAATTGCGGATATATAAAAGTAAACTTTTATAAAAAGTGTACTTTCCTTTTTTTAAAACTAACAGCTCTTAAAAATCACATTATTGCCGTCAAATAGTTCAAAAATTACTTTCATTAAATGTATTCTTCAGAAAACGCACTTCAAAGTACAATAGTGAACAAATTTATATAATTATAGTACTATAAAGTATGTTTCCAAATCGTACTGAATAAGCAATTTTTGAAAATTTATTAGTAATGTTAATGCTATAAAATGATTCAAAATTCACATTCATCAAATGCCTACTTGGAATATCAAGTTCAAAGTACAATAGTGAATATATTTTCATAATTATTTGTTCAAATTGGTTTTAAACTGTACAGAAAGATTATATTGTTTAAAATCTAATGAAACTTTCTTAGTTTTAAGAACGCTAATAGCTCTTAAAAACAACAGAATTAGCCTAATACTATCAAATAGTTCAAAAAGCACTTTCATGTATACTTAAGAAATACGCACTTCGAGGTACAATAGTGTGGCGAAATTCTTTTTTGCAACTAAAATGTTCCTTTTCCATAAGTGTATGTAATTTTGCAAAAACGTTCAATTAAACATGCTTTTGCAAAAGTGTACTAAAAAATACTTGTTTTGTGTCGTACGTTTTTAAAAAGTGTGTTTCCCAATTATGTGTAAACTAGAGATGGGCACGAGTCACGTGATTGGCGTAATTTACGTGAATCACGCGTGATTCGTGCGTGAGTCCAATCTTTGCGTGAGGAGTGTGCGAGAGCACTATTTTCGCGTGAGTCACGCATATTTCCGAATGGTTGATATCATTTAAATTCGATTTTCTTACTACTTTGTTACACAAAGTATTTTTGGAAGGCGTCTAATAACATTTCCCTCTAACAAAGCGTCGTTAATCATCTTCTGTATTTCAAGGAACTCTGCTACAAGCGAAGGAGTTTTTAGAAATTTTACAGTGGGACCGTTTGCAAAAAAAAGTGGTAATAATATCAGAATTTCTAAACTATAGGTCCGATTAATTGAGAATGCACTAAGGTTTTGTAGGGGAGAAGTCAGGCTTTGAGAATCTGGTATTTAGAGGCACCTTGTTTCAACGTACGTTTCGCTACAGGCAGACAAAACTTTCATGGCATATAAGTTCCTAATATGTGGTCTGATTTAAATGATATATGTTTTCGAGATTCTACTGAGCCGCACAAATCAAAAACATTTAGAGTCGTGTGTCATCTCTCTAACCGTTACTAAGATATTTGGAATTATAAGTTTAAAAGTCACATTTTGACTCAAATTTACCAAGTTATTGTCAAAAGACTAAACCATGGCAGTGCAAAAATTGACATGTTAAACTTTTGATTTCAACTATCATTGTGACGGTCAGACTCAGAGTGTTTTTTGTCTGTGCTGCTTCGTAGAATCTCAAAAACAAAAAATCTGGTTACAAGTTTCACACTCTGTAGCAAACCGTCCGTTGAAAAAGGGTGCATTTAGATACAATATTCGCGATAGATACAGACTTCTCCCCTATAAATACCTAGTACATTCTAAAATAATCTGACCAATAATTTAGAATTTCTGACATTATTACCACTTTATTTTGCAATTGGTCCCATTGTCCGTCTGGAAGAATACTAATGGAAATAAGAGGCAAACTTCTTTAAGATAAAGGTGATAACATGTTGTTCCTGTATAAAGGGCTTAGTTCATTTGCTAAATTTATTAAAAACGACACTTAATTTAACTAAGGCATTTTCATTTAAGTGTAGTAGTGTCTAATTCCTGAATATGATCCCAATTAACGTGTTTAAGAACTTACTTTTTACGAACACTGTTTTGTATAGTTTTTAATGGCTGTGCGAATAATCGCCCAAGTGAAAATCGCCCAAAACGAAAAATGAACAATGACCCAAAATTTTTGGGTGTTTTTTCATTAAGAAAAAAGACCCAAAAAAAGAGGTAAAATCGCCCAAAAATTTAAGAACATTCGCCCAAAAATATAAATCCAATTTATGAACAAACGCCCACTATTTTGTGGTGATTGTTCATAATGATAAATCGCCCAAGACTGTAGCGAACAACCGCCCAATTAAGTAAAAGGGCGAATTTACATTTTTAAAAATTTGGGCGATCATTCATCATGAACAAACACCCAAAAAACCAAAATACCAAAACGCCCAAACATGATGAACAATCGCCCAAGTTTTTTTCCCATATTTTTTTGGCGATTGTTCATTTTTGGGTTTTGGGCGATTATTCGCATAGCCGTTTTTAATATTGGTTTGAATATAAAGCAACTGGTTCATGTCAAAATCCTGTACTAAAAATATATGCTGTATAGTATATTTTTAAAAAGTGTACTAAAAAAGTGTGTTTCCCAATTGTGTATACTTAAAAGAATTTTTAACAAAAGTGTACTAAAAAGTACTTTTTACTTAAAAGTACTTTACCTTAAAATTACTTTTGCAAATCTGTATTCAAATGTTACTTTTCCAATACACTTATGGAAAATTTTTAAAAAAAATTTTTTTTTAAAAAAAAAAATATGTAAATGGTTTCCCATTACATCCCATGAAGGGACTGGGGAGAACTTCTCACAATCACTGAGCTGTGCGCTTTCCAGTTTTCACTCACTGATTGGGACCTACAGTTTTACACCGATTCCGAACGGTATTTTGAGAAGCTTTTTCATGGCTATATACTCGATAGTGTCGCCGTCACTATGCGAGGTGACCGCCGCCAAAAGAAATTTTAAGGTGGTCAGAGCCGGGTTCGAACCCAGGATCTCATGTACAAGAGCCGCGCACACTAACCATTGCACCACCGACGGCCATTTTTACAAGTTTATAATCCAACTTACTTTTCCAAACGTTTACTGAAAGATTTTTGTATTATGTAGTACGTTTTCAAATTGGGTACTAAATAAATACCTCTCCCAATTGTGTGTATACTAAAATGGTTTCCTATTACATCCCGTGAAGGTATTGAGGAGATCTTCTCACAGCCAGTGAGCTGAGCGCTTTCTCGTTTTACACTCATTGATTGGTACCTACTATTTAACACCGGTTCCAAACGGTATTTTAAGAATACTCGATACATAGTTTCGCCGTCACTAAGCGGGGTGACTGGCTTCGAAGAAAATGTAAGGTGGCCAGAGCATGGATCGAACCCATATTCTCATATACAAGAGCCGCGCACACTAACATTGCCCCTCCGACGGTCGTATAAGTGTGCATATAAGTATTTAATAGGGTTGTGCCAATCGTGTACTAAAAAGTACTTTTGACAAAAGTGTACTAAAAAAAGTACTTTCCTATTAAAAGAAGTGTACAATTGGTACTAATTAGCATAATTATATTCAAAGTAACAGCATAGAAGTATTTAATGGGTTTGTGTCAAAAGTGTATTAAAAAGTACTTTTAACAAAAGTGTACTAAAAAGTACTTTTAACAAAAGTGTACTAAAAAGTACTTTTAACAAAAGTGTACTAAAAATTGTTTTTCTCCACTTAGTACTATTAAAAGAAGTATAAAATTGGTACTAATTAGCATAATTCTATTCAAAGTAGTTTTTGCAAATTTGTAATAAAACGACCAAAATTATATTAAAAAGTACTTTTTGCAAAAGTTTACTTAAATGTAATATATGCAAAGTAATATATACAAAGTGCAATTACTTACAAAGTACATTATTTGCAAATGTTACAAAAAAGTGTATTTTTTAACTTTCTAAAATTGCACTAAAACGTACGAAAGTACATTTAAACGGAGGGCAACAATTGCAATGTTTATTAGAGAAAGAACACTAGAAGACTAAGAAAAAAACTTCTTTCTGTTCATGGAAATTACATATTTGACTTGATATTCTGTTGTCCAAAAACAATATTGGGTTTTACTACTTCTTAAACGCATAAATCTCTTACAAATCATTACCATAAGATGTTTCTTTGTTCGATGGAATTGGATGTTAAACATATGAAAACATTTAAAACGTCTTCCACACTTTGCAATTAAATATGATACTGCGGGATTTTCCCCACAAACAAACTTCTTATTCCCCAATGGTCTGGGGGGATAATAAGTAAGAAAATACAAAAAGAATCAAATTCAAAATTGGGTCAAGTCATTGCAATGGAAAACAACGAAAGCAATAAAGAAAAATTATGCCATTGTTTTCTAAAGGAACATACAAATGACACCCAAGATGTCATACAAGATCACACGCGGGATTTACTCTCAACATTTTCAATACAATTTAAATTGCATTTTCATTTTAATTTAACAAAAAAAAAAAAAAATATAAATTAAATGTGTGAAAATATCATATCAAATCCCCAAATTATTGTCAAATCGAATTGTGTTTTTACAGGCTTCCATGGAAAATCCAAATAGTATAGCAGGCAATTCAATTGTATCCACAAATAAGTTGTATCAATAGATCTGAGCTATGTCAGTTGTTGGATGTCAGTCGGTCTGTCTTTGACACTTAAGTATCAGTAAAGTGTTTTGGTTGGAAAAAGGGGGGTGGTTATGGTTGATTATTTGATTGCAAGTACCACAAACTTGTTGACACTCAATTTAACAAACCATTTGCATGTGAATTTGTTAAGATTCAGTGCAACAACAACAACAACAGCAAAGAAACGCTACAATAACAATTTTTATTTGGTTAATAACTTTCGATTTTTAATGCCCCCTCCGCACTTGTCTGTAACAAGATTGACAAGAATGGAGACGGCTATGAAAGGGGTTACAGTGGATTGGGTAGAGGTTTACGAGAAGACAACGAAACGTTGAAACAGAATTTATGAAAGATGTTAGAAATAAAGACTTTTTCACTGATTCCTTACTGAACGTAATCTTTATTTTAATTGATGAAGAAAAAGTTGCTTTTCATTTTATTAAGTCTCTGAAAATGTTGTATAAAAATTACATATTAAATTACACATGTAAATGTGTTACAGTCTAGTAGCAAAAAAAAAAAAAATAAAACAAAATGTTCATATTTTTTACAGTCCACTATTCTCACTATAATTCCTCAGTTTGTCTGACCGCGCTCCGAAGGGCAAAAGGTGGCAACAGATTTTCTTCCCATTTAGACTTTTTACTTTACTTTTATTGACTATATTACAACCTCATGAGGTCAGACGTCTTACACATATTAATTAAACAAACAAATTAAACAAATATCAACATATTCTTCCAACTGGCTCTATCCTTCGCCTTTTCTCGCCAGTTGGTAACACCAAGGATACGGAGTGATTTTTCTGCCTGGCCTTTCCAGCGGAGTCTTGGTCGTCCTCTTTTCCTGCTTCCATCGGGTACGTTATCAAAAATCTTTCGCGCTGGCTCATCTTCATCCAGTCTGATAACATGGACTAGCCAACGCATTTTGTCTAATGTAATTCGAATAGCAATGTCCACGTTGGAATACAAATGATATAGCTCTTGGTTCAAACGACATGGGATCTCGCCGTTTCCTTTAACAGGACCATCTATTTTACGGAGAATTTTTCTCTCGAATACTCCCAGGTGTTTTTCATACGCATGCGATATAACCGAAGATTCGGAGCCATATGTCAAGACAGGTAAAATGAGAGTCTGATATAGCTGGACTTTTGCCCGTCGAGAGAGGGCTTTGTTCCTAAACTGCTTGCTGAGCTGCAATCTATACTATCTTCCACTATCATTACCTCCTGATCTTCAGTAGAAGAATCTGAGTAGTGCTGAAAAGTGGTCTCTCCATATTTTGAGCACACACTCGCAGTCACCAGATTTCCATTCTCGTCCTTGCAGGAGGGCAGCCCATTATTAGGCCCGTTGGTCGATCTTCTTACCCTCTGGAAAAACTTTCGCGATTCACCATTCATCCTGCACATTTCGGTTCTTTCACCCCTATTTAGACAGCCTTTAGATTATGCGTTTCACCCGCGGTATTCACCCAAGACTTTCGTGTTCGGTTGGTGAGAGGTGGGGAGACGCAAGAGGGATAGACAAACACCCACGAGACAAGAATTCGAAAGGATTTTTGATGTTTTTCTTTACTCTCTTTCGTAGTTCTGCCATGTTGTTTCACACTCTTTCTGCATTTGAAGGGAGAACATCGTTTGCGTAGATTATTTTCTGATTATTTGTATAATATGAATAGAAATAATTCGAAAAATATTAAATAAAATATGTAAATACAATAATTCATGGAAATTTGTTTTACTAAACATCAGCAACATGAAAATCAGACATCTTTGCTTGAAAAATTAATTATTATGAATGTAAGTAAGAAGCAGAACACCCTATTAGACGACAAAGAACCCAAGGGTAGAATGCATAATCTAAATGCTCATGATTTACGGAGGGTGTTCAAAAGCGAATTTAACGATTAACGCAGGCTGGAGACGCATAATCTAAACCATCGCTCAGATTATGCTTGGCAGGCTGCAATTCTCAAGCTATTCTCTTTTAAAAAGCCTACGTAAATCATATTCGCGTATTCGAGTTTTGGCTTGCAACCACCCCTGGAGATTTTGACGTTTAATCGGCTGATATCCCTTATTCTTACATTCGTAACAAATTGTATTATTAAATTATCAAAATTTAAATTTATCAAAAAAGGATATTCTCTGTGTTGAATTCGTTGTATTACAGTCGAAAAAGTAGTAATAGTGGTGTATTTTTTAGTAAATTAACTGAGAATACACCACTTCTACAAATGTTACGAATGTAAGACAACGAATGCAACACAGATAATTTCCTTTTTTGATTAATTTAATTCCAATAGACCAGTTTTAGAAATTTTTACGAATTTAAGAATGAGGGAGATCAGCCGATTAAACGTCAAAAAACTGCAGGGGTGGTTGCAAGCCAAAACGCAGAATGTAATGTCATCGTGATTTACGCAGGATTTTTCTAAGAGAATAGCGTGATATTTGTAGCCTGTTCCACTTTACGTGTAACTAAAACATCAATTAGATAAAAAAAAATTAGTGTTCAATGAGAGTTCGAACTCACGGGCGAAGTGTTAACACCTTTTTGTTACACGGTACCTGTGCGATTTCTATGAACACGTTAGCAAATGTTACATTGGAAAATACAAAAAAGAGTAGTTTTTGTGCTGAAGGTTATTTTGCTATTGCACTTTCTTTTTCCTTATATCTGCTTTAACATTAGATGTGATATTGTTAAAATAAATGAAACAATATTTAGCTCACTGAAATAATTGTTTTTGTTTTGCTATAAACAGAGCGACGACAACCTGCTTGTTTCAATGCTGGCATACAAGTTACTAAAAATCAATATTTAGCTCACTGAAATAATTGTTTTTGTTTTGTCATAAACCGAGCAACGACAAAAAGTATGGAATAGTATAGAGAACTTATTGCACTCTTTTTCCGCTCTCATGTAGAGAGTCTGAGTAAAAGAGCATAAACGAGTCTTATTCTGTTTATAAAATATTTCAATATAAATGCACCATTACGACAATGTTATTACAAAAAACAATACCAAAAGCATAAATGTTTCAAAAGTCATCAATGTTTCACATCAAAATTATGAATCGACCAAGTTCTGACAAAAAGAGAATAGAATACGTTTTGAATCATTTGCCAGATGTCGCCAGTGCTTTTGAGTCATACAGTTTGTTCCACGAGTTCTCTATACTATTCAATACTCTTTGGCGACGACGACCTGCTTGTTTGTTCGCTGCTGCTACATCAATGCTGTCATACTTATTACAACAACCACGTATGTGCTGTTAATGCTGTGTGTTGTTTGCATGTGTTCACTTTGATATATTGCCCTATTCGCACCTATAGATGTTAACACATCAAAGACTGTCAGTTTCAGATTTATGTCAAGCTAACTAACTACTTATACATATATTGTTATATATATATTCGAAGAAAGGTGGCAATTGATTTTTATTACACAGTATAGGGGTTGTATTTAATTAAAAATCTTTGCATAGTTTCAATCGGCTCCTGCCAAAACTTCAGCTATATTTGAAAGAGGGGTTTCCCTTATTTTTTGTCACATAATTTCTTTTTACCGACATACAAACCCAGGGGGAATTATGGTGAATTACACTCTGGCAATCAAAAAGCATTTTAAATTGAATAAGAACCTGTACACAAATTTGAATTGGCATGAATCGACTTAAACATACCCTCACGCTAAGTTACAAATTGATTCCGAATTCCGTTTTCATTGACTGACATGGTGTTTGTAGCCATCCCGAATGCTATTTACCCAAATGAGTTTGCAAATTCACCATACTCAATAGCAGAGTGGCATTTGACAATAGATTACCAAATACCAAATTCAATTAAGATGGATTGTATTTTCGGACTTTATCGTATCTACCAGACAAACGTCAAAAAATTGGCATAGCATTTCCGCCATTTTTAATTACAGAGTAAAGTTTTGACAACATATTGTCTAGTACTGCATTTCTTGAAGATGTTGTGATCGCGTCGATCAAACAGACGGCTGCCTAACTTTTGTATGGGAGGTACCAAAATGATGTGCCAAAATCACACTTTTTAAAACCGGAGTAGCGTTTGATGAAATACTGCTTATCACCAAATTTCATTACGACCGGTAGTGTTTTATGGATGTTATCGTGTCGACTAGAATTGTCGTGGAAAAATCGCCAATGTTTCTTAGTTAAGTAATACTTCACAGAATATTTACCAACATCTGAGTTGAAGTTAAACATATAAATACAAATATGTCAATTCATATGGATGGCACCAGAAGGGCCGTGGTTATGACACGCTCAGATGGAAATGCGCTTCATCGGGGATGATGATTTTTTTTTTGAAAAATTGGCATTGACTTTGCACCATTACCCATCGAACGAATTGCTGGCGCTTTTTATGGTCTGATGGTTTGAGCTCCTGTGTAAGCTGAATTTTATATGTATGAATCTGGAGGTCTTTTGTCAAAAATTCACTGCGTAGGTTGAGAATAATGCCGAACTAATGTTTTCGGGTTTTCGGCGACACTCTGGTTTATAGCAGCAATGTTTTCAAGCGACCGATCGGTACGTTGACGCACGGAAGTCTTACTGTCCATAATCGTACAAATTTTAAATTTCAATTGATGCGCTTTAAAATTCAATTGACGTCTGTCAAATTTCAATTGATGTCTTTCAAATTTCATTTGATTTTTTTTAAATTTTCTGTTGATGTAATTGAAATTTCAAATAGAACTTATAAATTTCAATTGATGAATTTAAAATTTCAAAAATAATTTTCAAATTCAATTGATATTTTTCAAAAATTACTAACAACTTTTAGAGGAATGGAACAAAACTGATTTTACCAATAGTTTACTCTGATTTTTTCAGAATAATTGGAGTACAAATACCAATTTTTGATTCATACGAGGTACTGTCGTTTAACCCCGATAAACAGGCGTCGTTTAGCGATGATATTTATTATCGTTTTACCGTACTTCCCGATACGGTTTAAAATGCAATCGTTGCTGTTCGCATCAATATCATGCTTGAACAATTTTATCGATTCCTTTTTACGAGATAAATAAAATGTTATCGATTAAGTTCTCTTACTCATCAATAATAGGTCTATTGTCTGATTTAGATAAGCCCGTAAGCGAGCCACATACCTGTCATTCGTGAGCATGAACATCAGCTATCGTTAATGTTTATTGCCTGTTTACCGCCCTTTTTGATACCAACTAAGAATGTAATCGAAGTTAATCGCATTACTATCATATTCACCAAATATTTTGGTAATGTTTTTTTTTTTTAAATTCATCAGTCAGATATAAAGTTATCGACCAAGCTCATGCTCATGAATGAGAAGTCTGTGGTTCGCTTTATAGTGTTGCCATTTGTACATTTAGAAAACACTCTTAAATATTACATCATAAACTAACCACATAGTTAAGCGATGTAGTATAAACTAGCAAACAGCTACTAGTTATTTAACGCTATCCATTTGTAGTTAAGATATCGATTAATTAGGACAAAAATGCATAAGGTCTTAGAAAAAGTCTACATGACTTATAATGTGTCTAAAGACTGTATAGAGATATAAATATTTATGAAAGTCACTGAACGAATTGATTATCAAGATTTACATTAAGGCTACTCAGATCAAATGCAATTGACATAGTGCAAACATATTGCACCCTAACTTCAAAAGAGTCACAAACTCAAAATATACAAATTTCCAGTAAAAACAAGTGGTGTCCCCTAAACCCCATGAAGGGATTGGGGAGAGCTTCTCACAATCAGTAAGATGTGCGTTTCTAGGTTTTACATTCACTGTTTTACATCCGTTCCGAATGGTATTTTGAGAAGCTTTTTCATGTCTATATACTCGATAGTGCCGCCGTCAATAAGCAAGGTGACCGTCGTCGAAAGAAATTGAAGGCAGTCTGAGCAGGGGTCGAACCCATGTTCGCATGTATAAGAGCCGCGCACTCTAACCATTGTACCACCGACGGCCACAAATTTCCAGTAGAGACAAAAAAATGATTATTTAATAAATCTATGAAAATTATCAATAATATTCAGACAGGATTTTTTGGAGAAAGGAAAGGCGAAATGGCGACAGGATTTGTGCAGCGCCTAGAAATGTTGCTTAGATATTGCTGCTATCTAAAAACTTACAATCTGAAATTGTAGGTTTATGACTCTTTTGTAGTTAGGGTGCGATATGAGTTGCAATAGTTTTGAACTTTGGCAAGTACAACCATTATACGGCCAATTATTTTCCACTTTCTAACGTTAATGGGAAAACTAATGGGAAAACTTTGATATACCATACTAGTTCATCAGTCTGTAAAATGTGATTTAATTAAATGACAAAGATATCTGCAGGCAAAATCGATAGACATAAAATATGACTACAATTTTCGAAAGATTTTTCAAATTTCATTATTGTAAACTTTAAATGTTTAGAAATCAGATTAAATATTTTTTTGAATGAAACTGAAATTCACATTAGAAGCTCTGCCTCGGTTATCAGATTTATTGCTTTTTAATTTAAAAAGAAGAAGAAAAATCCAACACAATATCAGGTCAGGTTCAGATCATATGCGAGTATAACAATTACTATGGAGCTTGTAGAGTCGTTGATTTACTTAAGTTCCATATGACCAGTGAAGCGTAAATTAGTGCTGCTGTTCAAAATGAAACTAAAAATAAAATTTTCCAAATCCTCAAATATTGTAGATGAATGAAATACTTGTACGATAATATAAACATTGAATTGAAAATGAGTGATTCCCACGATCGTGATTTGAAGATTAGGCTAACAGTGGTTCTCAAAAGAGAATCAAGTAAAAGTATTAATGGCTGGTTTTTACTCTCTTCGGTGATACCTATATATTTAAAATACCAAGCTTCTAATGCATGAATGTTGTGAGACGTTTCCCTATCATAAGCATCTAATGAACCTCTGTTAAATATTACGATTTCTTCCTGTGTTTTTCTATTTTTGCTCCAACTCTCTAGTGTAAACAAATAGTAATGTTTATATTTATTTAAAAATATGTATGACTTCATAATTATTCGGCTTTTTTTTTGTTGAAAATTTAGAAAAATTTTATTAACATCTCAAATGTGATAGTATTTATTGCCCCTTAAAAATAAAGTTGATAAGACATGAATTCAAATAATTCAAAAAATCATTCATGGTTTAGGTACTTAAGTTCATATTTGACTCATACTTAGCACATGTGAGTAATAAAATTGTTTATTTAAAAAAAAAACTAGTAAATTTTTTAGACTTTGATTTTATTTAATACTCGTATTCTCTTGCACATTGTTTGTAATTGTTAATTGGAATAATAAAATATTCTCCAAATTTTGCCGTTAAACACTAAAGTATACTAATTCTAATTGTTGTTATTTTTATCTTTACAGAATTTTGCCAGAGAATTAAGTGAAGTACCAAAGTTCTCAAAAAGAACTGCAGTAGAAATAATAAGTTTCACAAAATTATTAAATGTTAAGCAATTTTTATAGATTTTAGACAAAATGCAGTTGAAAATGTCGAATATGAAACAGATTTTATGGTAAGTTCAAAATAAAATATGTAGCTTAAAAAAATATTAAAACTAAACTATTTACCTAAATATAATTTTTAAACGAATGGGAAAGTTTCCTATTAAAAACACTGTGGGACAAATGGTAGGTGTCAGTGATCGGGAAGGGTTCAAACTACCGGGGTAAGTTATATCGGTAAAAAAGAAGTTATACGTGTCCCGGCTTTTCGCTGGGTCACGTCTAGGAATCGAGATATATCGATTTGAAGTTTGTAACTATCATATAGGGGAAATTATCACCGTTGGTGGTCTTTTTTTTGACATAACTCGAGAATCACTAGTCCGATTTTGCTCAGGCAAATTTAAAAAAATTAAAAATTACAATTCCATTAATCTGTTCATATAACGTTTTTCTATATAATCAACAGTTTTGCCGGTAAAAATAAATGTATGAAGAAAAAAAATATTTTTACCTAAAATATTAAATTTTTTTTATTTTTTATTTTCATAAAAAATCCAAAACGGAAAAAAAGGTAAGACGTATTACTTTCACGCAAAGTCACATAACCTTTAAACAAAATGAGACATAGGTCATGAAAATCGATGGACGCGTTTCGCTTTTATTCACATTTAAGTAAGGTATCTCATTTTAACAAGAATATTGATTTCATGTTTCAATGAATTTGGATAATATTTATTATATATTATTTATTATTAGCACGTAAAATTAAAAATTATTACAGGTAATTATTAGGCGATTACATAGATACAGAGGTTATAAAAATCGATGAACGCAAAACTAATTTTCGTTTGTTTGCGCCCTTTACTTTCTTGCGTGGTGGTGCGCCCACTTGTTCAGAGTCTGTATCGGATGAGGATCTGTCTTCATCTGGAAAAAATCAATTGTTTTTAATCAGTCAGTTAACTTCATTTTTGTGACTTACCCTCGGAGGAAACTCCCATTGTATATTCTTCTTCTTCATCTTCATTGTCGGGATCGTACGTCTTTTGCGACCACCAACAAATTTCAGTCACCAGCGAATCGAGCCTTTTGCCTTTATATCGCGTTTCCATTGGAATTGCCACTTGATGGAAGCGCTTGCCATGTTCATCCGAGTCTGAGGCTCGCTGCTTGCTGAAGTATTCGAGATAGTGATGCAAGAAGTGAATTTTGAGGGACATATTCACTCCAATTTTCTGGAAGTAGTGCAACATCTTGTTCACAAGAGCGGGGTAATTGTGTGCTCGCGTACTTCCCAAAAAATATCGTATGACTTTCCTCACTGCCCTCCACGCAAAGTAATCATTACCGTCTAAAGCACCTTTAAATTCCTTTGATTTCATGAGCTTTCGTATATCCGGCCCATTCAGAACACCTTCCTTCAATTTTGCTTCGCTGATTCGTGGGAAAATATTTTTCAAACAATCAAGAATTTTCGGTTGCTTCACAATGGCCTTGATGAAAGTTTTTACGATTCCCAGTTTGATATGGAGAGGGGGCATGAAGACGTTCTCCATTGGCACCAGTGGATCATTTACGCAGTTGTGTCCTTTCTCCTTTGGATCTCGAGCAAGCCATTCAAGCGTTTCGTATTGGTTTCCTTTAAATCGGGTATCCCAAAGACACAAGAAACACATGTTTTTCGTATAGCCTCCTTGGAGACCTCAGATCACAACTGATCCGCCACGTGTGATCAGTGTAGCAAACTTTATTCAAAATTATTTTCATGGAATCGTATGTTTCGCTCATGTCTGTGCTGTAGCCAATGGGAATGCTTGGTTTTTTATTATATTTATGTAGCAAAACGACTTTCAGGCTTGATTTCGAAGAATCGATGAACATTCGCCAATCAGCTGCGACATAATTAATGGCCATCGCCTCCATCAGTTCCTTTATATCGTGGCAGTAAACAAATGTGTTCCCTTCGTTGAGTGTGTAGTACCGTGGGAATAGCAATTGTCGTCTTCGATATCCGGTGACTTTGACATTAGGCTCCAAATTGTTGCCTTCTTTCAAAAGCTGGGCAAGTTTTTTTGCTTCACGTTGTGAAAGGTTTAATTCTGCCACAATCTTGTCCATTCTTGTTTGTGATATTGGAATTATTTTGTTCGATGGGCCGGCTTCTGGTGTTGGTGTATAGGTGAAATCCGATTGATCCATTGTTTCAATAGAAAAAGAAGTTTCTCTGTCAGGACTTGGAAGCGGTGGAATTGGTATTTCATCCGAATGCGGTAGAGGTATTTGTGCCCTTTTAACAGATATGTAAACTCTTCGTTTAAGGCCTTTACGATTTACTCCACATATTTTGTTTGCGCAAGCGTAACAGTTTTCGGAATTGTGCTCTCCTGGATCAGTCCAAATCATTGGTACACCAAAACGAAGTGAACTGCGTTTCCCTTGGATCCACATGTTAAGACCATTGTAGCACGTTTTACAAATTTTGTCTGGGACCCACTAAACGCCGCGAATTATTTTGGAATCAAAATAAAGTTTAAAAGCGCGCTCCACTTGCTCAGTGAGTAATGCAGTATTTATTGAAAAAGCTCTTTTGCCACAAACGTAACAAAATAAATTGATATTTTCTGGACAATTTGCACTCATTTCGGTTTTATACTTTTATTAATTTTTCGTCACTTTAAAAAAATCGTACTTTACGCGTTCGGAGACACTTGTTGAATGACAAAAATCGATCAATGAACACCTATAAATACTACGTAAGTTTCAATATTTTTCGAAACGTTCTAAAACATGTTTGTAACAAAATCATGCAGGTAGCCAACGGAAGAAACCCAAATACATAATTAAAAAAGTGCACTTTCCTTTTTTCCTTTTAATTGTCCACGCACATTTATGACCGTTTTTTAGTTTGTTACCGCTACCATAAATATCAAATAACCTTTTGTTTATAACTTTTTTTTTTAAATCTGACAATCATAAAAAAAAGTCATCAATGTTTTTTCCAAGGAATTTTGAACATATCTCGAGCAAATTTTTGAAATTCATACCTTTACTTAATTTTGCATAAAAACGAAACGCATACATTGATTTTCATGATGTATGTCTCATTTTGTTCACAGGTTATGTGACTTTACGTGACACTTTTTTCCGTTTTGGATTTTTTATGAATTAAAAAAAAAAATTTAATTTTTAGGCCAAAATAATTTTTTTTTCTTCATACATTTATTTTTACCAGCAAAACTGTTGAGTATATAGAAAAACGTATTATGAACAGATTAAAGGAATTGTAATTTTTAATTTTTTTAAATTTGTTTGAGCAAAATCGGACTAGTGGTTCTCGAGTTATGTCAAAAAAAGACCACCAAAGGTGACAATTTCCCCTATATGATAGTTACTAACTTCAAATCGATATATCTCAATTCCTAGACGTGACCCAGCGAAACGCTGACCGATATAACATTTCCCGTTGGTTTCATTCGATCCCGATTTTGACTGTCGCATAGTGAAATCAAACGTTGCAAGGAAAAGTTGAACAACTAAGAATTCGTCCTCTATTAGGCCACTTATTTGCTTATATCCTTATCCACCAGGTGAATTTGTAATACCCGTATGGCAAAAGTTGCAATTTAGTCGCAGAATTCTTGAAAATATTGCCAACAACAGGCAGTCAATTACAAAAATGCTCCTGACGTTGTAAGTTTGTAGTATGAATAAAACTAACAAAATCGGTAATGAAATTTAAATTCAAATAAACGTACTGACACTAGCCCGGTCATCAAAAAGCTATACCACAGAAAAATGCAACTCTGTGATATAGATTCAAAGAGGATGAAGAAAGGCAGATAAGTAAAAAGTGTGCAATTTTGAAACCCTCGTAAAAGAGAAACAAAAAGTCGATGCGATGCACTCAAATGCGTTTCCCACTCGCATCATAACTTGATTATTTCACATAAATGATAGATAATAAGATTGCGCATTGCGCAGGTCCGTTATGTTTGAATGAATTCTCTCACTCTCTCTGTGACGTCAGGTTAGCTTAAATAATTTTTGGTTTGTTTAGGTCTTAAGCGGGGCACTGGGTATACTATGCTAATTTGGTGGCACGCCTGCCTTTTAAAATAAATAAAAAAAAAAAAAATGGTTTCCCATTACATCCCATGAAGGGACTGGGGAGAACTTCTCAAAATCACTGAGCTGTGCGCTTTCCAGTTTTCACTCACTGATTGGGACCTACAGTTTTACACCGATTCCGAACGGTAATTTGAGAAGCTTTTTCATGTCTAGATACTCGATATTGTAGCCGTCACTATGCGAGGTGACCGCCGCCGAAAGAAAATTTGAAGGTGGTCAGAGCCGGGTTCGAACCCAGGATCTCATGTACAAGAGCCGCGCACACTAACCATTGCACCACCGACGGCCACGCGTTTTTAAATATTTTCTTGAAAATATTATAAAAAAATGGTAGTTCTGTCTATAAAATATCTCCTGAATAAAATTGCCTGGGAATAATAATAAATTCCCCAACATTTTACTCTAACAAATTCATATATCTTTAAATGTATTACAAATTTTTGCTTTTCAAAAGAGTCATCATATTTTTTCTAATTTTTGTTTTAGTTTTAACAAACGTTTCACTGCTATTTACTACAGTTTCTTCTGAGTTTATAGTTAATGCTGAATCTTCATACATATTTCACAATTTACTAATGCATACTCGCTAATGTAACGTAGATGCGTAGAGAGTGAAGAGTTTCTAAGTACCATTGGCGTAATCTTACTGTTTCTTTCATTCACGATTTTTAAACATTCATGATTTTAAACATTTAAACATGTTTGAAATTTCTATGGTTAGATACAATAACATCATCAACAAATTGTTCGTGTATTGAAATATTCAACGAAGAGAGTAAGAGAGAGAGAGAGAGAGCAGAGAAACAAGGCGGTTCACTCGTTTTCTTGGTAGGCATTCCACTCCATGAGTAACTTTTATTCTCTACTTAAAATTCTATACTCTTTGATGGAAAAACCCTGTCGGTTCTTGTGTTGGAATTATGGACCGTTTAGTGTGTGTTGACACTAGAGTGTCCAAAACCGAAACCGGTGAAAACGGTTTAGAAAAAGAGTGCAATAAGTTCTCTATACTATTCAATACTTTTTGTCGTCGCTCTGTTTATGACACAACAAAAACAATTATTTCACTGAGATGAATATTGCTTTATTTATTTTAACAATATTACATCTAATGTTAAAGCAGATGTAAGAAAAAAGAAAGTGCAATAGCAAAAGAGCCTTCAGCACAAAACTATTTTTTTTTTATTTTCCAATGTAATATTTACTAATGTGTTCATAGAAATCGAACAGGTACCGTGTAACAAAAAGGTGTTAACACATCGCCCGTGAGTTCGAACACTCATTGACTTGTTTTAATAAAATTTTCATACATGAAAATCTCTTTAAAATTTGGTATTTGGAATTTGATTTTGGAATTTAAATCAGTATAATTTGAATTTGTATGAAACTTGTAAATTTTATATAAAACTGGCATTCCAAAGTGGAATATGATTTAAATTGTAGTGTAAAATTATAACGTGATTGCCAAATTTAAATAGAATTGTATAATTTGGAGTTTTAAGCACGAATTAGTGTATGAAATGGTTGCTACAAAAATGTTTTGAAAAGCTACATGTGCAATTTAATTTACATCAAAAAACCAAAAAACCCGGTTCCACCTGTTTTTGGCAAAATTGAAAACCGAAAACCGGTTTCATGAAAAACTGATTTTTCGAACAAACCGAAAGCCGGGCTTTAGGACGCTCTAGTTGATACTCGATACCAATTCGCATATGTAAATTGTATATTTGAGTTTGTATATAGTATACGATTGATGACCTACCGATGACATCAATTCAGGCACAGTAGTTAGGCATCTGATGATGCACTTGTCATGGGGTTCAAAACTAATCATGCCAGTGAGTGTGCTTTACTGAATTGTCTATTACCAACCATTTTTCAATTAGAAAATGTTCTTGACTTTGCAAGCTTTGTAGTATGAATTTCTCATACATTAACTAAAACAGGCGTGTCTGCCTAGGACCAGCTGTTGCCACTCGTGGCATCCATCTGGCAGCCAGTTATTTTGTGAAGCCATTAAACTGAGATGCCCACATATTTATTAACCTTACAATCAAAATAAAAACTTTGTTATGACCAGCAAACAATGTTTACTACTAATATGCCGGCAATTTGTCTGCTATTATTGAAAATGTCCTGCCGTGACAATAATGGATAACATAAATTATTAAAATATATATGTTAAAATAAATTAACAAAAATATGTTTGCAACATAGTAAACTTAATTTTTTGAGTTCAAAATAAATAAACATAAATGGTTTCTCATTACATCCCATCAGTACCGTATGCAGGATTTTATTTCGGGTGGGCCCAGCTTGATACTTAAGTTGAAAAATAGCACAAAATTCAAAAATCACCTATTAAAGATATAATTTCGTGGGCGAGCCCACGTTCTTATGCACAATAGCCGCGCACATTACCATTGCACCACCGACGGCCACAACGGTAAGTAGATCTAAGATCTAAATGTGTAGGGGAGTCTTAAATGATTATGAGAAGCTTTCTCCAATTCTTTAATGAAATGTTATGAGAATGTAAGTTAATAACACAGGAACATAACTCTCGCTGAGTTTTCCAACGTTGGCGACACAGTGAAGTTAAATGCTTTTTCCAAGTTATGTAAAAAAGTGAATTTTTTAAAAAATAAACTCTGTCATTTAAGGCCAGTATCTGCTAAACGGTTAGTGATAGTATCTTACAGCCTACAACAATATTATTCCGAAGACTCCAATAAACAGATTTTTGGAACAACTTTATAGTATGAATGACTGGTGAATAAACGACAGGGTTCTAGTGCAATTGATCTTCAAAAATGTTTTAATATTTTATGACTGGGTTAATAACTCCTAAACGGTTGGGTACAAAATCACACAATCCATAGCACAATTGGGTACAAGAGTCCAATAAACATATCTTGAGAATAATTTTTTTTGGTTAATGTATGAGAAATTCATACTACAAGCTTACAAGTCATGAACATTTTTCTAATTGGAAAATGGTTAGTTTTTGTTGGAAATAATAGACAATTCAGTTCAACGCACACTCACTGGCATGACTAGTTTCGAACTCCGTGACAAGTTCATCATCAGGTGCCTAACTACTGTGCCTGAATTTATGCGATCGGTTGATCTTCAATCGTATATATGTATACAAACTCAATTCTGCAATTCACATGTGCGAATTAGTTTCGATCGAAGATCCCTAAGTATCAACATCACTGAAAGGCCTATAATTCCAACAACAAGAACAGACAGAATTTTTCCACCATGTTCTTCTTTCTCCTCATGCGTTCTCGCATTGTTAGCAAAATAACCGCATATTTGAGTAGCTATTGAAAAAATTTTGTAATGGTTTGTATTTCGTTTCTTTGGTGATAAATCGTTGGTGATACTGAGTTTCAACCCCCAGTAACATGAGAGGAATTATGTATTAGATCAAGCTATAAACCTTTAGATTAAATATATGATTTTTTTAATAGAAGTATATGCAAAGTTTTCAATTTAATATTCGACCTTTATCGTGAATATTGCTGTTTTTGTTTAAAAAACTGAAATCGAACTTGATTTTCGAACAAGATCAATAATATTTCCAAATTTGTCTCGAAATTTTTATTTTCTTATTTTAGGAAAAAATTATATTAAAAATAATATAATATATACGGGTTAATAACTCCTAAACTGCTGGGTACAGAGTCTCACAATCCATAGCACAATTGGACAAAAGATTCCAATACACAAATCTTGAGAAGAATTTTTAACAAAATAACCTAAGGTGGTCCACATATTTGAGTAGTTATTCAAGAATTTTTGTAATAGTTTTTTTTCGTGTTTTTGCTAATATCTCTTAAATGGTTGGTGATGCTGACTTTCAACCTGCAGTAGGTTTAGAGGAAAGATATTAGAAAACATTTTATATCAGGCTATGTAGATATATAGATCAAGCTATATATAGATATCAGTATTTAAATCTTTAGATTAAGATATATATTTTTTTATGTAAGTAAGGGCGGATCAATAAGTCCGTGACTTTTTGAATGAAACACATTGTCTTTTGCAACAAATAATTATTTTTCAACATAATCTCCTTTTAGCTGAATACACTTAGTCCAACGTTTCTCCAATTTTTGTATCCCTTACAAAAAAATAGGATTTCTCGAGATCCATAAAATATGCATTAGTTTGATCAATAACTTCATCGTTGGAGCTAAATCTCTTTCCACCCAGCCATTTCTTTAGGTTCGGAAATAGTCACTGGGGGCTAAATCCGGTGAATATGGCGGATGAGGTGGTACCAATTCGTTTCCCAATTAATGGACCCGTGCATTATCTTGATGAAAAATAACGTTTTGTCTTGGCCATATGGGGTCGTTTTATTTAAATCCTCGTTAAATCGGTCCAATAAGTTGGCATTATATTCGCCGTTTATTGTTTTTCCCTTTTGAAGGTTATCGATGTGGATTATCCCGCGTGCATCCCAAAACACTGTTGCCACCACCTTATTGACCGACAAACTTACCTTGGCCTTCTTCGGAGCCGGTTCACCCGGAGAAACCCATTGTTTAGACTGCTGCTTGGTCTTCGGAATGTTGTAATGGATCCATGTTCCATCCACAGTTACAAAACGCCGCAAAAACTTCTTCGAATTGCGGTTAAACAACTCCAAACAATCCTTTGAAGTTGTCACACAATTACGTTTATGGTCAATTGAGAGCAAACGCGGCACCCATCTGGCAGACAGTTTTCTTAAACCCAACTGATCATTTAAAATCGAAACCACACTGCCATATGAAACGCCTATGGTATCAACAATCTCACGCACTTTTACTCTTCGATCGGCCAACACCATATGGTGGATTTTTTCGACATTTTCGGGTGCATTCACCTCAATTGGCCGTCCAGAACGTTCAGCGTTATTTGTACTTGTGCGGCCACAACGAAAGTTAATAAACCACTTTTTACCATTGACATCGATGGTGCAGAGTCCCCATATTATTTATCAAGCTTTTCCTTGTTTGGGTTGACATTTTTTTTCGCAAAAAATAATGTTTAGTGAGCAATCGAAATTCACTTTTTTCCATTTTTAAAAAATTGTACGAGGTTGTATATTTGGAACAGCTGTTAAACGCAAAGTAAATGACGGAACTTGCTCAAAATTGGACAGTAGTCTATTAACAGGTGGTACTTGATGGTAGCAGTGTTGCATTTCATATAACTACGAGGGAAGTTCGAAAAGTCAGGGACTTATTGATCCGCCTGCGTGTATGTAGGTAAAATTGTGCAATTTTTTATAATTTTCCAAATTAAAGTTTTCGATTTTAATATTCATCCTTTATCGTTAATATTGTTGTTATCGTTTTAAAAAAACTGACCTAGAACTTGATTTTTAAACAAGATCAATAATATTTTCCAATGTGTTTCGAAATTTTTATTTTATTATTTTTGGAGAAAATTATATTAAAACCACCTTTGGTATGGTTTTGGAATTCTTGTAATTGCTTTATAGGAAAGCAATGTCTGTCAAAGCATGGACAATTTTGTGTATTTCAAAACTTTTAAGTCATGTATTTTTATGATTATCTTAAATCTGTCTTTTTACACAAGTTTCAATATACATTTCTGTCTAAAAATTGTGATAACACTTCTTTCTGTCACAGTTATGCATGTTAATAAATTAAATCAATTTCGAACACCCTCACCCCATAGTAGACAGACACTAGCTATTACTCATTCCCATTTATGAATTGCATAAATTTCATAATAATTGTTACAATTAGAAGCAAACTTTTTGGGAATTTCATTACTTATTCTACCACACACACATATCGACCAACCAACTTTGTTAACCCCTTTCCAGATAAGTTCGAAGAACAGAAATGGTTTAGGATAAACTTTCGTTACTATCCAACATTTACGATTTTATTACCCATAATAAAGCATAAAAAATAACATAGATTGATTTTAATTATAGAACAACCAACCAACTTTAACTGTGACTGTGTATTGAAGATTTTAATGCAGGGCAAAAACTTATGAGGTAATGCTAGTTCCCCCCATAGTCAGCACCTTCCACTCAGATAGATGCCCTAACCACAAGTGGAAAGCAAATGCCCTAACCCCAGAGTAAAACACAGATAAATGATTTATGTTGGGCTCGAGCTCTGTGCAAGATTGAAGGCATGAGCCGACTTTAAACTCGCGACCGGACGGACGGCCAGTCTTGGTATCAAGTTATCCCCGAACTAATAAAAAAATTATAACCAAAATATTCTAATTAAAACAAGAAGAGGAAAAATTTATTTTATTATCGTAAATTGAAATGAGAAAAGTTTGAAATTGTGTTAATTGATAAATTACAAGACGCAACTGTTTAAGAGGGATCATCATGTAACGAAAGTAGTTAATATTACGCAGACACTCCATGTCTGGCGTTCAGACATTGTAGGCATAATAAAGTCGTGGGGTGGATCGAATTTCCTCTTAGGAAATCAACTCCTCACACCATCGACCACCGCCACCACCAACCACAGCCATTACTATTATCAACCATACACGTTGTGGATTTACATTTAAACAATCTAGAGTTGTTGTTGTTTTTCTTTCTGACTTTACTCTTTTTATTACAACATAATCGACGCAATATCTTTAAAAATCCATAAAAATTATATTAAGAAAATATATTTTGTAAAAGAAACTAAATCGAGGGGTGACTCTTTTCTTGTTTGATAATAGACAAAGATTATAATTTATGGCTTTGGATTTTTTAATCAAAAGCCACCAGTGTGACTTTAAGTTATTTGGGGGCGGTGTTGTCACAAATGGGAAAAATGTATTAGAATTTATGTGGGAGAGTTTTTGGCAGAGTAAGTAAAAATTCCGCTCGCGAGTCGAAAAATCCAGCTCCTTCCCAATATAAAACTCTCGCTCCGAGTTTAAAAAAATTAAAATCTCAAGCGAATTGAATTTTTAAAATGTCCATTTATTTGAATCGCTCCCGAGCAAGTCACATATAAAAAATTACATGAGGTGTCAGGGGACACCCGGTTGGAACGAAGTTCCTTTCTCTATATATTATGTACTAGTTAGTTTCAACACGCCTAAGGCGCCCGTTGCAAAATATGATAATTTAAATGGATCTTTAAGGAAAAATACTTTTTGTATCATGATAAACTTTTTTTAAGAAAATTTTTTTTAATAGAATGTGTTTATTAAACAAATATTTTTTAGGTCCTTTTTGTAAGAATATGTATTATATTTTCCCGAAAAGGTAATTTTTTAAAAAGAGGTACTTCTTTTGTTAAAAGCTAATGTTTTTGTTAAGAAAAGGTACTATTTTTAAGAATAAGTACTTTCTGTAAGACAAAGTCATAATACCCCTGACACACATGTAGTATAGAAACCATTGTATAAATACTACGGTTTAACATACTACAATATAGTGACTCACATGTACATTATGGTTTCATTTGACATTTGATAATATGGTCATATGGTCAATTGACATTTCATCATATGGTAAGAAACATGGAAAGACACATGGCACATATTGGAGTATACGTGCACGTTGCGGTGGACTCCTCTTAATTTTTTTCGAGTTTGTCCCTCCAGATATCAATAATAATATTAATATCTATTGTCCCGAGGACATTTCTTTTCACCGGTTTCGACATTTTAATTAATAACAAATAAATTATTAACAGCTGATCAAATCACAGCTGATCAAATGACATTTGATTGAGCTGTGTTTAAGTGTTTTTAGGCTAGTGTTAGAAAGCGTTTTTTTTGGAGATATGTTTAGCTATATTTATTACAATACTACATTTATGCTACGTTCCGGAACGTAGTATACGAACTATAATTAAACCAGTTTGTTCAATGGTTTAATGGTGGTATAGGTTGACACACATGTGGTATTGAATGCTAGTATGGTCTGTAGACCACATGTGTCAGGAGTATAAGAGTACGACTTTTTTTTAACAAAGATTACTTTTTTTAAGAACAGGTACTTTTCAAAGAAGTTGTACAGTTTTTAGGAAAAGGTTATTTTGTTTAGAAAATGTACCCCTTTTCAGAAAGGCTACTTATCTCAAGAAAAGAGAAGAAAAGGTATTATTTTATTTTTAAGAAAAGGTACTTTTAAGACAACGAATTTTTGTAAGAAAAGGTATTTTTTTAAGAGGAGGTATTTTTTTTGAAGAAAAGGTTTCTTTTAAGAAATCGGAATTTTTTAGAATTGGCCCTTTTTCCAAAATAGTTAAATTTTTTAGAGTAAAAAGTAGAGTGAATTTTATCTCATGAAAAGTTATTTTGTTTCACAAAAAAAGGTACTCTTTAAAAAATAAATAGTGTTTTCAGAAAAGACAATTTGTTGTAAGAAAGTGTACTTTTTTAAGAAAAGACACGTATTTAAAAAAAAACTATTTTTTTTAAGAAAAGGTACTTTTTGGAAGAAAATGTACTTTTTTCAAGCAATGGTACTTCGCTAAGATAAGATATTTTTTTTAAGAAATGGTACTTTGTTTAAGAATATGATTATGTTTTTTATTTTGAGAAAATTTACTTTTTTTAAGAAAAGTTTTTTAGATTTTTAAGAAAATACAATTTGTTGTAAGAGAAAGGTACTTCTTTAAGATAAGGTATTTTTGTTAAGAAAAGTTACTTTATTTACGAATATTAATAAGTATTTTGTTTTGAGAAAATTTACTTTTTTTTAAGAAAAGGCATTTATTTAAGGACATTTTCTTTTTTGAAACTTCTTTCACTTTGGCTTTTCTAAATTTACTTTTTATTGGATTCAAAACTATAATATATATTAAATATTGGTTACTGGCTCCACCTAGAAAACTTCCCATTAAACAAGAAATTCCCAACATATGTTAGTCTAGACACAAACCAAAGCAAAATTACCCAATATAGTTGATAATACTGGGTTGTAGCATAATAGTGTTAAAAAAAGTTGTTTAATTTTTTTTTGCTTTAGCCCTCATGCCGCAAAATGCGATAAGGAACTTCGTTCCAAAAATAAAAATTCACTTCGGAGTTTAATTTTTATTATAATGGGAGTGAGAGCTTTACTGTGAAGAGGAGTCGAATTTTTCGACTCGCGAGTTGAATTTTTTCGATTTCAGATATACTTTCCATTGCGCCAAAAATAGATTGGAAAGTAGTGGAAGGTGTAGAAAATAAGCGTCGTCTATCAGAAAGTTCAGAATTATTAAAAACGGATAACATCGAATAAAAAAATGGAGAATCTACCTACATAAAGTACATCGTATATATGGCGAAAAATTACAAATATCGAGATTGTGCCTAGAGTTCGATCAACAATTGGAATACATGTTTACATAAGGCTACTAAAGGCAGACTAAAATTTGTTTGGGACAATGATTGGGGATATACATATTAAATATACTGTATGTGGTTAAAAAAACGTACAAATTAGCGAAAAAAGGTAGACTTCAAAATGCAAGAAAAATCGTTTGGAATTATCTCGAATGTATTAAAAGTTGTGTCTGTTGGTGAAAAGGGGGAGAAATTAGTATAAACAGTAAAATTTCAAATAACGTCAGAAATATTAAAAAATTATTAGAAATTGTTTAAAAATAATGCGTGTGGTTAAAAAACGTACCAAAGAGTAAAATATGCAAAAACATAAAATTTTAAAATACAAAAAAAAAAAAAATTACAAAAGCAAAAAAAGGGGCAGGAAAGTTTAAAACTTGAAAAAAGGTGAACATTGCTTTATAATAATAGGGAATGTCGCATTTTAAAGTTTTACCCTTTTCGCACCCGTTTTTACCTTTTTTTGGATCGAAGTGCTTGTCGCACTACGCGGGATGTATGCCAAATGAAAAAAAATGAAACAACTTTTTTTAACACTTATATGCTACAACCCAGTATTATCAACTATATTGGGTACTTTTGCTTTGGTTTGAGTCTAGACTAACATATGTTGGGAAATTTCTTGTTTAATGGGAAGTTTTCTAGGTGGAGGCTGTAACCAATATTTAGTATATATTGCAGTTTTGAACCCAATAAAAAGTAAATTTAGAAAAGCCAAAGTGAAATAATTAAAAAAAAGAAAATTTTCTTAAATAAGTGCCTTTTCTTAAAAAAAGTAAATTAAAGTACATTTTCTTAAACAAAGTACATTTTCTTAAAAAAACCCTTATGTTAAGGAAGTACCTTTGCTTAAAAAAGTAGATTTTCTTACAAAAAGTAAATTTTCTTAAAATACATTTTCTTAAAAAGTACATTTTCTTACAACAAATTGCGTTTTCTTAAAAAATTACATTTTCTTTAAAGAGTATCCTTTTTGTAAAACAAAATAACTTTTCTTGAGATCCACAAAAAAATATAAAAATAGTAACAAAACTGTACTTATTCTTGAAAATGGACCAATTTTAAAAAAATTCCCATTTAAAAAAAAAACTTTTCTTCAAGAAAATACATTCCCTTAAAAAAATACATTTTCTTACAAAAATTCCTTTTCTTAAAAGTACCTTTTCTTAAACATAAAATAATACATTTTCTTTTGTTTCCTTGAGCTAAGTAGCATTTCTGAAAATAAGTAAATTTTCTTAAAAAATAACCTTTTCCTAAAAAGAGTACCACTTCTTTAAAAGTACCTGTTCTTAAAAAAGTACTTCTTTGTAAAAAATATTCATACTCTTATGGCTTTTTCTTACAGAAAATACTTCTTTTTAAAAATAGTACCTTTACTCGAAAAAAGCATTAGCTTTTAATAAAAGAACTACTTTTCTTTAAAAAAAGAGTTTTTCTGGAAAATATAATAAATATTCCTACAAAAAGGTCCTACAAATTTCCTTTTTTTTAAATAATACTTTCTATAAAAAAAAGTTTTTTTTAAAAAAGTTTACAATTTTACAAAAAGTATCTTTTCTTAAAGATCCATTTAAATTATCATAACTTTCAACATGCGCCTTAGGCGTGTTGGAACTAACAGTACATAATATATAGCGAGAGGAACTTCGGTCCAACCCGGTATCCCCTGACACCTCGTGCGATTTTTAACAACATTCACACTTTTTGCCACACGCTTAAGCTTTCCAAACGATTCTTCTCCATTTTGAAGTTTTACCCCTTTCACACCCCCTTTTCTCGTTTTTTAATCCACATTCACAATTTTTGCCACTTTCCTTACATTTTCAAAAGCTCTTTCTCGCATTTTCTAGTTTTACCCTTTTCGCCCCCCCTTTTTTAACCCTTTTTATCCACATTAAAAGTTTTTGCCACACTTCTAATCTTTCCAAACGATTCTTCTCCCATTCTGACGTTTTACCCCCTGTTGGCCCCCTTTTTCCATCTATTACATATTCACAACTTTTGGCACATTACTAAACCTTTTTAAACGACTTATTTCTCATTTTCAAGTTTTACACTTTTGCCCCTCCCTTCCGTTTTACCCTTTTTTTCCACATTCTTTACCTTTCCAATCGAGTTTCGCGTGTTTGGAAGCTTTACCCCTTTCGCCACCCATGTTAAGCTTTTTGCCGCCATTCAAAATGTTTGCCTCATTCCTAAACCTTCCAAACCGTTTTTCTCGCAGTCTCAACATTTACCCTTTAGCCTAATTTTTTACCCCAATTTGAAGATTTGCGTTCAGAATATAATATTGCCCAGCTGAGGCTGATACTAAAAGGATCATTTAAGGGCTATTACATGCTTTTCATTCAAATTCCCTTTAATGACTCATACCCACGAAGAAAAAAAAATAAAAAACGTTTGTTGCAAAAATATTTCTTTTGTTACGTCCTTTACATGTAAAAACTAAAATGTTTTCCACAAATAAAAATATTTATTGCATCGATGGTTTTCTTTTTTCCTCCAATTTGTATTTCAACTTTTTTCACTTTTCAATTATGCCGCGGCCGCCGTGAATTTTGGGCAGAAGCACATTTTTCGATATTTCGGGGATGGAAGTTTTAACAAATCGAAAACGTTTTTATTTACCATTTTATTCTCTTCTGGGGTGGCACTAAAATTGGCTTCGGCATATTTTCTTTAGGTCTTCAGAATTATAAAAACCGTAGATTTTTTAAACTTTAACGAGCGATATCTTGATAACTAAGCAAGTTATGGGGAAATTTTATTTAATTTTTCTGGCCTACTTTGGATCGGGAGACCTCCGATATCGTACTCTTCCCAAGACAACAGCCGCGATAAAAAGTTGGAGCCGAATTCATCCGGCGGGCCACCGACACCGACCATCAATTGGTTCAGCCGCCGCGTATAATGTCGGCTCGGCTCCACTCTCTGACAACCACTTCTTCCTAAAGCCAGGTATTCAGTTTTTATGAAATTTTCGTTGCCATGAGAAGTACGTGTATAAAAAAAATTCCGAAAATTTCATGAACCGAAAATTCCGCTCACTTTCATTGGCGAAAATTTCGTAGGCAGAATCTAGTACAGGGTTGCTACGCCAAACTTATTGCGTACTTATTTCGAGTTCTGATATTTCGATTATTTTAGTAAAAAAAAATAAATACCACATGTGTTAAAAATAAAATCGAGCGCAAAGATGAAATATTAATGAAATATTTCCAATCAGAGATATGTATGTGGTAACTGTCTGTAACTACATTTTCCGTTTAGAGATAAATGACAAAATTTCGTACGAAAATTTCGCAGGAACTGAATACGGAGCTTAAAGCTCCGAAATTTTCGTAAACAATTTTGTCATTTATCTCTTAACGTAAACGTTAAAATGTTGTTGCTGAGAGTTACCACCTATCTTTGATTAACCTTGCAAAAATTTCATTTATAATTCCTTTATGCACTCAATTTTATTTTTAACGCACGTGGTGTTACTTTCAAGGTTTAAAAATATCGAAATGTCAAAATTCCGATCCCAAACAATTGATTTCGTACGAAATAACTTTGGCGTAACAACCCTGTAATTGATTTAGCCTACGATATTTTCCCCAAGAGCTGAGTATAAAGCAAGTGAAAAGTGAACAAAAATTTCGGTTCATGAAATTTGAATTTTATTTATACACGTACATCTTATGGCAACGGAAGTTAACCTTAACTTAACCTAGTTTTTCCCGCGCCTAGTAATAAGCGACCATCTGCCAGGTTACGAGAAATTCACCAACTGTCCTCAGAAATGATGTGTTGAAATCTCGTTGGTTTCAACGGTTGTCTTCAGCAGTGAAAAATTTTGTTTCCCTGCAGGTATGACCGATAAAATCAATGAAGTTTTGAATACTCCAGCTATCGGTCAAGTAAGTTCACCAATATATTCTTCACGTTTAGAGCAACGGGATGCCAGATAAATGAGATTTAAGAACGTGTTAATGGAATTTCAACATCCCGACAGCATCGGGGACACGACGAATAAATGGTTTGGACACAGAAGAAAAAGCCGTTCGCGTAATAGATCAGGAGTCTGAATGCTTTCGTGCCAGTTTTTGTGCGACTTAAAATTTTTCAATAGAAAAATTCCATACAAAATAACCGAAAATTTGATTTAGCGCCGTTATCTTCCTGTTTTCGAAGATATAAATCAAATAAATTTTCATAATCCTTGGTCAAAGTGAATATTAATACAAATTTTTTAATATGTTTTAGTTGTTTCCATTATTTTTTAAATCAAATTTTATAAGAATTTGTACATTTAAAAATTCAGGTTTCTATTGCCTCGCTATTATACATGTGTTACTAAATTTAAGTAAATACAAAAAACAATCAATTGAAATTTTTTTGGAAAAATATCGTTTATGCTAGAAAATCTGATAAAAAATAGATTTAGCAAGAATTCAAAACTTGCACGCAATCCCGGCCATACCCCCAAAAAAGTGCCAACCAACAGTCGTCACTCAGTCATTTAAGACAATCGACAATTTAATCAACCATTCATGTAAACGATTTTTCTTTCATATATTAAAGAGATTGCAAATTAATTGTTATCGATAACCAAAACAAATCCACCCATCAATAATAATGCATGAATGAATGGAGTGGAAAAAAGGTCAGCAGTAGACAGAGAGACAGACAGAATGTTATCACCATCACTGCTGACGACAGCCGCCAATAATAATAATACACACTAACAACAACAATAACATTAACATAATGTAAACAATAACCACCCAAGTGTTGCCACCTGTTTCTTAACCACTTAACAATCAAGATTTACGTGCAAATACCTGGCATGATTTTAGGCAAAACCAAATGTGTTGAAACAACATTCAGAAACAACAACTACATGAATAATATTGGATAAATGAATGACTGAATGAATGATTTTATAACGCGACTTGTCGCTTAGTTCCTCGAGATTTATAGGCAGCCAAAAACACGAATGTGTGAGAATGTAAAGAAACTTTAAAAATTGCGTGTCTAACTGTGGCGTGTAAACAGAAATTAAATGTCTTGCGTCTATAAATGTCATGATGGGTAAAACAATGTGACTGAATACTTGTATAAAAATATGAAAATCATCAAGTTTTGATTGATTTCAATCGAATTTACATGAATGTGAACTTGACTTTTAGTGTAAACACACAAGAATGTTAATGAATATGAAAAAGTCAAATCAAATGTAAATATTTGAATGTTTAACGAAGAGATTAGTTTAAACAGATTTAAAAATTGAATTTGTGTTGACATCTTTTGACAGCTGAAGATGGTGATAGGTAGGCAGATGTTGGAAGGCAGAAAGTTCACCAACTTATTGAGTTGAGAATAATAAGTGAATTTTAATTTTGTGAATTTTTAATTTCACATTTCGCATATACATATAGTAGCTACTCAGAATGCCAATTGATCTAACTCCACATTTTAACAATTTTGAAATTTTTAATGCATTTAAATCTAAAGCATCTTAATCTTGTCATATTTAAACATCAACATTCGTCAGTAATCATACATATTTTTGAGCCTCGCACAAGTTTTGTATGAAAATTCACAGAAGTGTCACTAGTCTCTTTCAATTTACTGTAGTTTTTGTTTTGTGTAGTTAGATCAATTGGCTTCTGAGTAGCTCATATGTTAATTGTTGTTAAATCGGAGGATGCTAAATTTTGTGGAATGTCTAAGTAGAATTTCGGGTACTGCAGTTATGGGGGGAATGTATAATATCTGGTGATTTTCCTTATGAGACAAACAATAAATAATTTTTTTCGACATCAATCATTGATGTTGATTTGAACTTAATAAATTCCAGATTTCATAAAAATATCGTTACTTGGTTCTAAATTATTGGATGTTAAAACTTAGAAAATCGATAAGATTTGATAGCCGAAATCATTTTGTCGAGGGAAATTTCAGCTGTAAACCAGTGCTGTGAAATCGGAGTCTTAGCAATTTGCCTTACACATTAAGCGCCTTATTCATAAAAAGTTGAGAGAGATTTAAGAGACGTTTTTTGTATGATAAATCGTTCCTCAAACCTCTCATAGCCTTTTATGAATAAAGCCGTTAGAAGACTCCGACTCTGAATTATTTAATATTTGATGTAGAAGTCTTATATTTATGACTGAGTAGATAGAGTCGGAATAAAGCCCTGACTTTTCAAATTGTTGTAGGAGGAATGGAGTGGAGTCGAGCAATTATTTGAGTTGGAGTCTTTCAATTTTGAGCAGACTCTACAGGCCTAAAGTTAACGTCCGATATTTCGATAACACAAAAACTGGAAATATTTTTAACTGAGGTGATATTTATTTATTTCAGATTGAGATTGAATAAATAAAATGAACAATTTTCAGTTATACTTCTAACTAAATATATTTTTTAGTTACATTTCAAATAAACCAGGCAACAATATAGAGAAAAAACGTGTCATCCACTGCCATTACACTTTTCGATGTGGTTTGGTCTCATGACCACGAAAAGTGACATAACAAATTTTTGAACTATTGACTTTTTTTAAGACTTTAAACAGAAGTTTTGCAAAATGCATCCCCATGATTCCCTGCAAACTATAGCTATAGCTATTTCGATTCTAGCCACAGATCTTCGTCAATCATCAACATACAAGAAAAAATTTGTAAAATCTTCTTTCCATCTCCACACGCTGAAAAACAACCGTCTCTGTAATAAATCATACATGTTCTGCAGGAACCATGTATATGTTGGAACACACTTCAAACATTCATATGTTTGGAAATCCCAAACTCACAGTATCATATTGACTGGCAAACATGTATGCTTTTACTTGGAAACATATGCGTTCTTCATCCCAAACATCCATAAACTTATGTGGAAGCATTCACGTGTTTCCCCCAAACGTCTATATACTTACGTGGAAACATATCCGTAGTTCCTCCCAAACATAATAATATTTAGAAACGGATTATTCTTTGATTTCAATCATAGTACAGAAAATATCGCTTCGCGAGAGGTATTTCCAATTTTATCTCTCGTTTTCTTACTCATACTCAGAGACAAAACAAATAATTCTCGTGAAAGTTATTTTTATTTACGAAAGTTATCTTTTTCATCTTTCATGAGTGATCACTACATGCTTTAAAAGTATTGTTCTCTCCCACAAAAGAAAATGTAACACTCGCTCATAAAAATAACTTTCACGAGAGTTTTGTTTTGCATTCTGAGTGCGAATGTTAAAAAGAAAGATACAAATGAGAGGGAGCGCGAGGGAGACAAAAAAGATAAAAATACTTGTCTTTGGTAATTGACACAGGTCAGTTTCTTTTCATGTGGGTCGTCAGAAATGTTTTGAATATGACAAATATGTTTGCTACGATGAAAATATATGAAAAATATGAAATTTTGTTATTTTTATTAAAATATTTATATGTCCATATTCATATGTACATACATATATACATATCAATATGTTGTTATTGTTCTTTCTCTTTTGTATTGGCGCAATGCCAATCTTCGTTTTCTATGTCATTACCATCCAGCTTTCCCAAATATATTCTGGAATTTCTCAAATGACACTATAGTACTTTGTTTGGTCTTCTTCAGGTAACCCTTTCTATTTTCATACATGCTATTGTTGTTTTTCGATTGAGTTGGATGAAGAAAACAAATTGTTCTCTTCATATTTAAAATTACTTTCACGAGAAAAAAATAATTATCTTGAGAAAAAATAATATTTATCTTTCAAGAGAAAAATGTTTTCTCATTAGGTATTTTTATCTGTTCAAGAGAATAAAAAACGAGTACTCTCCATACTATGATAACTCTCTCCAGATAAAAATAACTATCTTGAAAAAAAAAATAGTATTAATCTTTCAAGGGAACAATTTTTCTCTCATTAGGTATATTTATCTCTTCATGAGAATAAAAAACGAGTACTCTCCGTACTATGATTTCAATATATGTATTATTTATTTTAATTAATTTTAAGAATTTAAATCTACATTTATAAATAATTAATAAAAACAATTGAAAGACTTAAGACGGTCCTTTTTACATTTATGAACTTGCATTGAATGCATTATTTTTTTTATGAAATAAGAATCTGCTGCTCTTTTGTTTCTCCTTTCTTTATTGTTTCCCACGTTTTTGTTTCCAGAAGGTTTCAACTATGCGTTGGGTATCACTATACGTGGGTACACATATATACAAATCTAATTCATACAGGCCAAGCGTGGATTAATTGTTTTGTTTTTTTATTACATTTCACTAATGGTCCGCCGTTCCGAATTTCTCTGTAAAGGCTCGGACAGAAAAAAGGGATTCCCGTTGTTGCCCTTTGCAGTTTCTTGCCACAAAATCGTTTCTCACTTTGGCAGCACACATTCATACATACGAAAAATATACATATAACCGACCTAGCATTTGTTTATTATTTTTTCACTGATCAAGCGCTTTTGATATCCTCTATCCCGGGAACAATTGACGACTGACAACATGAAACTAAAACGCAATACATCAGCCAAAATAAGAAACACTGACTTAATCTGCAATTTAAACACACATTCAAGAATATTTATGACTCACTGACTGAGAGAATAATGCAAAAATACAGACACACATACAAGATAGACTCTCTCGCTGTCCCTCATTTATTCTCTTGCTGTCGAGAGAGCATTAACGGTGCAGCAAACACAGCTGTGTTTGTATCGCAAACACAGATATATTTGGGTGTCAAACACATCTATTATAACATTTTAATCATTGTGTCTCATACATGTAATATTGAATAGCAAACACAATGTGTTTGGACACAAGTATATTATATTTGCGACAAGCTCCAAACACACCTTATATTTGCATCCAAACAACAAAAAGCGACCTAATTTTCAGCGTGAACCATCGTTTCCCATAAGAATTGATTTTTGTTGTTGCTTACAATTGAATAATAAATACAATTTATAATACAATAAAATAAAAAGGTACCAGCAAAAAATCATCCCTGATGAGTTTAATATTTTTTATTAAATTTTTTTGCTGGTTTTGAAAAATTTACATTTTGATTTTGTTAAAGTTCTCGAAAATTAAAAAAAAGATATATTAAGCACAAAATCTTAAGAAATTCCTAAGAAAACCAACCGTAGATGCGAACTTGACTTTGCAAATCTTTAGACTTAGAAGATATATAGACAATTTTTTCTTGGTAATAATTTTAATTTTTTCACTTTCACGAAAAATAGAAATAATTTTTAAAATTTTAATGGATAAATTGATTTATTTTTTACAAAAATTCCTTAACTCAGGGTGCGACAAAATTAACTGTATGATTTGTTTCTGAGAGTAAGGCGAGGTATCAAGAATTTAGTTTTTGGTCTAGGGTGAGGTTAGAATGCTGCAACTGAGCAGATCCTCTTCTCGTTGATAACTTCGGGTTTTCTACAATGCTTTTAAAAAATTTCAAATACGTTAAATCTTAACGAAGATAAAAACTCATATCTGGAAAAAATACATGAATTAAAATAGAAGTTATGATCTATTTTATATAAGTACCTCAAATTTACACTTTTCGGTTTTATATATTTTTGTCGTGTTATAGCGTATTTATTTTTTTTATTAATTTTTTGTTTATATTGGCGTTAATTTAATATAAAACCAGCTTACTAGATGTAACTGTGACGTCGCTTTTATCGTGTGTTGTTTATGAAATCTGTTTCTCCACCCAATATCCTTGGTAGCGCCGCTTGATATCATCGTCACTGCATCACCCAGATTCTTCTGGAATATAATCTAAACTCGGATGCAAAAACTATTCGATAAATATAGAACAAAAACAGATTATATTCTTATTTGGTATCAAGAAGGGACGTAAACAGACAATAGCTATCGTTGATGTTCATGCTCGTCAATGACAAGTCGGTGGTTTGCTTTATACCTCCTGTTATCGTTATCAGCCGGATTTATTTTAAGAATATATTGAGTAAATGAAATTCTGCTAACCGGCACTTTATCGTTACGATACACGATAACCGGCCATTGAGAAAGCGACCCTTTTGGCCAGTTTTTTAGTGGGTAGTTAACTATCGGATTACTTAATCTTAATTCTAAGTCAATTAGAGGTTAACTTTGCATTTTGTTTTTCAGTGGTGAGTTAATGTAAGTCGCCATATTGTCAACTAATATGGCAACCCTAGTATTCTTATGGGAAAAAACATGTGTTTTGGAATAAATACCAAAACAAGAAAGGGGAACAAACACAATGGAATTATGTAATAAGAAATAGATGCATACAATCGAAGTAATTTTGACAAAATTGTGTAAAAATGTGTGTAGGCGCAACAATTTAACGATCTACACTCAACGTATGTATGTGTACAAATACGCAAGTCTGAATCATGTATTTTATACAATCTTCATTTCTCACTTTGACAGTCAGTAATTTGATTGTCAAAATAATATGGTTCTGACCATAAGTTAACCAACCAACATTGGGTGGTTAAATCATAGTTAAACAATGACTAAAAAACACAATTCGATGAAAAACGATGAAAAAACCACTGACTGAAAAACTGGCCATTAGTGTTAGATCTATCAACCTTCTACCGTAACTTTTGTCGGACCCTGTACATACAAAAGTTATAGGAATTTCTAATGTATGTCCAGATCAAAATAGAAAAGAAGTAGGGAAAGTGTCGACAATGTTTTTTGGGAAATATTACTAAAATTGCCTAACTTTATTGTTTTTCAATGGATTTTCATAAATAACAGCTAAATTACTTTGGCAGCATTGGACTCATCCATTATTTATGTTGATTCGATTTTTTAAAACATTTATTTATATTTTTCGTGAGGATTTGAAGGTTTGAATATTTAAATATTTAATAATAAATATTAAATAAATATTAATATTTCAATTATTGACAACAAATTTGAATGGAAAATATCAATAACTTAGGAACGTTCTGACCCATTATCACAAGCGAGCATATATTTAATACATACATATTTTAAAGGGTCCGCCATCTAACGCTTTTTTTTCAACTAGTGCTTATTTCGTGAATGGTAACACTTAGCTCATGTCTGATTTTGACAGATAATTAGTTTTATACTTCCGCTGAACGAATATGGTTGTGTATACGCTTGAACAATGCTGGGAAATATTGCGACATTACTTTGAAAATCATGGTAATTTTGCAGAATGTGTGCGAAACCCTCGATGTTTTGCGCCCTGTTTTTGAGGATCGCATTATCAGCCGCAGAGCTGATGTCGTTTGGCCACCTCGGAGCTGCGATTCGACACCGTTGGACTAATATTTGTGGGGTGCCCTCAAAGATAAGTGTTACGCCGACAAGCCAGAGACAATTGACGCTTTAAAGGACAATATTCGTGAAGCCATTGGTGAAATACAGATGCACACAATCGATAATGTGCTTAAAAAATGGACCGATCGTGTAGGCTACTGCATGGCCAGCCGAGGCAGCCATTTGAATGAAATTATTTTCCATTATTAACCGGAAGGATTGTACTTTCAAATAAAAAAGGAAATTTGAGAAAATATTCAGTAGTTTTTTTTTATAGCATTTAAAAAAAAAATGTTATTTGGCGGACCCGTTATTTAAAAAATTTAAGATTTTTGGTTTAGTTCTCGAGATAGACAACGACAACTAAATGAACATGTTTCAAAAATACCAAAAAAAAAAATATATAGAAGAAATCTCAAAAACACTTTATATTCCTTAGAAGAATATTCTTCCATTTCCTATGAGCTACATAGCTCTTATTTAAAAAATTGTATGTTGATTTCCGTGATAAGGCCACCAAGCCACATCAAAAGTTTTGTGACAGTTCTCCGTGAAAAATTGTGTTGCCAAATGTTAATGTTTGTTTTTACTATCTGATCTATAACTAATTTTTCTTCTCTTTTACTTGTACCAAAATTGATCGATTTCGCAAATTTCAACTCCCGATAACAAGCGAGTTATCGAAACGAAAATGTAATTTCTTTATGAATAGAAGTCAGTATTTTTAAAAAGTAGGTGTCCATAACTTCTAAACCCGTCAACCGATATGCACGAGCAGGCATACATTTAATTATGGAATTTTATTAAGAACTTACTAAGATTTAGTTGGCCTAGATCGGTTGTGCATTTCCAGAGAAATATAGCAAAAAATAAATACACATTTCTGAAAAAAGGAACAAATAAAAAATATTTAAATAAATTTTCAGAAAGAAAATTTTGTTTTTAACAATTTGTATGTTGATTTCTGTGTTTAGGAAACCAAACCAGATTATGAAAATTTTAAAGGCAGTTCTGCATGAATAATTGCGCTGCCTAGTGTTATCGCGGTTTTCACTATATTCTTGGCTACGTGTTCCATATAAATGTTCTTCTCTATCCAAAACTGGGTTCGCAGCTTCGGCACCAGAAGTCAAGACTTTTCTGTGACACTTCTAACAAAATTTATTCATTTTCCAAATGGAAACTCCCGATAACCAAGCGAGTTATTGAAATAAAAATTTAATTTGGTTGCGAAAAGTAAGCTGATTTTTGTAAAAGTAAACGTCAATACTTCTAAACGCGGAAACTGATTTCCAAAAGGAAGCATATATTTATTGGGTGTTTTTACTAGGAATTTATTAAGATTTATCGGATCAAGATGGGTCTATGCTAACTCGCTGGCAACATATTTTGGTAAACTGCTATGGTGAAATTCCCGATAAATATAACGAGAACTAAATGTACATTTCTGAAAAATAGCAAAAAAAATTCAAGATAAAAATTCGCAGAAATCAAACCACCACCACAAGCCACAGTTCTGGATTTAAAATTGTGTTACCTGCTGTTATTGTTTTTTAAACTATTTTTTTGGCAATATAACTACCGACAAGTCGATGATTTTGACCTTCTAGACTCCGAAGAAATAATAAATAATGTGATTTTATTTTTCATTTTTATTGATCTTTACTTCGGCATCAGCTTTCCATGTCAGTTATTGTTTTTTGTTTGATTTTGCAAAATATAAATCCCGATAAGTCGAAGACTAAGCGAGTTATCGATACAAATTTTTTTTTTAATTTTTGCGAACCACTTGTAATTATTGAGCATGAGCTTCGATTAATTTGAGAACAATTTTCGGTTCCACGCTGGTAGTGCTTTTCGCGTTCACAGTCACAATGAAATGAAAAAGTGGACATAAATTAACAAACTAATTATTTTCATTTATTATGATTTTTTAGTTTGACAACTTTGCGGTTTCAAAATCCAGTCACTAAACTATTTTCGATCTTATCTATTTACGAATTTTATTGTTGGTGTTCCCATCACTAACTCACTGGCTACATATTTTGGTAAACTCTTGGTAAATTCTAAAAGACGCGGTTTTCAGTACGCATTTCTCGATCCTTTGAAACTTCCACAAGAAATATTTTTAATTTGGATACTTTCTAGTTTTTAAAAAGAAAATCACATTTTTAAAATTTATATTCTTATCCTAATTCTAAAATTGTATAGAATTATTCAAACTTCAACTTCGAATATATCAAAAACTAGGCCAGATTTCGAACAATGTTATATAATTTAAAATTTTGTTTAAGTTTTTATTTTTGAATATTTTTATTTGGATATTATTCTATCAGAAAATGTGATCTCGGAAACATATTCTCCTCGTCGTAAATCAAACTTCAACTTGGATATCTCGGAAACTAGGCGAGATATTGAACAGTTTGATATAAGATTGAGCCTTTTTTAAAACGGTTTCTTCTACTTTTTGTGCTACTCTGAACTCTGGCATACTCTACCCCATCGTAAGTCACATGAAAAAGATTTATTGTTTTTGAAAAATATTTAATTTTGATCACATCCATTTACTTTGGCATAATCGATGTGTAATGAGGCCTTAGGCCGATTCATCACAATTTTTTTCATATTTAATTTTGTTTGTTAACAAATTTCCCATATACGATTCTATCTTCCATAGACCTTCTGTCTTTTCAATATCCCAGTCTCGTTACGGTCGCTGTAAATCTTCTTTATCATTAGCCCAGTTCCCAAAGATATGAATCACAACTCATTTCACGTATTCAAAATAAAATTGAATTGATGATTTTTCGTTCTGCATCATTTGCATTCGATCAGTTTTAACAATACATCTCTGTGTTTTTATATTGTTGTTGTTGTTGTTTTTGACAGCTTGGTTAAATTGAATCGATGTCATCGATGCCATCATCTGGTCGATCATCCTCTTCATTGACGCTTCAACGCGCTTACAACACATGTTCTTGGCGTGCGTTGAGTATGATGTCTCTGATGCATTTCCTCACAGATTTCAATGCGTTCCATGAATGTTTCGCTGGGGTCGAGAGCCACAACAAAATTAAGTTGTCGTTGGTTAGTGATGAAATACGCGTTTGTACTCTCCCTCGAGACATAAAATATTGGAAAATATTATAGGGTTCATTTAGGAAGAGTAATTTAATTCTTTTTCTTCTTCTGCCTCTGTTGAATGAACGATCTGAACGATCTCTGTTGTCAGAAATAATGTCGGTTTTAATGCATTTTACTGTAAAAGAGTGTAATGAGGAATATAAGTGGCCTGGCGTGTTAGATGATGGTGATTAAGAGGGAATTTACGCATTACAGGATTGTATGTTATTCCATTAGGAAATGTATAGGATGAAGGCTGGTATTTGTGGCCATAGTTAAAATTAACAGGTCAAGTGTTTTACATTTGACAAGAAAGTGTTTGAAAAGTAATTTTTTATATCAAAAAGGGACTTTAGTAGTATCAAGATTTAAGTAAAGAGAAAAATGCCCCTTTTAACTGATTATTAAAAACGAATATTTCCACAAAAGTTGTTAAACGAGTTACCCTAGCGTACAGTATCTATGATAATTGTATCAACGGACTTCCCAGCCTCAAATATAAACTGAGCTTTATACGGCATTTACACCGACCAAGATTAGAGTATTTCGAAGATTAACTCCGGTGACCCGGGCTAACCCAGAAGATTGAAGAAATTGAAGATAAATTTTTAACCTCATTTTAAACTGGCGTACATTTCGATGCAACACTGTTAGTTACGGAAACAATGCAACCACAATAAACAAAATACACAAACAATCAACAGTTTGACAGATGGAAGCCGATCGAAAATTTTCCAACGCGTCGCCGCCACCAACAATTCTTTGAAGCTCACGCCGCTGCCGATATAATTGGCTCTTATTGGTTTAATATGTGAGCCGATTTTATCGACTAGCGCGATTTGACTCACTGGTCCAATTTGAAAGGTTCAGTTATTTCAAAAACATTCCCAACTGGCAAAACCAATAGCCGCCAACTTAATTTTTCTGTTGTTCCCCCGTCTTCGATAATTTTGTATCGCCGCGGAGTTTGTCTAAGCACGGAGTTGCCAACTGAAATGTCAATTTAATCTTACAGGGTTGATGACGTTGATTGGCATTACACAAACATACACGCTGACAAAAACGGCCTCTGTAACATATTCTCCCAACCATGTATATGTTTGGAACACACTTCAAACATTTATATGTTTGCAAGTCCCAAACTCAGGTGTACTTAAATGCAAACATTATCATGTTTACTGGCAAAATATGTAAGCGTTTTCGTGGAAACATATGCGTGCTTCATCCCAAACATCCATATACTTACTTGGAAGCATTCGAGTGTTTCCCCAAATCCACCATATACTTACGTGGAAACATGTGCGTATTTTCACCCAAACATACTAATATTTAGAAACGAATTATTCTTTCTTTCTTTATTTATTATAGTTAATTTTATCAATATATGTATATCCACATTTATAAATAATTAATACAAAAAGTCCTTTACAAACCATTTAACCTTTCGATCGTTTGTTTATTCTTTTTTCACTGATCAAGCGCTTTTGATATCCTCTGTCCGATGAACCATTGACGACTGAATACATGAAATTAAAACGCAATAAATCAGCCAAAATAAGAAACACTAACTTAATCTGCAATTTACCCGCTAATTCAGGAACATTTATGAATCACTCACTGAGAGAATAATGCAAAAATACAGATCCACACTTACAAGATATATACACTATTTGCCCCTTTTGTATTCTCTTGCTCTCGAGAGAGCATAAACAGTGCAACAAACACGGCTGTATTTGTATTACAAACACAGATATATTTGGGTCGCAAACACATATGTTATAACATATTAATCATTGTGTCTCAAACACGTAATATTGAATAGCTAACACAATGCGTTTGGGCACAAGTAAGCTCGAAACCATTTTTGTGCTTCGTGTTTTCACATCGACATAAGCTCACGCATTGAACGAAGGCAAACGAAGCCATTCAGTCTCACTTCAGCATACGAACAAGAAGGTTGATTGCCACTTGGTGTTTGCATTGCACTGAGAGAAATGTTAAAAGTAGAATGTATATATGATTTTTTTTATGCCATTATGCGTAGCTGGTTAAGCATGGGATGTAATGGGAAACTATTTATTTTAATCAAGTTTTGTAGTTTTTCACCTTTATACCGGGGAAAAGGGTGATTTATATGTTGATAACACATATCTAAAAGAGAATTGCAGCAAAAACAAAACATCGGCAAAAGCATTGATGATCGAACAAACATCGATGTGTGTGGCCAGTGGTGTAAATTACCTCTTCTGTTTCAATTTTGGTACCTCGATTTCTAAAAAAAGCCACCAAAAATGAAACATCCCCAAAAATATCGATGTTGGAAAACATCGATGTTTTGAGGTCGATGTTTTATCGACATCGATGTCTCTTATTTGAAGGTCGATGTTTTGAGGTCGATGTCGCAGCACTACAATACAGCAGAGTCACGACTAACCACACAGAGGGACATCAAAACCCACAGTCTTTCCTTGCCAACTCAAGGCCAATGAAGGAAAATACTGCGTCGGTGATTTTGGGATAGATGTGACATAACTCAAATCGAGTATATGCCATCAAAAATAATGCATCCAAAGAATAAAAAATCACCAATATAATACAAGTAGAGCATTGAAATAGTGCGTAATCAATGGTGAAAATAATATGGGTTGTGGTGCTTACTCAATATATTTTCATTGACGCCAATAAAAAACGGAAAATGCATATCTTCTAACATACGTCTCCATTGATGATGAAGTACATATATATTCTATATCTGTGCCCATTTTCCATGTAAAGTTCTGACATTTAACTACACGCTGAAAAATCTGTCGTTTTTTGTTGTTGTTTGGATGCAAATATAACGTGTTTGTAGTTTGTCGCAAATATACTATACTTGTGCCCAAATATATTGTGTTTGGTATTTAATATAACATATTTGAGACACAATGATGAATGGACACAATGATATATGTTTTTGAGACCAAAGTGTGGCTTTTTTGTTGAAAACCGCTGAAAACAAATACGAGAAAGACAACAAGAAACAATAACGCAGCAGACCTTCAATTCTTTAAAACGGTGCTTGCAAACATCTACATGTTTCCCGCAATATGTTGCTAGGCCCGATATTTTTCAGCGTGTAGATATGTCAAAAACATTTGACTTATAACTTCGTGAAATATCGGCCAAGTTAAAAAAAATATTCATCTGACAGTCATTGTGGCTAGGACGGTCATTGCGGCTATGACGGTCATTGCAATATCCCAAATCAATATGTTTCTAATAGCGCTTAAGTAATTTTATTCGTTTCGACACAGATATACCAAAACGTGGACCGAAGTGACCTATTTATTGTACATGTTATACATGTGCCATTTTATTAGTTTGCTACACACATATTTCGCCCATATTTTATTGTTTTTCAAAACTGATTCTATGGAAGCGCTTGAAATGCATGTGCTCAAAAAAATTACCCCACAACATATTGCAGGAAACGTGTACATTTTTGTAAGCATTGTTTTCATGAATGGAAGATCTGCTGCTTTTTTGTTTCTTTGTTGTTTGTCACGTTTTTGGGTTTCAGCGGTTCTCAGTAAACAATCCACATTTAGGCCACAAATAAATATAGATATTATAGCCTATTAATCATTGTGTCTCAAACACGTAATATTGAATAGTAAACATAATGTAATAAGCTCCAAAAACATTTTATTTGCATCCGAACAATAACAAAATCGGATTTCCCACAGTGTAAAAACCATAGAGTAATGACGAATAGAGCTGCCGTTCTTCTCATCTGACATTTCCTTTCACACTATTCGTGATGCGGTCGATGCGGTAGAGAGTTGTTTCACGTAAATTGGCTTACACGAGGTGGAATTACAAAAATCGTAATTGAAACTGAAATTTAAACGTATTTTGGATTTTTTTTATTATATTTTATTATTAGTATAGATTTGTGATGTATTTCTACAAAAATGTTAACGCACAAATCGAAATGCCGTTGCTGATTTAATGTTGGATGGTTTGAACCATTGCCTCTATCTGGTATTATTAAAACAATAAATTCCAACATCCAAACGCCCATCTGCAACACACCAAATGTTATCAATTTACTGAGAGAGTTGGAGGTTCTATACGTCATTAGTCTATGGTTGAAACGCTTCCATTTATTACTGGGCAGGAAAAAGGATAAATTGATAAATGGAAATATATTAAACATTTTTCAAACACATGTAAAAATAATAATTTTAGTATAAACATTTTTATTTTTTTATTAAATTCGTTATAATTTCTTTTACTTGCAGCATTCTATTTATAGTAGCCATCACAGCAGGCGTCACGTGGGCCGACAAATCAACAGCGGAAAAAATTCGGGTAAGTTTTTGTAATGGATTGCTATAGAGGTTAGAATCGGTTGAACTGTTTACATATATATGTATGTGTGTATGTATGATTTCCAATACGATACAGGAAATTTAAAAGATTTAAATAAATTGTGCTGATCGTAGCACTAAACAATGCTATTGCTTTCTTTCTCGCTTACTGGTAAGCGGTAGGGTAAGCGGATTTGATTTTAATGCTCCGTTAGAATCGTTGTTCAGTGTGCATTGTGAGCCGATGTTCGTGAGGACCAATCAGTGAAATTCTATCTAAATTTTCTTGTTCTGATAATTTTGATTTCCAATATGATGGAGGAAATTTAGAAACAGTAAATAAATTGTGCTGATCGTATTGCTTTCTTTCTCGCTCACTGGTATGCGCTAGAGTAAGGCGGATGTGATTTTATTGCTCCTTTATAATCGTTGCCCCAGTGTGCATTGTGAGTCGATGTTCGTGAGGACCAATCTGTGAAACTCTACATATACTGCAGTTTTGGCTTGAAAAAAAAAGAGAAACAAGATAACAAAAGCACAATGCATATGTAGTACATGGCGACGCTGTAGTGCAAGCTATGGTGAAGCGATGTAACAAAAGTGTGAAAAAGCTTTATTAGACCTCACCATAGGCATGGAGTCTTTTGATACGGAAACAATGTAACTCATTGAAAGAACCATATTATACCTTAGGTATCTTTTGACCAAACATGTTGGAGGCACAGACGATCTAGAATTAGACGACCAGAAGATGTGCGCAATTTGGCAACCCTGGTCAAAGAGAACCAAAAAGTGCTAGAAATTCACTCAAAGGCATTTATTTCACACTTTTTGCATAGTTTGTGTAATTTTACTTCAACATGGTTGGAATTTGTATAACTATATATACAAGAACACTATCAAGCTGCTCGTGTATTGAAATATTCAATGAAGAGAGTAAGAGAGAGAACAGAGAATGACTAGGGTTGCACTCGTTGTGTTTGTTGGCATTTGAGTGAAGAGAAATTTTGACTGTCTACTTGTACATCGTTTTTGTTGGAAGTTTTTTTTAGATGATTTATTGATACTCCGCCCCTTCTATTACCTCCAATATAACTTGGCTAATTTTGTAAAAAATTTCATCATCAAACAGCACCTAGACACGTTAAATCCAAATCTTTAAATTCAAATTTGTTAGGTTTTATGTACCTTTTGTAATATATTGCGTACTTTTTAGTACGATTTCTGTTTTTACTACATTTTCTTCATTTTGTACTTTAGTAATTTGAAGAAATGTAATTTTGAAATCAACTTTGAAACGAGGGATGATACGAAGTAGAACATTAAATGTCAATTGGGCATAAATTTTCCGAAAAGTAAATTTTTTACAAAACGTTTATTTTTACCCAATGATACCCCATGACAAATTAATTTTTCTTCTTAAATTTAACACTATCAGATGTTCTACGAAACTGATAACAATATTTGTTCTCTTATATCTTACCAATAATAGCATGGAAAGTTGTCAACTCTCTATACACAAGAATTCAAACAATAGCCTACCCCTACTTGCCGTCATGTTCACATGCATTGCCATCCATTTCCATACTTTCCTCCCCGTTTTGGAGTCCCTCACCCACCTTGTTATATATGATGTATGATGTGTCAGTTCGTTTGTTACTCTGATAACCTTCACCCATTTAGTTAATGATCCCTGTATTGTAATAAATATCACCAAAAAAGAAGCGAGATTTTAGTTCAAACCCCCTAAAAAAACGAGGAAGTGATTTAGTGTAGTGTCATATGTTCTTTGTCTGTTTGTCTCCTCCATGCAATCGACTGTTTGGAAATCCCATTGCATGGATCATTAAATGTCCCAACCTCAAATTGGACGGCTTGTTAAGTTGAATTGTAGAGGGAACAACAAGTTGTTAACCAACAAAAGAAGAGAAGCTATATGAGTTTTGACCTTGATACACTGCGTTAACGTTTAATGAATTGTTGTCATTTTTAAAACAAAAAATTTATATAAATGAATAACACAGCAGAGGCCTATTGATGGACTCAATCATCCATAAAGTTTTAACTAAATTTGGTATAGAACTCAAAAAATTGGCCCCGAATGAAATGTTCTCATAGGAACACACCTTATGTTTACCAAACGACAATGAAGAGTCCCCCAAGTGATGGTGAATTGGCAAAGAAAAAAAAAAACAAAATGATAATAAAACAAAATGTAATAATAATAATGGCAATCGATAATGTTGAAATTCTTTGACAATGAATCATTTAGGGTAATGAGTAGATTCTTTAAAAATATAATGAGTATACACTCTTTAGCGTAAATCTCAAGTAAGAGGAGCTAATTTAACAAAATTAAAATATCGGAACAACATGATAGCAATGATCACAGATCCTTATAATACAGTAGCTGACGGGGTTCTCACCAAACGGGGTTCTCTCGCCAAAAATAGCTTGAAGTAACATTTGAATCTATCGGCCCTAGGCTCGCTATTTTCAATTTGCTGGCTCTCGGACAGGTCTCAAAGCCGCCACCAATTTGAAGATCGACGTCGGCGGAGTTTGTACAATTTTGCCGGCGGCGGCTGAATTTTCGTCGCGTGTGGAAAAGCTGTGTAATTGGAGTATATATGTATGTCGAAAATCAGTATAGTTGTTTTATATGTATTACAGCCTTCAATACAATAATACAAAAAAATTTTGCTGGTGTTAGTTTCAATATTTTGAGCCAGTAACACCTATCAAGTCCAATATGCGATGCAGAAAATGACCACCACCTACGGGACACAATGTTTCATATCGTAAGCCCTGCATTTGGTTCCTTTGAAATTTTCGATCCCATAAATAAAAAATTGGGCGAAAACGTAATATAATTGAATAATTTGTAGACAAACCATACTGAACACAAATACCATGGAAGTTTGATCTGACATACAATTCGTGCTGGAAAAGGCACCTCTAAATGAATCACCCATATATGAGACGTCCTAAGGCCAAACTGAGTAACTGATTTGATATTTTAGTATTTGGGAGTTAAACTTGTGAATTCAGAACATTTTGAATTTCCCCATATTATACCGATATTTGAATTAAATAATACAGGATGGCTGATGAATATTGCTACATTAAGAAACTCAAGTAACTTTTTTTCCGTGTATGGAATTAATTTTTTCTTTTATTCATGTTAAAGCTCATTCAATTTTATTAAATATAGCTTTATTAGTTTTAAAAATAATGGGATTTAAATGCCCCCTGCTCGATGATGCATGTGCGGCATCTTACCAAAAAGTTGTTCATTACTGCTTGGAAAGTTGAGGCAGGAATAGCCGCAATTGTTTCTCGAATGGATTGCTTTAGTTCATTCAAATTTGTTGGTTTTGCTTTGTAGACTACCTGTTTGTCAGGCGACCTGGGGGGCCAACGGAATGTGGAGTTTCTGGATATCAGCTTATTGGGAAATTTTCGTCGCAATTCTGTCATAACAGGCCGGACTATGTGAGGAGTTCCACCATCTTGCTGAAACCACACAGAGTTGAAAGAAATTCTCATTCGGCGTAATTCTGGGTAGAAAAACTTTCTCAACATGCTCAAGTAACGGTCTCCTGTAACCTTAACGATGTTACCGTTTTCTACGAAGAAGTAGGGCCCGACAATGCAGCGTGGAACTGCACACAACACTGTGACACGAAGTGGATGCAGTTCCGTCTCATGGAGTATCTGTGGGTTGGAAGCACTCCATATTCGACAATTTTGTTTGTTTACGTTGCCGTTTAAATCGAAATGGGCCTCGTCAGACATGAAAAGTCAGTTCAACGTTTCCCTCTTCTTCCGCCATTTGAAGCATCTTCTGGCAAAATTCCAAGCGAAGCGGGAAGTCTGCTGCGTTCAGTTTGTTGGCCACTTGAATGCTATATGGGAATAAGTCCAAATCTTTGGGCATAATTGACTGCAATGACTGTCTGCTTATACCCATTTTAGCAGATAGGCTTCTTGTCGAAACTATTGGATTGTTTTGTATGGCAGCAGCTACAGTAGCGATTGTTTTCTTCTTAGGGTTTCGATGGTAAGGTCTTCTGTTGACTGCCCCATGCTCGGCAAAATTGTTAGCAAGTCTCATTATGGTGCATCTGCTCGGAGGATTCCCGCCAAACGTACGCCTATACTCTCTTTGGACCGAAAAGCGGTAGCGGCGGACAAAAAAAAATTAATCAGATTCATTAAATAGAAAAAAAGTTATTAATTTTTTTTTGGTAGCGGCTTTCATCAGCCACCCTGTATATACAGTTATAGTAAAAGAACATATAATGTTAATTTGAATTTATATTGACCGTTGAATTTAAAAACTCAACTGAAACCTCAGTTTCTACCTGTTTTTTTTTTTGATGGAATTAATCGGTTTGTCAAGTGACACATCCATAGTATATTGCTACGATTTTACGAATTAACATTATTTGGCGTTGTATTCAAACCTTTACTATTACTTGGCATTGCGTACTTTTGAGCGATTCAACACGAACTCCCTCGAAATGCAGCTATTTATAACACTCAGTACTTTCCTCGTCGCGTGCTTCAGCTGCAGCCGAACGATCTCGCAGTGGCGCTATCTATATATTTCTCGTTTCGTGCAGAAAGTTCATTAGCGACTTCATACATAGAGAAATATACAAGAGCCGCTATCCCTCTATTCACGTTCTATTGATGACGACGAGGTAGTGGCCATTTCATCGAGCTCGAGTTGCTTTTGTAATTTACTCTTTGGTTGGACATAGTAAATGGGAATGCACAGAGCAATAGAAAGTAGCTTCTATGCCTCTCTTCGTGTTCTCTTAATGACGCTGAGGTAGTAGGCCATTTAATCGAGTTCGAGTTGCTTTGGTAATTTACTCTTTGGTTGGCATAATACGGACAGAAATAAAAGGGAATGCGTATTTTCGTTCGATGAAAACAGCATAAAACATAATTTAGCTATCATTAGTATCAATCAAACACTATTTAAACTTAGATTGTTGCATGGTCTATAATCTCTATGTCTTCTTTGGTCTCTCATTCTACATCATTTCTCTAGAACCTTTTCGATCAGCTGTGCCATAGAAACCCCTTGCTTCATCAACCGTTCGTGGTGAGATCGTATATGGTGGCCTTCACCTTCAAGCGACGACTTACTTATGGACGTAATTAATACTAAGGTACACTGAACTGTTACAACAATCACGCATCTGATTTTAACAAAATTCCCTGCAATTGGAGAAATATTTGCGTTTTAGGGGCAACAGTTGTTGTAGGTTAGGTTAGGTTAGGAATTAGGTTAGGCTACAATTAACTACAAATATCGCAAAAGTAATGTCATAATGTGAATGTGCTTTAATTTTTACAAATGGCGTCAATTGATATTGTGCTTTGGAATCTATGTTATACACAGATTGAGAATTATTTAACAACAAACAGTGGAGCAATTTTAGGGTCGAGTGATCTCCCGTTTTTGGAGATTTGAATTGGCCGTTTATATCGTCAGATCTAACGGCGTCAGACTTTTCCTTTGGAGCTTTTTAAAATCTCGCGTTTAACTACCACACAAACCACAAACCTTGCAAGAGTTGAAAGCTTACATTGAGAAAAAATCACCAATTTGGAGTCAGATGTTGTGTGAGCATAATACACAAATGTGCATCAACTCGGGCGGTGGCCATTTGACCGATATTAGTTGTTCAACTTAATGTAATACATTTAGTATCTTCCAATGAACTTTTCGTGAAAATCTAACTCATTTTATTAATTTCTAACAAATTGGTAGGCAATTCACATTATGACATTAGTTTTGCTCCACCTTGTACTACCAAGTTTAATGAAGGAAGAGTTGAAATAAAGTTAAGGAAATTTATACAATATTACGAGGAAATATCATTTTCCTAAATCATCTAAAGAAAGAAGGCAATTTACCCATTAATGTCAACGGCGATGTATAAAATATGGACGCCTGATATTTGGTCCGGTTGGTTCCGAAGATCGAATCTGATTTTATTACTGCCTCTCGGCATAAAATAGACGTCAATTAACAAGATACATTAAAAAAAATTAAACTTACCTCCCAGCGGCGGAACTCGCAAGGCCTTCCACAAATAAGGCATGCGATGCGGAATGGTTATTTTGTAATCTCTTCCTAAAATAAGGCCTGCGGAATGCATGAATTTCTTCATCAGATATAACCAAGAAGAAGATTTTTACAATTTTGAGAAATTTTTTTTCCGATTCTTTTTAACCGTAATTTAATTGTAAAATTTAATAAAGAAAGTTAAAATTATATTTCTTGTTTAATATTTTTCAGTGTATTTTTAAAATTTTCAATTTCAAGTTGGGCGTGGTACAACTTTCTAAGATAGAAACAGACATACTTATGAATAAATATGTAGAAGTGGATAATGATTTTGTGATAAAATAAATTATTTTAATTTTATTTTCCTTTAACAAAAATAAAATAAATTAAATGACTTCTAAGGCCTTCTTTAGGCAATGGGCAAGGAAGGCCTTGCCCCCCAATCTCACGCAATGTTAAAAATAAAGGAGGAGGTAATGTGTAGGGAAGGCCCTCCGTATTTTAAAGAAGGCCTGTTTAGTCATGATTTCAGGCCTTCCAGGTCATGACTTCCGCCGCTGGGCTACTCCTGTAATTGTCAAATCTCTTGTTCTTAGTTTTAGTGCATTTGGGCTTAAATTTAGTTATCTCTTTCTGAATGCTTAAGTGAGTTGGCATAAATCATCCCCTTTAGAGTTGGGGTTTGTCAAGATTATTGACGTCCATTTAACAACTTGTAGTGGCATCATTTAGCATGGATCTTTGCGAACTGTTTCAAACGCATTGTTTTTGAAAAATCTTCCGGAATGCCACAACCAGTGATTTACGTGTTAACGGCCAATCGAGACTTCTTTTGATGTGGATGGAAGTGAAATGCATTACCACTCGAAATTACATCTTATAAACATCTTGAACCCTACGAATCTTTCTTTGTTCCGGCAATAAAAAATCACTAAAAGATATTCCACTACCACAATTTATGTCTTAATTTTGTGGCACTTACTATATCTGTTTTTCCATATATCGCAAGTATTAAATTTCAATGTGCCACCACTTCATCCATGTACAAGACAATTGGTGTCCTATACTCGAACCACCACATGGTACCAAGTACCATGCACAATTTAATGCAGTCTCTCTCTCTGTGGAAATATGATTAAATTTAACCCAATTTTTTGGTGGACAGCCCGGCGTGTTGTGGTGATGTGTCTGTGCAACAGTGACCAACGCACTTCAACCAAAATGTGCAACTGAAAGTGTGAAGTTATGGAAGTGATAAAAACGCAATTCCACCCACAATATCCGTGGAAAGACAGAGAGAGAGAGAGAGAGAGAGAGGGACAGAGCGCTAAAATATGCATTCAATACTTGTATTACAAATAGCTTTTGAAGATATGACGCCCTGTAGGCCAAACTGGTAAAAGGACAAACCATGGGAATTTCTACAGATTGAAGTACAAAAGTAGGAGTAGTAGGCCATAAAATATTTTTATATTCCATTAAAATTCAAACTTGATAAAATATATGAACTTGATAAGTGAAGAATTTTCGCAGTCATTTTTTAAAAGGTTTTTTTTTCACACTTCTTGTATTCTCTTCTTGCAGAAACATCAGGAATGGCTGAGGCAGCGAAATCGCGGACGCAATAATGCATTAAATTCCAGTAATCAATCACAAAAATCCATAGAACTTTTCAATTTATGGCGTTTTGACAGGCCAAATTCTCCAGCGGAAAATGATCCTAGTATTAATGATGTCTACCCGGAAAATGAGACGATACTGAGGCCAGATATAAAGCCCAGTACGAGTACGACAACAACGTCAACCTCAACCTCAACCACAACTTCAACAACCACCACGACACCGAAGCCTACAACCACCACACGGAGAACCACAACAACTACACAAAGACCTACAACCACTACAACAACTGCCAAGACCACAACTACGACGACACGCCGACCAACTACAACTACAACCACAACTGCATCTACCAGATATTCACTTCCTTTTACACAGCGACCTGTAGCTCCCGAGTGGTTAAGTAATGATATATTTGAAACAACCACACCCCTTGCCACCCCACCAACCACTAAACAGGCTACAATTACCACTACTACGACCACACGTAGGCCCAGAACTCGTCCTTATCCCCGCTGGAATGAATGGAGTGGCTGGAGTGATTGCTCAAGAAGTTGCGGTAGTGGTGTTCGATTTCAAACCAGGAAATGCATAAACAAGTGAGTAAAAAATTGTTTCTTATAATGAATTACTTAATTGAAGTGAGTATTGAATAATTAAATGAATACACAGAGGTGAATTTTGAAATATTGGACATTCAAATTTTGGAAATTGGAAATATATATGTTGAATATTGTAAATCTGAAGTGTAAATCTGTTTTTTGGTACATGGTACATGAGCACGAGTGATCTAACTGAGCAATAGCGACCTTTTATTTATTTTTCACAGTGACTGCGATGCAATTAAAATTCACCACGGAGCTTAAATGTTCGGATGTGGTGTAAAAGTGGTACCGATAAGTCAGCTAAAAAAGGAAGGGCACTGCTGTCTGATTCTGAGAAGCTTTCTCTAATCCTTTTGTGGGACGAACTTGAAAGCTAAGTTTTGACATATTGTTTAATTTAGATCTAAATTGATAAATCTACAATATTGTGATGCTTACGCCGGCTAGATCTGCGCTAACACCGATTGGCGTTATAGTTGTTCCCTTGAAGTATGACCGAGTGGGGATAATTTGATGAACTTAAGTGATTGGAATATCGTATGGATTCACGGGTTGTAAACAATGTAGTTTCTTAAAATTTGTTTAAAAAAATCAATGAGTGTTCGAACTCACGGGCGATGTGCTAACACCTTTTTTTTACACGGTACCTGTTCGATTTCTATGAACACATTAGTAAATGTTACTTTGGAAAATAAAAATAGGATAGTTTTTGTACTGAAGGCTCTTTTGCTAATGCACTTTCTTTTTTCTTACATCTGCTTAAACATTAGATGTAATATTATTAAAATAAATAAAGCAATATTTAGCTCACTGAAATAATTGTTTTCGTTTTGTCATAAACAGAGCGACGACAAAAAGTATTGATTAGTATGGAGAACTTATTGCACTCTTTTCCGCTCTCATTTAGAGTGTCTGAGTAAAAGAGCATAAACGAGTCTTATTCACTTTATAGAGTATTTCAATATAAATGCGCCATTCCACAATGTTATTACATAAAACATTACAAAAAGCATAAATGTTTCAAAAGGCATCAATGTTTCACATCAAACTTATGAATGGACCAAGTTAAGTTATTACACGATGCCATTTCTTGCGGGCACATTTTTCAATTTCCCTTTGTTGGGAATTTTCACAATATCGATACCTGCAACTTTTTTATCTTGTGAATTTTTTGTCTTTCGGTGTTATTGATTTTAAAACACCTGCGAATTATATGTTAGAAAATAGATAAAGCAATAAATAATAGAAAATAATGTAATATAAAAAAATAAATACCTAAATCTAATTTAATTTTCAAACACATCACAAACCAACTCAAATTCCAACACAACACAAAAGTAATAACCATGAAATGTAAAAATCAAGACAAAAGGGGAAAATACATAAAGAGAAATTGAAAAAAAAAATCCCTCGAAACACAATGCCAGGGCATTTCATGGCATTTTTCCTCTTCTCTTATTTATTTTCACTTCTTGCCTAACGAACTTAAAATTCACGAATTGTCTTGCAGGGATATATTCATCGTGTAATAGTGCTCTAATACTTTTTGAATCATTCGCCAGATGCCGCCAGTGCTTTTGAGTCATACAATTCGTTCCATGAGTTCTCTATACTATTCAATACTCTTTGGCGACACAGCCTCTACATCAATACCATAATACTTATTTTCAGGCAGAGACTATTGTTGTACAACAACCACGTATGTGATGCTAACACTGTGTGTTGTTTGCATGTGTTCACTTTGGTAGATTGCTCTACCCGTGCCTATAGATGTTAACACATAAATAATCAGAGTGTGACCAAGACACGCAACTAAAGTAAAACTTTATACAGATGTGTAGTTGAAATCTGATTTTGCATTTCGGGATTTTGTCCGATGACAGTGGCAATTAGTTAGTATGTGTATTGATGTGTCGATGGATATTTACTTATAAACATATGTGCACTTTCCCATTGACACTTTAGTAGATGAGGTTTTTTTTTGATTATATCTGTGTCTCGTTTTCTTCATTGATATCGTAATGAAATTGTTGCCATTCGTCTTGTACAGTAAGTGATTGCGTGTGGGCGTGTAGGCTCTTACTGTGTTGGAGTGGATTAGTGTTCGTATGTCGGGTTTTGTGTAAGTATGTCTATTAGTCTCAATGTGTTTAATAGACTTGTTATATAGTATTTGCCATGAATTCTTTTTTTTTATTTTTTGCACTTTTATGCCCGCTGTACACTTTTTGGGTATACTCTTTCTACTTTTATGTGCACCTTTTGTACACGTTTACACTTTCTGTTATTTTGTGTACACTTTTTGTACTTTTAAGTAAAATTTAATTTTTGCTATTTTTCGAGAATCGTGAAAGAATCAGTAAAAGTGGGTTTGACAGGACCAAATTATTGGTTTCGACAAGAAAAATAGCCACCCGATTGGATGAAAGAGTGAACGTGGATTAGCGTTACAGTTTCGATGTAGTGGATGAATTCATTTACCTCGGATCTGCCGTAAACAAAACCAATAACGTCAGCCTAGAAATCAAACGGAGAGTTGTGCTTGCTCCGGGCTAAGCAAGCACTTCAGATATGAGACCCTCTCTCGAGAAAGGAAAATCCAATTATATCAGACTCCCGTACAACCTGTCGTATTTAATGGGCAAACTCCAGGGTCATATCGCATGCTGAACATCACTGGGAGTCTTCGAGAAAAATATATTGCGAATACTATGTGGTCATTAAGATGGGACGTTTTGTATGGAACAACAATTTTGCATTCTGGCTCGGCAACAAACATCCCGATAATTTTTTTCGAAAATACCAATAACTTTAGATGAACTCTATCCCTAACAAAAATTCAAATATTCATTAGAGTTTCACTCCCCCTACGCAAATGTAACTTGGTTGCTTTAAAACATTTCCTTGGGCCGCTGATAGTGAATTCGAAGTCAGATAAGCGCCATCATGGTCCGTTGTCAAAATGACAATCCAATATGGCGGCAAAAATCCTAGAAGTGTTAAGATCCGTCAAAAACTTGTACAGAAATTATTTTGAGGTGGATGAATCCATTTCGTTGCTATCAAATCTAAGACTCAAAACGGCGGCTTCAATATAGCGGAGACTATTTTCTGATGTCGTCCCATTGGGGAATATATGTATATAGGGCACCTGTTACTGGGTTACTAGGGTACTGATCCAAAAATTCAAAACTGTATATAGGAGATAACATTAATGAACTGAGCTCGGAAAAATTTCACTTTTTATGGTTCAGGGTTACTAACCAGAATAAATGGCAACCCTAAAGAAGTGTGGCAGCTCTAGGCGAATTTAAGTTACTCTTTCGGTCTCTGTGTAAAAAGTTTAGATGTATTGCTGCCAAAAAAAATGTTAGACAAGCCGATATAGTTATTAGGCATGGATTAAATATTTGATCTAATTTTCCTAAGGGAAATAAATAAAATTATTGGTCTCATTGGCAAAAAGTCTCTGTTTGATCCCTTATGTTATTTGCTGCACCGCGGTAGAAAAATAATCGCCCCACCTTAATGGTAATATTTATAACAAGTTAACAAGTTCCTCAGTGCTCTTTACGATTTGTTTCATATGTTACAATTCTCATTCAAGTGATAAATTCTATAGAAATATACGTTTACCGCATGTGTATCCAAAAATATAAATCATATTACTGTTCCGATTGATCTTTTTGCAATTTCTCTTACTGATTTTTTACTTTGGTTTGATCGTTATTTTTATAGGAATTTCTTTTTAAGTTAACCCACATTGTTAATGATATTTATTATGATTTTATTCAATTTTTTAATAAAACTCGTTTCAGTAGCTGTTACATTCTTGAGTATCCAAGAATATTTCGAAAATTTGCATAATTTATTGTTAAAATCAATAATTTTTTTTAATATTCATATCAAGTCTGAAGGGGTCTTAAGGGGGTTGAATGCTCTACAATATACTACTGTGTAAATAAGTCATGTATTTTCTTAATAGTTTTCTGTTTATCAGTTCTGTACAATTTTATGGTCTCCGACATTTTGATTTACGTCACAGATTTCAAGAAATCGTACCAGTATCGCACATATCGTCTACTACTTGTTTTGGCGGGTGCGGTGACGCCCTCACTCACGTACTTGTTGGTGGTGTTGTTGATGATGTTAACGATGTTAATGATCCATAGACCAGTTTGATTTCTGGTTTAAAAATCCCTTAAAGGCCGCATTGATTGTGCGATATTGAAGTTGTCTGTCTATTCTAATTCTTGTCAAGTATCTTTGAAAATCAGAGGCTTCTGCTTAAGCTTCTCGTATGTGTTTCGTTTTGTGTCTGTTTTATTTTATATATTTGTGTTTTTTGTTGTTGGTAAATCAGTTCCATTGTTAATTTTGTTGCTATTGCAAAATTATTAAGAAAAATTTAAAATGCTAATTATTCGATTGAGAGTGTGTGATGTCGGATTCGATTGCCTCCTCCATTAGTGGGCAGATGTTTAGTCAGAATTATGTGTTAATTATTTCAATAAGCTTTCAATCGGTTTATATATAAATGGTTAACAGTAGCAAACAGTTAGAGAAATTAGATGATGCTTTATCGAAATGCCATAGTAGAAATTGAAATAATTTTGAATTTAAATTCCAAAAATTTTCACTGAAATTCAGGAGTTGCATTTGAACATTTCAATACAGGAATTAACAGGTAAACATTTAAATATATGATTGTAAAAATTAAAATATATTTTTAATTTAAATTGCATCAATTACAATTTTAAAATTTCATTTGGAATTTAGTGTAATTTCGTCGAAATTTAAAATGCACAAAGTGAAATTCAAAAACCCAGAAATTAAAATTCAGAAGACAAGAATTCAAATTTGATAAAAAATTAACATTAAATTCAAAAGACACAATTGAAATTCATAAGATCCAAATTAAATTCCAAATATGTACTGCATTTGCATTTCAAATCTCATCAATTAAAATTCAAAAGATGTCAATGGATTTAAATCACAATGAAATTCGAAACTTATCAAATATCATAAAAACAAAAAAAAAAATCCAATGAGTGTTCGAACTCACGGGCGATGTGTTAACACCTTTTTGCTACACGGTACCTGTTCGATTTCTATGAACACATTCGTAAATGTTACATTGGAAAATAAAAAACAGCGTTCAATCATATGATGACGTTACAGTTAAATAATATTAATACTTAAAATTATTTAAAGACCCAGTGCAAACACATGTGTCATTATTTTCTTGCTCAATACTTTTTGTTTTATTCCCACAAAAGTCAAAGAATGCAAAGCAACAGACACTTGTACATACATACATACATACACTGTTATATTAGTACGATATAACCGAAGATCAACATAAAATACTTTTTTAATATTACTCCAAATTAAAACTCCAAATTAAAACACTTCAATCTCGGCTCGCCGATATCGGATCGCCTTAATTTTTGGCCTAAACTCTTCGTCGAAACCCGCACTAGCTTTTTAATTCAAAAATTAATAAAATCGGCTATGAATTTCCGGAGAAAATCGCGTGGGAAAATTATATGAAAATCGCCCAATAATCACTTTCAATGCCGACTGCCAAGCAACGAACAAACAAACGATGATAAGACAAAACCGAAGATCAACATAAAACACTTTTTTAATATTACTCCAAATTAATACTCCAAATTAAAACACTTAAATCTCGGCTCGCCGATATCGGATCGCCTTAATTTTTGGCCTAAACTCTTCGTCGAAACCCGCACTAGCTTTTTAATCCAAAAATTAATAAAATCGGCTATGAATTTCCGGAGAAAATCGCGTGGGAAAATTATATGAAAATCGCCCAATAATCACTTTCAATGCCGACTGCCAAGCAACGAACAAACAAACGATGATAAGACAAAACCGAAGATCAACATAAAACACTTTTTTAATATTACTCCAAATTAATACTCCAAATTAAAACACTTCAATCTCGGCTCGCCGATATCGGATCGCCTTAATTTTTGGCCTAAACTCTTCGTCGAAACCCGCACTAGCTTTTTAATCCAAAAATTAATAAAATCGGCTATGAATTTCCGGAGAAAATCGCGTGGGAAAATTATATGAAAATCGCCCAATAATCACTTTCAATGCCGACTGCCAAGCAACGAACAAACAAACGATGATTTACTGTTACAAACCTAACACTTGTGTATGTATTAAATTTATAGTTTACTGCCCTAGACATCAAAAAACACATCAAAACACATCAAAAAAAAGTTTCCCATTACATCCCATTAAGCAATTGGGAAGAGCTCCTCATAACCAGTGAGCTGTGCGCTATCTAACTTTACACTCACTGATTAAGGAATACAGTTTTGCGCCGATTCCGGATGATATTTTGAGAAGATATTTCGTGCATACATACTCAATAGTGTCCCCGTCACTAAGCGGTGTGACCGCTTTAAATTCCTTTCCTTTCACTATAGCAGCTGTTGTAAGCTTGACAACTGTGGAACTTGCCATAGATGTCATAAAAACTTTGTTTCCTTACTGCTCCGTGGGATACAGATCTAGGTTGTTTCACAGTCGGCCGTTCTCCATTTAAATGAAATGTTTATCATATAAATATCTATTAATAGCTTTGTTCGTTTACTTTCCTAGTAAAAATTTGCAAGAATCTAATTTTGAGAGAGTAAGAACGATTGTACTCTCTTTATGAACATTTGCACAAAAAGTACGCGAATGACTGTGCCAGAAAACAGCTGATGTAGTTTTAATCTTTGTCACACACATTTTGACTTATAGTTGCATTACATATCTTTTCATAAAATGTATTTAAAAAAAATGAAGTATATTTTTAGGTCATTTTTGTAAGAATATGTATTATATTTTCCCGAAAAGGTAATTTTTTAAAGAGAGGTACTTCTTTTATTAAAAGCTAATGTTGTTTTAAAGGAAAAGGTACTAAGATGTACTTTCTGTAAGACTAAACCATAAGTGTATGCATTTTTTACAACCAAGTTCTCTTTGATGTGTTAACAGCTGTAGGCACGGGTAGGGCAATCTATCAAAGTGAACACATACAAACAACACAGCGTTAGCATCACATACGTGATTGTTGTACAACAATAGTCTCTGCCTGAAAATAAGTATGATGGTATTGATGTAGCGGCAGTGAACAAACAACAGGTGTTAACACATCGTCCGTGAGTTCGAACACTCATTGATTTTTTAAGACCAGGTACTTTTTAAAGAAGTGGTACTCTTTTTAGGAGAAGGTAACTTTTTTAAGAAAATTTACTTATTTTCAGAATGGCCACTTATGTCAAGAAACGAAAAGAAATGGTATTATTTTATTTTTATGAAAAGGTACTTTTAAGAAAAGGAGTTTTGGTAAAAAAAATAATTTTTTTAAGAGAAGGTATTTTATTGACGAAAATGATTTTTTTTTAAGAATTGGGAATTCTTTTAGAATTGAACCTTTTTTCCAGAACAGGTACAGTTTTAGGAGTAGGTCTTATCTTAAGTAGAGTTATTTTGTTTCACAAAAAAGGTACTCTTTAAAGAAAAGGTAATTTTTTAAGAAAAGGCAATTTGTTGTAAAAAAATGTACTTTTGTTAAGAAAAGGTACTTAGTTAAAAAAGAATAGTTTTTTTAAGAAAAGATACTTTTTGTAAGAAAATGTAATTTTTTAAGCAATTGTACTTCTTTAAGATAAGGTATTTTTTTAAGAAAATGTACTTTGTTTAAGAATATAAATAGTTATTTTTTTGGGAAAATGTACTTTTTTTTTAAACTTCTTTCACATTGGTTTTTCTGAATTTACTTTTTATTGGCGTCACTACAATACTACAGTATATACTAAACATTGGTTACAGGCTCCACCTAGAAAAATTCCCATTACACAGGAAATTTCCCAACATATGTTAGTCTAGACACAAACCAAATCAAGATAGTTGATAATACTGGGTTGTAGCATAATAGTGTTGAAAAAGAGTTGTTTAATTTTTTTCATTTAGCTCCCATCCCGCAACATGCGATAAGGAACTTCGTTCCGAAACTATTAAAAAGACCCTAATGAAAGCTTTATTCACATATTTTTTAGTTACTGCCATCTAGTCTTACCTTAAAATGATTTAGTAAAATATGTTTAGTAGTAGTAACTGTTCCTGTGGCCTAGGTTTATCCTTCAATGATATAAGAGAACAAAAACACAGTGTGAAATGAGTCATTTAGGGAATGGAATTCAGGAAGTACAGACAACTCTTAGGACTCACTAATTGTTTATGGCCTGATGGTGTTTTTATTTTGAACCGAAATAGTATTTGAAAAATGCCCCCAAAAACTATGTTTGTGAATACCCTTGGGAATTTTCGAGATATAGGGTCTTCAGTGAATTTCAATCAGACTGTATTTCGTAGATCATTTCCATCCCTCACATCGATTCCTTACGAATCCATTTCGTCCTTATTTCAAGAACTGTCAAAAAGTATATGGGAACGGGTCTCATGCTCATTAAAATGTTCCACGATCTTTTATTTTCCATTAATAGACAACTAAAATCAATAGAAAACCATTTTCTCGAGTACTTAAACCCTCAAACCGGCTAGTCTAGTTCGCTATCAACACACTGCTTGTGAAAAAGGACCAAGAGGACCGATAAGTTAAAGATATCGATTTCTTTTCTTTGACAACCCCTACTCAACTTTTCTGAGCAACATTTTTGTGGAATATTTCAATGTCCAAGAGATCCGTTCGTATGTACTTTTTTGACATTTTTCGCAATAACCACGAAAAGGACACGTAAGGAATTGATTTAAAAACAATAAAACAATTTTGAATTGAATTGATTTGAATTAGAATAGATATAAAGGACTAAAATGTTCAACGAAAAAAAGTCACATTAAATTTCACTGGAGACATCATGTCTCGAATGTGGTATCGACAAACTAGTTTTGGGGACATTTTTCAAATACTATTTCGGCTCAAAATAATAATTCCAACTGACCATAAAAAATTAGTGAGACTTTAGACGGGTGCGTCCTTTCGGGTTTTTAATACACTCTAAGGGCATCATTCACCCCCCTACAAGTTGTTGCACTGTGCAGTCAGCAATGCGAAGATCTTTCAAGCATCAGTTAAAGTCTAGAGATTTTCGTGACATATCGCTTTTGTTTTAGAGATTTTTTAATGAAAACGTAACCTTTTTTTCAGTGTATTGTAAGTAAACTCACAATTTTTTTGGGGATTTTTTTTATAATCGTATTGGCTGATTTATCTACATATGTACATAAAACGAAGAAAACAAACTTACAAACCAAAACAAAAATGAAAATAAGATAAAAACAAACAAGACGATCGACAAACAGACAGCTGTACAGACAGGTAGGAAGACAGACATACAAAGATTTCGACTGTTTTCTCTGTGTGAAAATAAATAAAATGAGATGGACTCAGCGAAGCGTTCAAGCCATATATAAAGACCTAACAAAAAGCCGGTATTCATTAGTCTATAAACTCAATCACAGCTAAGAAGACACGCAACATCAGTAAAATGGCCAAATTGTGGATTTTAAGCGTTTTCGCCGTAGTTGCCCTTGTGCAGGTAAGAAGAGCGGAGAATGTTGCTCGTTAAACCCAGTTTTGTAACTTGCGAGTTTCCTTTTACTAGGTCTCTGTGGCCCGTGACTTGGCTGAAGCCTTGAATGTCAACATACGCGAACAACTGAAACTGTATGATAATTTCCAAAAAGAAGCTGATGCTGTCCCATTTGCTGATGATTTGAAAAAATTGATCAAGATCACCGAAGAAGCCTTGAAAACTGAAAATGCCGACGAAAAGAAAAAAACCATCGATACCATCCACACCCAATTCGGTGCTGAGTTCAATAAATGGATCGGTGCTAAATTGGAGGAAGCCCAGGTTAACGATGACATTCGTGATGCCTCTCAATTCTATAGTTCGCTGTTGACTACCGACACCCCTCATGAAGCTGAAATAAAAAAAACCCTAAGCACTTTGGAGAATCTGCTCAAGGAATCGAACTTGCAACAAAAAGAAGCACAATTCTTGGCCTTGACCAAGTCGTTCTCACCCGAATTCGAGAAGTTCCTCAAGGAAAGCTCTTTGCCTGCCGTGAACAAACAATTGCAAAAGACAGTTGAATTCTTTGAGAGTCTGTTGCATGATAAGGATATCAAGTTTGCCAAGGAAATCGAAGAACTCAAGGTTAAGGCTGAAGCCGCCATTGGAAGCGGTGTCACACTGAAGGACAAGAACAAGGTTCTGCAAGAAGTCACCTACACGCCCAACAAGGAATTGAACGAGTATTTGCAAACGAAAAATATTGAATTCGCTTAAGGAGTGGAGTGTCCGTGACATGTGATTGAGTTTATTTTAATTTGTTTGTGTATTTTGAAAATTTGTTAAAAAAATAAAAATTTAATTAAAGTTAGAAGTTTAATATAAAATTAAAGAATATTGAAAATATGATGGGATTTGGTGAGCAATCGATAGGGAATTTGTTATCGATATTTAACGACATGACTGCCAGTCGCCAAGTGATTTTACAAGGATATATGTACATTCATTTGGCAGTTGTTGGAGGAGAGAATAAAAAGCAATATCCCATCCATAGAGTAATGCCGTATAGAGACGCTAACTCTCTCAGTAAATTATTGGCATTTGGTACGTTGCTGATGGGCGGTTGGATGTTGGAAAGTATTTATTGCATCGGATTTGCTTTAAATATTGCCTTAATGAACAAATCTATAGGCGCTAAGTAAGGACAAAGAATTACACGTAGCAAAAACCGGCCCCGGCAACATATTGCAGGAATCATGTACGTGTTTGCAAGCATTGTGTTTGGAAATGTGGCTTTGTAGGTTGAAAATTGCTGAAAAAAACCTGACAGACAACAAAGGAACAAAAACTCATCAGATTTTCAATTCATGAAAACAATGCTTGCAAACATATATGTATATGGTTCCTGCAATATGTTGTCGGGGCCGTTTTTTGCTGCGTGTAATACTTTGTCGTTACTTAGCGCATGTATACTTTTTCATTAATGCAATGTTTAAAGCAAATCCGATGCAAAAATGGCAAACAGTTTATAATATTATTAGTTTCATACAATGGGTAAAGATATTTAAACTAGCATAACTCTGAAACAGTAAATGCAAATTCAAAATTTTTGTTCACAAAATTGCTTGGAATTTTTCCGTCCTTTAAAGGGCATCATTAGTTTTTTAAATTTTCATTGAAATTTAAAGCAAATAAGATGCAAAAATGGCAAACAGTTTATAATATTTTGAGTTTCATACAATGGGTAAAAAGTTTACAATGGGTAAAAGTTTGGATGTTTTGCTTTAGAAATTTTCTCTTGCAAACTAAGAAAAACGTGGATATTGACTGAGTTTTAAGTACAATTGAAAAACTCCGGCAAAAACACTTTAACCTATCATCCTTCAAATAAAGCTTGAGCAAAAACAAATTTTTATTGATGGGAAACCCTAGGGTTCATCTGTGAATCTACATTCCCGAGACCTACGATTGAATCACGTGAATCTTCTACAGTAGACTTACAATTGCGTGGCCGTCGGTGGTGCAATAGCGCCTCTTGTTCTTGAGGTCCTGGGTTCGATCCCTGCTCTGACCAACTTAAAATTTCTTTCGACGGCGGTCACCTCGCATAGTGACGGCGACACAATCGAGTATTTAGCCATGAAAATGCTTTTCAAAAATACCGTTCGGAACCGGTGTAAAACTGTAGGTCCCAATAAGTGAGTATAAAACTGGTTGTGAGAAGCTCTTCCCGATTCCTTCATGGGATGTCATGGGAAACCATTTATTTTATTTATTTTTTTAGACTTACAATTGCTCCTAAAAACCCACCTCCAAATACATACGCTTGTCTATGAATCGACCTCGAAAAGTCCTACAATTGTTTGTGTGGATTAACCTCAGATGACTTCGATTGCCTCTGCAATCACATAATTGTTTGAAAAGGGGTTGTAGCAATTGCAAATTTGATTGCTATGACCGTATTGCGGTTGTCACAACCGAATGTCTGTTGTGGGCACTACATTCAATCGTGACAAACTCAATACGATTGTGACAACAAATTCGTGGAGAACAGCATAATTTATGGTTGCCACCATGCCTTTACAAACAATTAGTTCTGAGGCAATCACAATGCCATCGGAGAGAGGTATATCCAGAGACAGTCGTAGGACTTTCGAGGATCTATTTCGAGGACTATTGAAGGAGATTGACAGAGGTAACCGCAGGTATTATAAAGATGGTTTCACAAAGGCAATCGTGGTCCTGTAGTAGTAAATCCGCAGCCACAATCGTAGGCCTTGTGGAGATAAAGTCATAAAGGCAATCGTTGGCCTTGTGGAGGTAAGTTAATAGAGGTCTTGTGGAGGTCGATTCACAAAACGGAACGTAGGTCTTTTGGTGGCTGATTTACAGAGTCAATCATAAGTATAGACAAAGCGGGGGCCGTGACTGATCTTGTGGAAGTACATTCAGACAAGGAAACGTAGGTCTTGTGGGGAGGTAGATCCACAGAGGTACCGTACGTCGTTTGTGCTTAATTGGCAGAGGTATTATTGTATATGATTCGACCTGATGTTATTTCTTAGAAGAATATTATTCTATTTCTTACGAGCTACATAGATCAGGGTTTTTTTCCTGCAATTAGAAAAAATGTAAACAGTTGGCACCAGGATTTGAACTCACGTTGGCGGACGATCGTTTCGAAGTTTATGACTCTTCTCATTAGCGCCTAAGCGTTCTAGGCCAGTGATCGTGTTGTAAAGATTGTAACTAATTGCAGTTGTCGTCGTCGAGGTTTCTTGTTGGTCGTTGAGACCCCGATTCAAACAGTAATCTTATGGTTCTTTGGATGTAGATTCAAAGCACTAGTGGGTCTTGTAATTTACAGAGCCATTTGTAAGAGTTTAGGTATCGATTCACGGAAGTAATCGCAGAACTATGAAATTACTCATTAATGGTGCAAGCTTGCAGTCGTAGGCTTTTACCTGATTCGAGTAATCGCTAAAATTGGCGAGTCCCTTTAAGAAAACCCGAGTAACCGTTTAATAAAACAATCGATAAGATTTTAGAAAACGCACTTTTCAACGATTGACCTAGATTAATAACATCAAAGGACATTAGAGATGTCCAAAGAAAAAAATGTACAAAGTGTCGTGTCATTCCGTCCATTTACAATACTAAACATCATGAGTTCATGTATACACTTGAAGGACACACGAATATTAAGGTACAACACACAATGAATAATGAATACTAGAGTGGCATTTTTTCCCTTACTTTTGAAATTCAAGGATTGCCGGGCCGCATATTATGCCACTTGATGAAAAAATGTTATGCTATAAATTTGGGGAAAATTGGACAATGTTAACACGTCGCGCCCGAAGGTCAAAGTTCAAAAATTTTGAAATTATGTTTTTCTAAGTGACAGATTGTTGCAATATACTTATTTTTCGGCAGATTTTTGCGAAACTTGGTGGGTTTGCAACACAGAAGTTACTTTGTATCTGGTAAAAATTTAGGCAACATGGGGCAACGTTAACACGTAGCGCCTTTAGGTCAAAGTTTTTTTTTTTTTTATTTTTTTTTTATTTTTTTTTTTTATTTTTTTTTTATTTTTACCAGATAAACAACAAGTTCATAGTTACAATTCTACGAAGTTTGTGGTAAAAATCTGGTAAAAAATGAGTATGTTGCTCGAAGCTGACTATTGGAAATACATAATTCATCAATTTTTGAACTTTGACCTTGAGGAGGTAAGTGTTAACGTCGCCCAATTTTGTCCTAATTTTTACCAGTTTAAGAGGAACTTCACTGTTACATTTGTACCGAGTTTCATAAAAATCCGAATAAAAATTAGTATGTTTCTGCAAGTTGTCTATTGGAAATAGATAAATTAAAAATGTTTCAACTTTGACCTAAAGGCGCTACGTGTTAACGTTGCCCCATGTTGCCTAAATTTTTACCAGATACAAAGTAACTTCTGTGTTGCAAACCCACCAAGTTTCGCAAAAATCTGCCGAAAAATAAGTATATTGCAACAATCTGTCACTTAGAAAAACATAATTTCAAAATTTTTGAACTTTGACCTTCGGGCGCGACGTGTTAACATTGTCCAATTTTCCCCAAATTTATAGCATAACATTTTTTCATCAAGTGACATAATATGCGGCCCGGCAATCCTTGAGTAGAAAGAAAAAAAAATTTTCATACAAAAAAATGCCACTCTAATGAATACACACGAATATTACGGTACAACACACAATTAATAATGAATACTCATGTGTTGCACACTCAAAGAAACATGAATTATGAGTGTGACATTCGGTTGGTAGTAGTAATTTTTCATCATAGCACGAAAGTCGAACGGAAAAGTATTCCGAGTGCATAGTGTACTTAGTGTCCATTTTGTACAGTAGGTAAATTATTTTTCGAATTTTCTCATAAAATATATTGTAATATTGGAAAATAAATTGTAATAAAAACAAATAAAGAACAGCTAAGTGCTTTCAATTCATTTGAGTTAGAGGTGCTAAGCAACTCATTTGTTTTTTACATGGGAGAGAGAGCATTCACACAGTTCTATGCAATTTACTACAAATATCAAAATTTTTTCGTTATCAGTCAGTTTAAAAATGTTGGAGCATTGTGCTACTTTTACTATCAGAGTAATTGTATCAGAGTTTGTATTAGCCCGCGAGAGAGTTACTCTCCAGCCACAAATCTTGCCCTGGGCTTGCCATCCGGGGCCCCAAACTTGAGTGTCAGCTCGGAGCTGCAAGCTACTCACTCGACGGGGGTGCGCTGTATTGCAAGGGAAAGTCATACACTGTTTGATCAATGCAAATATTTCAAACTTTGTCAATATTGCTACCTACAGTTAATAGAAAGAACCAAGGAAAAGGAATCCAAACATAGTGCCCAATTTGTCGTGCCAATATCCAGGATGCAACACTTATATTTTGTTAATTATTAAAAAATGTATAAACGTTTCAATTCATTTCAATCTAATACAATAGATAAATGTTACGCCAAAAATATCAAAGGTGCAATATTACCATAATGTCTGTATTTCACTTCGTCTTTGGAAATAAAGCCATATGGCCTTATTTCTCAATGTGATGAGAAATATAGCCATAGGCAATACAGCTCTAGCTAATACTGTAGCACTGGAATTAGTACACAAATTGTACCAAGAAATACATAAATCGTACCCAAAAGTACATAAAATGTACCAAAAAAGTACACAAATTGTATCAAAAAGTACATAAAGTGTACCAGACTTACATAAATTGTACGAAAAATTACATGAGGTCTCAGGGGACACCCGGTTGGAACGAAGTTCCTTTCGCTTTATATTATGTACTAGTTAGTACCAACTTCCCTTCAAAAGTGAATAACGTGTACACAAAAATTACATAAAGTATTCAAATAAATGTGAGTTCAAATTTTACCCACGACTGCAATAATTTTTCACTAACCGAAAAACTGTTCTGTTAGCTTAAAAGGATGTAGAACTTTCTAGAGTACATGAAATAAAAAAAGTACACAAAATGCACCAACTAGTACACAAAGTGTAGCAACTAATACACAAACTATACTAATACGTAAATAAAGTGTAGCCACAAGTATAAGTACATAAAGTTTACCGAAAGGTGCAAAAACAGTACTAAAAAAAGTACATAAAGTGTACTATAAAGTACATAAAGTAAACAAAAATTTACATAAATTGCATAAAAAAGTACATAAATTGTACCAAACAGCCCATTAGTATGCAAAATGTACAAAAAAGTACATAAACTGTACCACAATAGTACATAAAATGTACCAAATGTAAATATAAGTAGATTTTATATATATATTGGGATTGGGGGGAGCTTCTGACAACTAGGGAATTTTACGCATTCTAATTTTTCATTCACTGACTGGGACCTACAGTTTGACACCGCTTCCGAACGATATTTTGAGAATCCCTTCATGGGAAACAGTTTTTTTCAATGTGTATATAGTTTTGGTGCACTTTGAGTACTATTTGGTATACTTTATGTACTTTTAGTACACTTTATGTACTTTTCGGTACACTATATAATATTTTAATAAATTCTATGTACTTTGTGAACCTTTTTTGTAGCTGGTTCGTGGGGACGCTTTTAAGAGAGTAATCCAAAATAGGCGTTGAAAATCCTAATCGACCAGCCTGGGGTTAAGGTATCACACCTACTATGATACAGGCTATGCAAGTTGTGTATAGTTAGAATGATTCGCTAAGTGATCACGAGAGTTCTCATTTTATAAATCAGAAGAATTCGGCTTCAACATAGATGCTCTAGTTCATCAAAAGTCCAATATTCTTTTAGATTAAGTTTAGTAAAATTTTGCCAACTTTATATCGCTTTTGTGCGTTCACACAAAACTTTGTAATTGTTTCCGATTTCGTTTTCTTAACGTGTCATACTGACTGAGACATTGCGTGATAGGTGTGGCATGACATGACACATAGTTAGAACACAAACCTATAATGACAAATTTAGCAACTTTATATTCCACTAGCGTGACGTAAAACAGAAGACACTTAAAAAAATATTGTGGTAAAAGCACAGAGAGTGATAGGAAAGCAACTCCCGACGACTTACAATTATTATGAAATAAAATTCAAATTGCTTTTTAAATGTTTAGAATTGTCTTTTGATATTTTAATATTAAGTTAATGTTTGCGGTTAAATAAGACGTCAGAAATGCAAATAAGAATTTGGTTTTGGTATAACATTAGTCATGATATAGATATTAAAATTTGTATTTTTAGTAGATAACGCATGACTTTTCATGAAGTTCACGTTCTATCCCTGTGAACGGGTTATACTTGAATAAAGTGAAGTTGATTGTACGGCAGAAAGTGATAAAACTTTTGTGGTGAATATTAATTGAGCTTTCTTGAACGCAGGTTTACGTTGAGTTTGTCATTCAGTTTGTAACAGTTTTAAAAACGCCTCGGAGATTTATTTAATCTTTGTGAAATATTGCTATTTGTGTCCGTCCGTCTAGCAGTCTGGTAAAACTTCGATAGATTCGAAGCGAAATGAATTAAGGTACAATCTGTCAGAAATATGTTTTATATTAATTGACGATTGTTAATTGGTATAGAAGTACCTATTTTGTTATTTCGTTTGAAAGAAAGTATGCAGGTAAAATTATATTTTTGTATCAGAAGTCGAAAAAGTTCTGAAAAAATTCGAAACTTTTCTAAAATATTTTTTAAGAAAAGTTTTTTTATTTTTATTGGATTGACTCTACATCCTTCATATAATTACTTTTGCACGGCGGATATAATTCAGATACTGTATAAAACCTAAACCTTACTGGTCTATAGTATGTTGCGAGTATGATTTATAACTTTACGCCACCGAGCCATGCCGCCGCCGTTTTTTTGAGTTTTTTGCCGTGCCGCCGCCGCCTGATTACGTAGAAATCGATGAATTAATGGCATTGTCCTGAATTACAATAGGCGTTGCAACCACAATAAGCAACAAACTATAAATTACACACAACAGAATATTTCTTAATAAATCTTAATTTCACCAGAATTAATATAGAGTTAAACGACAAGTTGAATTTTACATAACAACAGCCAGGCGAAATTGCACATGCTACAACTCCAACAGCCAGTTCAATTTCCTAACAGTTTCAAGTAGCCGCCGGCGATTTTCTCAGGTCTCCACGCCGCCGCTGAAGCAGAATCAATGGGAGTAAACCTCCAGTATGCTTTTTATAAAAAATAAATATTTTTTACTAGTGTAAAGAGGCGAAATAGCTATACCCCTAATAGCGAAATAGCTACACCCCTAATACAAGTGAGCAAGTTTTCTTATAAATTATAAGCAATATAAGTTTTTGATTAAAATTTAGTGCGAATACGATTTTTATAAGTTGTGTGTATGGATGTTTCAACATCCAGCTAGTATTTTTGTGACAATTGAACCATTTTATCCAAGGTTTCAAACCTGCCCCGCAATTCTGTAACATATTAACGATAAAAATTGGTAGTTAAATTGTCAAAATTCGAAAATTTTGTATTGAAATTTTATGAGTTTTGACAATTTAACTACAGACCTTGTCGTTAAAAAGTTACAGAATTCCGGTGCTGGACTGGTTACTTTAGTTTATTTCTTATCTAATTTGTTTTTTTGTCCCTTTTTGTAGTGTTTCTTGGACAATTTTGGAATTTCTTTCAACATAATTTTCAATATTAATGTCTAATGTTTTGTATATGTGTGATATAACGTTTAATAGCGTAGACAGACGACAGCGTTAATTTGCATTAGCAGTCTTAATTCAAATTAACTTGTGAATTATCCCCGTCCCAATGTGTATTAGCTTTGCCGTAAATGCATGAAATCAGAGTGCATTTATACTGCATTTAGGTATTTCAATATGGCAACACCGTCGACAATCAATCAGCTCAAGATGTATCTATACATAGAGGTGATAGCCGGAACACAGTTGAAGTGGAACTTTCTTGTGTTTGTTGTTTGCTTTGTTGATTTTATGTACTGATGCTTGACACCGCTGAAGTGGATGTTATTGCAACAACACCATCTGCTATCACCGTGTATTTGATACATCTTGAATCAGCTGTTGTCAAATTGTTTGCTATCGACAATTGAAAATGGATTTTGAAGTCAGCAAAGGAGAGTTATTTTAATTGTTTTTTGCAAAAAAATGAGCAATATTTAAAATCGAAACACATTTTTTCCATTTTAAGATTTCCAAGGGAAAGAAGCGAAGCGTGTGGTGTGATGGAGATGCAGAGGTTCTGCATCTGATGTAAAAGTCCAAAAAATTACTTGACAAACAAACAGTTGTTTACAAACAAACAGCTGTTTACTAAATGCAAAAACTGTCGTCTGTCAGGGCAAAATGTTAATTCACATTGGTGAGCTTTTAATGCAAATTAACGCTGTCGTCTGTCTACGCTATAAATTATTCTAAAAATATTTCATAGGATCAATTAAACTAATAGGATGATGGGTGCACCAGAAGAAGCCCATTGACCAATTGCTCCGGTCATCTTGGAAGGTAACTGGTTCGTGATGTCTATTTAGTGTACAGTTAGTCGGAACTTGTCATCCATCAAGTTCGTATAAATCGGAGATTTGATTCGTCAGATACTACTGGTGAATGGACTGACTCAATGTGTTATCTACAAATGAGTCAATTGACCACTCCTAGGCCCGGTAGCTAGTAATCCGGATAGATGAGGGTGGGACAGGTGGGTCGATGGACGGGCATTGGTATTTCGATTCTGAAACTGGTTGAGTGTCGATCGGTATATATTAATATTGATATATGTGGTAAACGGTGGTGCATTGGCAGTGTGTGCGGCTCTTGTGCATGAGACAGTGGGCTGGATCCCTATACTTACCACCTTACATTTCATTCAACGACGGTCTCCTCGCTTAGTGACGAAGTATTTGGCCGAGGCTTCTCAAAATACCTTTCGGGATCGGTGTAAAACTGTAGGTCCTAATCACAGAGTGTGAAATTAGGCAAAGCGCACAGCTCACTGGTTGTGCGCAACTCTCCCCATTCCCTTTCATGGGATGTAATGGGAAACCTGTGTTTAAAGTACATTTTCTATACTTTCTGTATACTTTTCTACTTTTGTGTAAACTTGTGGTACTTCTGTGTACAATAGGGTGGACCTTGTGTCGATATTTTGGTAGATGAGGGCTCTATTCCGTGCCTTTTTGAAAAAAAATGACAATGCCGAAAAAAAAAATTAAAAAAAAAAAACATTAGGGGTTGCGCACGAGCCGAGAAAAAGGTCCACTTTGCCAAAATTAGGGGGGAAATTGCCATAGGTCATCAGGGGTCACCCGTAGGGGGGAAGAATGTATGTCCGACCCCCATTAACTGTTTACCGCCAACATTTCCCCCCAAGACACCCACCCCCTATCTCCTCCCCTTAGGGGGTCACCATACAAAAATGGAGGTTGCTCAGTATTTTCGAAAAACACCATAGGTCATCAGGGGTCACCCCTAGGGGGGCAAAATATATGACCGACCCCCATTAACTTTTCATCCCCAACATCTTTTCCGAACAAACTTACCCTCTATCTCCACTCCTTGAGGGACTCCCCATACAAAAATAAAAGAAGCTGTAATTGAGTAGTACTACTAAGCACTCTTAATATAATATAGTCAAATTAACATATTTTTGTTCGCTGATGGGTATTTCTTGCGGTAAGAATCGATAACATGTAGTAAATACTGTTTCTCTTCTTCGCCTTGACACAGTATTCTATTATAATCTTGTATCATTTTTACTCCTCTTTCGGCAGTGTCGTTCACAACGCGCAAGTTATTTACAATTCTACGACTTTCTTGATAGTCTGCGCGAGATTTCCAGGTTGCTGGATTTGCAAGAATGAAATCTTGCGATATTCCAAATCGTACAAATAAATTTTTGGTATTATGAGAGACGAAGTTGCTCAAGTCTTTAGCCAAGAATTCCTCATTCACATCTTTGAATTTCACCTCGATTTTTTTAACGCTTGTGCTTTTGATTACGACGCGAGGAGCTGGGGGAACCGGGTCGTCTTCTTCATCTTCTTCACCTTCTTCGTCTTCTTCATCTTCTTCGTCTTCTTCATCTTCTTCACCTTTTTCGTCTTCTTCATCTTCTTCACCTTCGTCATTCTCATTTTCTAGCAATGCTTGGGCCATTTTGGCCTTCAACTCATTTGAAACCTTGTCATCGAAAAAGGCAAGGGCTATGTGCTCATCGGCGAGATACCATAGGTGACCGATAAATTTCTTTATCATTACCCGAGATAAATCCTGGTCAACGGACTTGTACTCGACGATGTCCTTCAAAAACTTCCAATCTTGATTCGGCGCCTCAGCTGCTCGAGAAGAACCAAACCAATCCTTGACGTAAAGTCGCACCACAAAAATACAAACGTGTCGAATACCATTCAATTCACATACAGATAAGTGAAAAGTTCTCCGAAACAAAAACATCTTGAGGCTGTAAATGGCTTTTGCCATCCATCGAGCATGGGAAACGGGTCGTGGAGGTCGGAAATGGTAATTCTCAAGTTTTTCACCCAGAAACAAAAGAATTAATTGTAGCATTTCTTTGTAGTCATCGCGAGGGTGTTTCTCCTTCAATTGATCTAAGCAAAACTTCTTTATGCCGACTTGCATTGCCACAGGAATTTTTCTGACGACTTGATCGTCTATCAAGCCAGAATGGAATGGTTTAACCTTTACAGCGTCCCATTCCTGTTTGAAACGGTCAAAGCAAGGAACGCCTGGTGCACTGGTCTTTCCCATTTTTGTCTCAAAAACTTCCCTTAGCACCAGTTCGTATACGTGGTGTCTGCAAGGTAAATATAAGATTTCTCTCTCCAACAGCCGCTCAAGAGGAACTGCGGCTCCGGAGAATGGGCCACTGTTTGTTGATGTCGTGTCGAAAGAAAGTCCTTGTATTCGATGTGTCATATGCCAAGATGCCAACAGTTGATAAACGGCATGTGCTATTCTCCGGCCTTTTCCTTTCCCATCTTCTACTTTGGGAACTCCAAGAAGTTGTTCTTTTTCTCCGTACGAGACAATTACCGGTAGACGGTCCACCTTCTTTGTACCCACAAAATCCAAACGCATTTTGGCATCCCAATGGACTACGAAGGATTTAGCTGCGACAAGCTGGAGATGAATGAAACGCGTTGAAGAATAAGAATTCTGAATGAGAGCAAATAAATCTATGCGATCTTACTTCTGGATTGTCTTTCACATAACTCAGCATGTTCTCTCGATTTGAACGCCGACATCTCCGAAGCGACGTACGGTTTATTGTGTATTGTTGAGGATCGCGTCCAAATGCTTCTGCCGCCGCTATCATAATGCCGACCGCGTCTCGGTCAGTCACTTTGCACTTGTCCAAAGCTGATAGGACTCGTTCAGTAAAACATTGTTTGTAACCTCTTCTGTCACCAACATTTGACGGGCCAGCTTCTGCCGGGAAGTTTTCGTCCTGTCTCCCATTATCATCGCTTGAATCACTGCTTGAAAATTTAACCACTGCAATTGAACGAATTTCATTTGAATATAAACATTGGACGAACACACAAAGCGCGAAATAGCTTACCGCCTTTAGCGAACCGATCTCTACTAGATTCCGTTGCACGTTTGCGTCGCAACTCTTCTTGTTCTTCGCGCTCAGCTTTTCTTTTCCTCGTTCGAGTATCAGTAGCGTCCACACCTCCCATAGTTCCTGGCCGGCCATCTTCTCTTTGCTTTAGCAGAAACTCAATGTCTTCGGTATTTGTCATTTTCTCAAGGGCGTTGGCGTGTGCGATGTCGAAAAGATTATCCAAGCTATCAGAAAACTATTCTCTTTTTCTCTAGTGGACTCAGTCTTTCTGTGAGATGACTTTCTTAAAGCATCCCACTCATCGTGCAGCGCAGCTATTTTTCTTGTAACATCTCCTCTGGCTTTCGTCGGAATAGCTGCTTGGCGCCAAAAAATCATCACTGCGTCCGCGACTATAACCGCACTATTTTTCTTCGACATGTTTCGTTTGCGAATGTTGAAGAAATGCATTCTTAGCACTTGCTTCTTCGACGGTAATTTGTTCCCCGTAATATTCATGCTTGGATAACCAATCAAAAAAATATCGTCGCGCGATCTAAGTCGTGTTGTCATCTTAACTTTTAAAAAACGGGAGAAAAATCAATTTACTTTTCGCGGTCGTCGGCACTTGTTCAATGACAACAATCGATGAATGAACTGCTATTTATAACTACTACGTATTTTGGAATATTTTACTGCCAGGTACTGATGAATGGGGGCATCTGCTAAGGGTGCCTATGTACCTGATTCAGCACGTGTGCGTTTCAAATTTTTCAAGACTTTCCAAACAATGACCACTCTTGAATATTGGTGGAATTTCTGTAAAAAAATCAAAAAAAATCTCGATATTGTGCAACTGTAAATACATAGATTTTCAGTATTTTTGTATGGGGAGTCCCTCAAGGAGTGGAGATAGAGGGTAAGTTTGTTTGGAAAAGATGTTGGGGATGAAAAGTTAATGGGGGTCGGTCATATATTTTGCCCCCCTAGGGGTGACCCCTGATGACCTATGGTGTTTTTCGAAAATACTGAGCAACCTCCATTTTTGAATGGTGACCCCCCTAAGGGGAGGAGATAGGGGGTGGGTGTCTTGGGGGAAAATGTTGGCGGTAAAAAGTTAATGGGGGTCGGCCATACATTCTTCCCCCCTACGGGTGACCCCTGATGACCTATGGCAATTTCCCCCCTAATTTTGGCAAAGTGGACCTTTTTCTCGGCTCGTGCGCAACCCCTAATGTTTTTTTTTTTTAATTTTTTTTTTCGGCATTGTCATTTTTTTTCAAAAAGGCACGGAATAGAGCCCTCATCTACCAAAATATCGCAAAAATGTCATTTCAAGGTCCACCTTAGTGTACAATGATGTGTACATTTGTGTATACTTTTTGTTCATTTCTCTATACTTTTTGTACCTTTGTGTACCTTTGTGTACTTTTTTGCATTTTTGTTTAATATTTTGCAATTTTAATATTTTTTGTACACATTTGTTTTCTGTATACACTTTTTCGTGCCCTGTTGTTCCTTCGGGTATACTTTATGTACCTTTGTTTTTTAAGTAAAATTGTTTATACTTTCTGTATACGTTTTCTACTTTTGTGCAAACTTGTTGTACTTCTGTGTACAATTTTTGTATGTACATGTTTTGTAGTTGTGCGTACATTTTCGAACATTTAATATTTTTGTGTACACTTTTGTTCATTTCTGTGCACCATTGTTTTTTGCGTACACTTTTTGCACTTTTTTGTGCACCTTTGTTCCTTTGGGTACACTTTATGTACTTTTTGTTTTTTCAAAGTACATTTTTTATCAGGAATGATTTCTTTTTTATTCGGCCTTTTTATTGGTACCTTCTGTATACGTTTTCTAATTTGTGCAAACTTGTTGCATTTCTGTGTACAATTTTGTGTATATTCGTGTACACTTTTTCGTCTTTTATGTACACTTTTAGTAGCTCTGTGTATATGTTTTGTATTTTTGTGTACATTTTTGAACGCTTAATATTTTGTGTACACTCTTGTACATTTCTGTGCACTTCTGTTTTTTGTATACACTTTTTCGTCCACGTTTGTTACTTTTGGGTACCCTTCATGTACTTTTGTTTTTTTAAAGCAAATTGTTTGTACATTCTGTATACGTTTTCTACTCTTGTGTAAACTTGTTGTACTTCTTTGTACAATTTTGTGCACATTTTTGTACACTTTTTTCTTTTATGTACCCGTTTTGTAGACTTTTAGTACCTCAGTGTACACATTTTGTACATTTGTGTTTCATATTTTTGTGTACACTTTTGTACATTTCTGTCCATCTGTGTTCTTTTGAATGCACATATTCCATTTTTAGTGCATGTTGTTTACTTTAGGGTACACTTTATGTACTTTTGTGTACACGTTTTTATCGTTTGTATAGACTTTTTATAGTATTGTGTAAAGTTTTTGTAGTTATGTGTACTTGTTCGATATTTTTGCGTACACTTTTATCATTTGTGTGTACATTTGTAGAAAGAGTCGTTTACAGCGGTTTTAAATAAAACTAAATTCTTGTATCCGGTTTCCTGAACAATTAATAATTCAATCAGTCTGAAAACCGGGGGTTTTAAGAATATATTTACCCATCCATTCGGAGACCGGTTTTTACAAAATGCTGGGTTTGTTGGCACTTTAGTCATCTATGAAAAGGGAGCTCTTGTCGGGTCCTGCAGATTGTATGTAGCTCTTCCCAATCTCTTCATATAAGGTAGTGGTAATATACTTTCTTTTAATATATGTATATAGCATCCCAACTACAAAAGAGTCATAACCCAAAATGTACAAAATTTCAGTAGAGACAAAAAACTGGTTTTGGTAATATTTCATTTCATTTATTTACGTCTATGGAAATACATCCTTAAAAAACATGACGATTTTTGTGATGAAAGGAAACAGAAAAGTACGACCGATTTTTTTTAAAAGAAAAGAATTAAATTCTGAGAATTTTGAGTTATGAGCTTTTTAGTCTTAGGGTCCATTATAATCGACCCCATGCAAAATACAAATGTTTATATTATATCTGTACCCAACAGCGAAGAGAGATGCCCCAACCTACAGATGCAATTTTCATTTCAAATTAGTATAGGGCACCATAGGAAGAGGAGGCCTGCACATTTTCTTTCTATTGACAGACCTGGTCGCTGGTCTGCAGAGATAAGGCCTCGTAGTAGGCCTTCCCTTTCATGCTGTTTAGGAAGTCTGCTAGTGGAAGTCTTTCTAAGAAGACTGCAAAGGAAGGGCTGCTAGGAGGCCCGCAAAAGAGCTGTTTTAGAAAGACTGAGGAAAAATAAAAAATATATACGAATAATTTCCATACTTATAATTTTCACACATTTTATGTCTAAATATGAAATTTTTATATCCAAATTATTAACATTGTCTTTGAACATTATAAAGATTTTTTTTTAAATCCTAAGGATTCTAACACACGACCTCAGCACTTGCAGCAGGAAGTGATATCTACTCGGCTACAGGATGTTGTGATTTTCTAAGACGTATTGCATACATATCACGAACAACAGCATCCCTCTTCAAAGAGTATGCACTTTTAAATAGAGAAGAACATTTTCTCATGGAGTGGAATGCCTACAAAGAAAACGAGTAAATGCGCATCCGTTCTGCCTTCCAATAGTATGCCTCTCGGCAGGCCAGATTAAATAAGGGAAGTGTGCATACCTATGGGATAATTTCGAATGTACAGAGCCTCCTGACAGGCCTGCATTCGGAAGGGAAACAAGCATGTCTATCGGACTTTTTATACCTTTAGATGAGGTGTTTTTCCAGGCCTTCTTCAAGAAGCGAAATGTGAATGAGGGGCTGTATGAATGCCTGCTAGGAGAAGGCTTAGTTGAATGTCAAAAATCTGGGTAGTTTGTCACCATCCATTTTAGTGTACTTTATTGGAAGGCTGTCTGTTATGCTGCCGTAAAAAAGGATCGTGATATATTTGAGTCTTCGTCGGTCTGGACTCCAAACAGAAACAGAAGCAATGTGTAAGTAGCGACAAACAATCACTCTGCACAATAAAATAAATATCTTCGGTTAGTGACTGGTGTGAATACACACCGCAGTGGCTTAACGGGCTAGACGCTGCTAGAAAATAATGCTTCACAAACATCGAAACGATCGTTCAGCGAATGTGAGTTCGAATCCCACCCGCGGCATTTACACTTTTTTCACTAACCGGAGAGAACATGATCTCCTAGCCTAAAGGAAATTACAACTTTAGAAAAAAAAAAAGTTAGTATCTACGGCAGAGTTGCCATGGCTCCGCAAAAATTATTTTTTTTTGCTAATGTTTGGATCTCAGAAGTTCATCTAACAACTGCAATTTTTCTGCTGTAAGGGAACATCAGAACCTCATTAAATCTGTACTGCATTTTAATATTTATTTGTTTCTAATCGTGACTCATTGCGAAAATTGAAGCTGAACTGATTTGGTTTCCTTATGAAAACCCTAAGCGCCAGCCCACATTTCGTGTAGCTCCCATTCCAAATTAGTAACTAAGAATGGTTTTAGGTTTGTGTGTTTTGATTATATATATCTGTTAACAACAAGTGCCACTAGTTCCGAAGTAGTGAAAAGGGTGTAGAACTGGTCCACAGACTACTTCCAAAGAGACAGAGAGGGGACCACTGACTTCACAATGTTAAATTCTGCAGTTGTTTGTACGGAGAAGAAATAATATTTTGAAATTACCACATAACATGACCAAATTTGGCAAGTTCATATGATTTTGTCAAGTTTACAATTCTATATTTCTAAAAAAACCCGTTACTATCAACTATTATATTTTTTTGTATACCATTTTAGAAAAACTGTATTATAATTCAAAATTATATCAGTGTACTTCCACCAGAATGTTTTTAAAGTTTATAAAAACGCGTGAAAAATATAAATGGCACGCAATAATTTCCAAAACTTTCAATTGCTCGGATCAGATCCGATATTAAGGAAATGAAAATTCAAATATTTTTAATAATTGTGTTTACAACTTTACTACAAAAGGTAAATTCATAATCCTTTAGTCATCCTTAAACACGAAAAATACTTATTTACATCTACACTCCCTCTTCTGCAGTATGTTGCATCTCAGTCCACCAACGTTGGCGAAGAAGATGAGGAACATGTAGACAATCGTTTGAAACATTACGTACAACGTTACAATATAATAGCCAAGCATATCGAACCAAAGTTCGTAACGGATTTAGAAAACCTTAAGGCCAGATTTGAGTCGTCCATTGCCAAGGATTCCTTAAAGGAGAAAGCACAACTCTTAAAGTCCTACGAATCAGGACTAAATGACGATTTTGCTCAATATCTTTTAACGGAATTGGATAAACAGTATATGAATGAGGATATTCAAATACACAAATGGTACGTCCAGGAACTTTTACCGTACGTCGGTGATAAATTTTCCGCTGAGAGTATAACGTTTGTGGAGAAACTCAAAGATGCTCTCTCATCTGAGGATTTAGAAAAAAAATTTGATTTGTACACAAATGCCGCCGATAGTTTGTCAGATGATTTCTGGGATTATTTATATAGTGATCCGGAACCAATTCCTGTCTTGAATGCCCATTTGAAATTCTTCCAGGAATATATTTCATATTTACTGCAAGACTGTGTGGTGGATAAATACGAAACGGAATTGAGGTCTTTGCTGAAAGAAGTGGAAGTCACTCTGGCGGCCAAGGATGAAACGGAGAAGTTGCGTGTTTTGGATATATTCGATGACATGTCAACAGAGTTTGGAATTTTCATGAATGAGAAAGTGATTGGTTATGAGATTTATAAATTTGGAGAATAAATAATAAAGATCGGGATGGAAGTAGAACAAAAAGCTAAAGTGATTTAACAATTGAGTTGACAATTTTGAAAGATAGTGGTTTGGATTAGGACGCAGCAACCGTGAGATTATCATGAACGGTAAACAGAGCGCTGTACATTTTCGGATTCACTGCTGATAATCCACAGTTCAGATCAGCTTCCTCAACATACGGCGACAGGGCATAGAAATGAAAGGCGGGTAAAAAGCGACGTCATCAGCCAAAACTAGTGATTTATACCCAGCGGCGGACGTCATGAGCTGGAAGGCCTGCACAGTAGGGTGCACCTAACGCCCCGTTATTTTCAAAAGTTTGTAGGAAGTGTTTGTCCCTATGTTTTCTAAATGTTGCTGGTGTTGATCTCTTGCGTAAACTGTCTCATGACTGCACTTAACGTGTCACGTTCCACCGAGGTTATGATGGATATGGTCAAAATTCTTTCGAAACAAAGAAATGGTCTAAATGTATGTCACATAAATGCACAAAGTTTAAAAAACAAAATTGATGAGCTTAGATTAACGTTTGAAAATTCTTTGGTTGACGTTATTTGCATTTCTGAATCCTGGTTCGACGATGCTATTCCTGACAGTCTGGTATCGCTGAATGGATATAAACTATTTAGAGCTGATCGGAAAAAAACGCGGTGGAGGGGTAGCAATTTATGTAAAAATTAATATCAATTGTAAGCTTGTAGCTAGAAATGAAGAGAGCAAAAAGATTGAATTCTTGTTCATCGAGATATCTGCAAAGGATCGCAAACTGCTACTTGGAAGTGTTTATAGACCTCATCGTTCTATACCCTACGACAATTTTATAAGGCAAATTGAAGTTATGACTGCAACTTATAGTGATGTCCTAATTGCAGGTGATTTCAATTCAAATCTGCTAGTAGACCAATGCTTGAAAGAAAATATGTACTCTTTTGGATTAAAAGTCATCAACAACGTGTTACCCACACATTTCACAACTTCTTGTAATACATTATTAGATCTATTTATTGTTAACGATACCTCCAAAATATTACTTTACGACCAAATTTCGGCACCATGTTTTTCTAAGCATGACTTAATATTTTTGTCATACAACTTTAAGCCAAATATTGAAACACAGACCTTAATGTACCGCGACTATAAAAATTTAGACTACGAAGCTTTACGGGAAAATATTAACTATATTGATTGGTGCAGGGTGTACAATATGGTATCAGTCGACGAAAAAGTAGATTTTGTGGAAGGGAACATAATTAAACTTTATGACATTGCTGTACCTTTAAGGACAAGGATACTTAACCCGCAGTCTAGACCGTGGTTTAATTCAAATATAAAAGCCCTAATTAGGAAAAGAGATTTTGCTCACGGTCGCTGGAAGCGTTTTAAGTCAACGGATTTACAGCAAGAGTTTAAAACTGCAAGAAGGGAGGTTAATTGTGCAATTAGAAGGGCTAAATTTGAATATTATGCTAAGTGTTTCAGTAAATCAATTGGTTCTAGGGCAACGTGGAACAATATAAAGAAGATTGGAGTCTGTTGTAAAGAAATGTCTGATGTATCTGTAGACGTTAATGAACTGAATAGATCATTTGTTAACGCACCTATCGTTTCTGCCAACACAGATTTTTATGAACTCTCAGACACGGAAGATAGCCGTGACGCTTTTGAATTCTCGTGCGTAAGTCAAAATTATGTCCTTCTAAGTTTTTCAGCAGTAAGGTCGAATGCTACAGGTTGTGATGATATAAATCCAAAGTTTGTAAGGTTAATTCTCCCACAGATCATTTCGATTATTACACATCTCTTCAATTTTATTATAATGTCAAGCAATTTTCCTGAAAGATGGAGACATTCGAAAATAGTCCCTATTCCTAAATCCAAGACGGAATATAGACCTATTGCAATACTTCCGTACTTATCCAAAGTCTTTGAAAAGGTGTTACACTACCAGATGTGTTCATATATTGAATCATCAGCATTGCTCGTGGAAAACCAGTCTGGCTTCAGGGCAAAACATAGTTGTGTTACCACATTAACGGATGTTGTGGAAGACTTACGACTTAGTATTGATGATAAGCGAGTGAACGTGCTTATTTTGCTTGACCATTCCAAAGCTTTTGACACTATAGACCACGACATGCTAGGATTTAAACTTGGAAATTTTTTTAATTTCTCTAGGACTTCTGTGAGCTTAATAAAGTCTTACCATTTTAATCGGAGTCAATCTGTTTGTACGGGGGCATCTGCTTCGCTTCCACTGCTTTTATCTAGAGGCGTTCCCCAGGGGTCAATACTGGGACCCTTGCTATTCTCGTTGTATGTAAATGATCTCCCGCAACACATACATAGTTGTAAGACACATACATATGTACGCTGACGATGTACAACTGTACACTAGTACACCAATTGAATTATTGGGCGAAGCCGTCAACAGAGTGAATGCTGACCTTCGGTCAATATGGAATTGGGCAAACGCGAACGGGCTTTCGTTGAATCCGTGTAAATCAAAGTGTCTTGTGGTCCACAGTAAGTCATTGAACTCTACGTTTGACGTTAATATAACTATAAACGGACACAAAATTGAGGTAGTCTCAACCGTTAAAAATCTGGGTATTATAATGAACGATACGTTAACATGGAGTAATCAGGTTAACAGAGTTACCAGTGTTATTTATGCTAAGTTGCGGACCTTGTGGCAAACGCACTATTTCACACCTCCCAAGATTCGAGTATTGATTGCTAAGGCCTATCTTATGCCGTCTCTTCTTTATGGCTGTGAAGTATTTGCGAATTGTGATTCAGTCAGCAGAAATAAGCTAAACACAGTCTTCAATAACATTTGTAGATATGTATACGGTATTGGTAAATACGATCATATTTCCCAGCATTCTATCAAACTTTACGGTATCACTCTAGATCAACTATTTAAAGTTCGAACCCTATTGCTCCTTCATAAAATAATATACTCTAAATTTTCAACGTATCTCTTCCGACGCCTTACTTTCACAAGATCAAGCAGAGGAATGAAACTTATTCCCATTCGGTACAAAACACTGACATCTGAATGGCAATTCTTCATAAACGTCATGCCTCTGTGGAACAGTTTATCACACTCAATTCAAAAAACCAGCAACATTACTCAATTTAAGACACTTCTTTTCAATCATTTCGCATGAAACACAATATGTTTTATTCATTCATGTAATTCTTTTATTCACTCATGTAACTCTTAAATATTTAGTTCCTGACTTCATAAAAGTATAAAATTAAATTGTCACATAGCGTCATGCCTTGAGGCCTTAAAATTATATTTTATTTTGTCGTAGTATTGTATAGTATTGTATTGTATTATATTATTCAAATGTTCTTATTATGCTTTTCTTCTTCATTAAAAATTCCTATACTGTAATTAATAAGATTTAAATCTTGTTGTATAGGATATCAAATAAATAAATAAAATAAATAAATAAATAAATGTTTATTTTGTTACATATACTAAAGGAGAATTGCTTAAAAAAAATTGTAATTTTGGAACATCATTTATGTGGTCCACCACCCACTTTAAATTTGGAAAAAAAATACGTTAGGAATTTTATGTTCATATTGTTTAATGAAGCAATAAGGTTACTAACAAAGTGTAGACACTGTTACATTTTAATATACATCTTTTAATATCATAGTGAGATTACTGGCTAATGTGGCTGGTGCTCAGTTGCAACACTTATTCAGTGTCTTTTTTGCGTTTACGCAGGTTTGGCTGCTGTTTGCGATTTTTTTCAACGACTTGCAGCACATTCTGGTAATAGTCTTCGCCTTTGGATGCTGCTAGGAAATCAGGGCTGAGTTTTACACCACGCTCAGCACAATCGTTCACAACATTTAACGATTGTATGTTAATCAATGATTCTTGGTAGGAAGCGCATTCTGGCCCTATCTCAACATCCGTTGTCAAGAACTGGGAATCTAACTTCAAAATATGAAATACAAACCAATACTCTCTCCCAACTAAAGAAGCAAGGGTTGTTGACAAAGTAATTGCCGTTGGAAACCTCGGCTTTCCAAATTCCGTTCCAAAGCTATTCTTCGGTATGGTCAGATCAGTGCCTGGCTTGACAGTTAGCATGCGGGCAGCGATAGCTTTTCGTGTTTCTGCCGGCACCATTTTGCTCCAAACTGCAAGTGGCACCATCTCTTCAGTTAAATGCCAAAGGTGGTTTTTAAATGCACGAACTGCACTCTTGGAGATCACAGAATTTACATCCTCATACTTCAACAGAGAGTGAAACAACTGCAAGTCATTCCAGGGCGCATCAACAGCAGAATTGCAGGTTAACCACCAGGTACTATAAATAAGTGTGGCAAAATTCACAAATTCCCTCACCTTTAGAACTTTGTTGTTATTGTCCCAATAGGTAGTTCTTGAATCTGCTGCTCGAACAGACTTATCCTAATGCTGTATATCAGCTTTGGTCAGCTGGTCGTCTAAAGGATGGCTTTGTTTGCCCATCTAACTCATTCTGAAGGTAGAGATTGCACAGGTTTAAATAAAATAAAAATAAATGGTTTCCCATTACATCCCATGAAGGGACAGGGGAGAACTTCTCACAATCACTGAGCTGTGCGCTTTCCAGTTTTCACTCACTGATTGGGACCTACAGTTTTACACCGATTCCGAACGGTATTTTGAGAAGCTGTTTCATGGCTATATACTCGATAGTGTCGCCGTCACTATGCGAGGTGACCGCCGCCGAAAGAAATTTTAAGGTGGTCAGAGCAGGGTTCGAACCCAGGATCTTATATACAAGAGCCGCGCACACTAACCATTGCACCACCGACGGCCACTTGCACAGGTTTACAAACTTGATCATCTCTGGCCTTCCCTTCCCTGATCACAGATTTAGTTTTCTCTAAAACACAGTTTCTCAGTTCACCTATAAAGCTTTGCACCTTCTCACTGTATGAACTACAGTCGAACCGTGACAATGGCATACGTGTGTCACCACAAGCAGTTGTCTTCAACAAGGAAAAATTCTTACGAAACCTTGTGAAGAGGGTAACATCTCGTGACCGCGATACTTCAATCTTAAGGTCATCAAAAACATGTGACAAGATAACTTCCCCAACATGGTGGCGACAGGCTGACCAAAGAAGACCACCACCTAACTGCTTCTGAATGGTTACATATGCTGCAGTCATATGCCCTGTGTTGGATGCTGTTGTCTCAAAGGTCATGTTGATGATGGAATCGGTACAGTGCCAAGAAGCCAGCCAGCGAACAGTAAGATTAGCAATGATATCTCCAAATGGTCCACCTGTTCCTGTCTGATATGCTGGAACACCGAGAAGCTTGAGTTCACTATTATTCCCCACTACCACTGTAAGTCTTTCTTCCGTTACATGTTGGTTAGTCAATGATGGCATAAGTTTTGAGTCCCAATGAAGAGTTGCATATTTTGGAGGAATTCACTCTTCCTTACTAGTGTTCGTTATCGTATTTACAACTCTGTGTCGATATTTATCTGCTGTTGTGTACGAATTTGCAATCTTAGATGTATCTCCACCTGCCTCTTCTATGAGCGCTTTAGTGTAAGCGGCCTGCTGGGTTGGCGTCATTTTCAAACGTGTTGCTAAGGCAACAAGTTTCGGCCGCTGCATGATATCATGTGGGTTGAACGCGGTAGTTCCAGTGCGTGCAGTACGATGATGACTTCTTAGTGTACTACTCGTTGAAGGACCTGAAAATGGTGGCTCAATATCTACATCTTCTACATTTTCTACGTCTTCATCTTCAACACCACCAGGATCCTCATCATCACTGCTACTACTGCTATTGGTTGTTCTTGTAGTACTGATGTTCATCTCATTTTGAATTCTCTCATGCCGATTTGCCTCTGATAGCTCACGGTCGTCACGGTCCTGACGACGTTTGACTTTTGCAGCCAATACTTTGTCATGTGTGAGTGTAGAAAATGCAAATCTTCTGCATTCTTGATTAGGTTCTCCACATTCACAGGCCATATAGGAAACGTTTTATTTAAGAAATCTTCCATCTGCTGGACCTTATTGAGTGAAGATGGAGTTGCTCTACGATTGCAAGGAATTGCCCTGAGCTTTGCGTTGTCATCAAGAAGTTTTATCATCTTCTCACAGGACTTGCGTTCACTAATCATTGGAATGTTTGCTTTCTCATAGAGCACTGCTGTTATCTTTGCTAAGACAATCTTGGCTGACTCCCATTTGGTACGATTGATGTGAGTACCTTCTTCAAGATGGTACATCAAACAGCGCAAGACTTGCAAATTTGTTGGAAGACGTGACCCAGTAATTGTACAGTCTTCTTCTGTTATTCCACTACCCTACCAAGGCCAAATATTGTTGAGGACAGTCTTGTTGTTGGCTTGTCCATTTTAAAATCGCTCTAGAGAATAATAGGTGAAAAATATGCAAAATCAGTATTATAGTTTAAATTAAAACTGGAATAAAAGGTGAAAAATCGGTAATTTAAAAGAAAATATGTCATAATTTTCGCCAATTTCGTTATTTTTACCAGGAATTCTCAGTTGCAGAAATAACTTACCTGTAAAACCACACATCAATAAAAAAGTGCACCTTTCTTTTTTCACTTTAATTGACTGTGAACGGAGTATATGAACGGCATTCGCAAGAATGCAGTCATAAAAATAAAGCAACCTTTTGTTTGTTACTCATTTTTTCTCAATCATGAGACCCATAAAAGTCATCAAAATTTTTTCCAAAGAATTTTGTACGTATTTTGAAATTCATTCAGTGTGCCATTATCCAAATTCATTGTAACATGAAACCAATATTCTTGTAATAAAACGAAACGCGTTCATCGATTTTCATGATCCATGTCTCATTTTGTTCATAGGTTATGAGACATTACGTGAAAATAATAAGACTCTGCACTTTTTTTGCGTTTGTGATTTTTCATGATTTTTAAAATACAAAATTTTAATTTTTTAAGCAAAAAAAAAAAATTTCTTCATAAATTTATTTATGTCTGCAAAACTTTTGATTATGTGGGTATTATATTATCAAGGATATGAAATTTTAGTTAGACATGTTACATACCGTTGGAAAGGTTAATTTGTCTAGTTTCTCAGTATAAGTTTTATTTTTAAGGTTTTGGAAACACACAAAAATAGACAAAAAAATTCAAAATAGTGCATTTGCTAAAAATTTAAAAACCGTTGTTTTGAGTTACAAAAAAAAAAAAAAAAAGGCCATTTTTAAAAAATGTTGAACAGAAGTTTTCACTTTGCAAAAAAAATTCCAAAATTTTTTTTTTTAATTTTCATTTATTTTTTTAAAAACTAAACACTAAAACACTCGGGACAAATTTTCCTAAGGACAATAGGTAAAGATTCGAAAAGACACCGTTATATATCTATACCATACGTTAATAGTATGAAAGTTCATGAATGAGGTGAACAAACTAACCCACTTCTGAAAAAAAAAATCAGGAAATCTTTTTAGCCCTAATGGAATGTTTTAAGACTAGGGACAAGACATTCCATATCAAGTGGTGCGTTAGGTGCACCCTACTGCACATGTATTCTATAGAACACGACAGGCCTTCCCTTCTTGTCTTTTTAACATTGCGTGGCATTGGGAGGTAAGACCTTTCATCCCTCTCTACAAGAAGGCCTAATGAAGGCCTGCAAAAAGTGTAGTTTTAGAAGGACTTACGCAAAAATTAAAAACAAATAAGTATGAGAATTATTTTCATATTTAAGATTGATACTTTACCAGTTTTAACACTTATACATTATTTATTTTTAAATCTGCAGACTCAGAAATCGAACATACGACCTTAGTATTTATAAGTGGAAGCTTTATCTTTTATTTATCTTTTTATGTTTTATGATTTTGCAACGACGAATTGAGGGTTTCATGAACAACAGCGTCTTCTTGCATTCTAGTAATATGCCTATGGAAGCCTTATAAAATCATGCACTTCGCAGGCCTTATTAAAGAAGGCATTACCAAAGAAGGACTCTGCATGCCTTATTTGGTGGAAGACCTCACAAATTCCGCCACTGGGTAATTTTGCAATATATATGTATACTCAATGCTGTGCAGTCGGGCTCTTGGGATCGTACTCTTGGAGTCGGAGTCTGGGATATTTGCCTGAAGTCGGAGTTGGAGTCGTAAACATTTGGACGACTCCGACTTCAATACAGAACTTTCTTTAAAATCAAAAGCTTGCGACAAAAGTTATTTTTGTTTTAGCCCAATTTCATAATTTGTCGTTTCCATTTTTAAACGTGTAACATGGGTTTCGATGGCTATGAGTTAAATGAAACAAATCTTGTTTCTCACGCGGTGGTCATAACTTGGCACGTCGTTAAACATTTTTCGGTAATCAAAGTCAACGATATGCTGGAGTCGGGGTGGAGTCGTGCCTTTTCAAAGTGCTGGAGTCGTAGTGGGAGCGGAGTCGTGCATATGCAAAATGCTGGAATGGGAGTTGTCCAATTTCGGCCAGACTTCACAGTGTATTAAACGAAAATAATTCGTCCATCGATTTTCATGATCTATATCTCATCAAGTCACAGGTTATGTGACTTTACGAGAAAGTAATAAGGCTTAACACTTTTTCTCGATTTGGATTTTTCATGATTTCTAGAAATAAAAAATTTTAATTTTTTATGCAAAAAATAATTTTTTCTTCATAAATTTATTTATAACTGCAAAATTGTTGATTATGTAAAGAAACAGTATATCCAGAGATTAAAGAAATTATAATTATTAATTTTTCGAAGTTTCTTGCATCAAAATCGGACTTGTCGTTCTCGAGTTATGTCAAACAAAAAAGCCCCAAACGTATCAAATGATATGGATATGATACTTACTAACTTTAAATCGATATATCACGATTCTGATACGTGGCCCAACGAAACACCGGGACAAGTATAACTTGTTTTTGACTGATATAACTTTTCCCGGGAGTCAGAACTCCCGCCGAGCAGTGGCCCCTACCATTTGCCGCACAGTGTTATTAAATCGCATTAATGACAAAATATATTTTGTCGAAAAATTTAGTTTGGAGATAGTAAGCTTGTTATGAAGTTTGAGAAGCCGTGTGTGCCTTAAAAAACAAGTAGAAAGGGTTCTTATTACAATCTATGAACGGATTGGGGAGAGCTTCTCACAACCTGTGCGCTTTCTTGTTTTACACTCACTGATTGGGACCTACACGCTTCCATGTACAAGAGCCGCGCACGCTACCATTCCACCAAAAACGGTTGCCTTGTACATACGCGCAGAAGAAAATGGCTCGCGTAACATGATACAGGAACCATGTATACTTTTGAACACATTGTTTCATCACTTGAAGATATGCTGAATATTTGTTTCTTTGTTGTTTATCACGTGTTTTGTTTTCAGCAGTTTTCAACAAACAATGCCCAATGTTGTAACATGTTAATCAATATATCTCCAACATGTAATATTGAATAGCAAACACAATGTGTTTGGATACAAATATACTGTAAAGGGTTTTTCAACAGAGACGCTACAAAAGTAAATCGATAGGGACAGAAAATGACGCCATATTTTTTTCCTGCTCTTTTGACATTTCTGTTCAGTAAGGTTTGCCATTTCATCATGGAAAGATATACGAGCCAGCAACGAGTCGAAATTATTAAAATTTACTACCGAAATTTGGAGTCAGTGGCCTTAACTTTAAGAGCTCTACGATTCGGATTTTCATCGGAAAATCATCTTCAGCGATGAGGCTCATTTCTGGCTGAATGGCTTCGTCAATAAGCAAAATATGCGTTATTGGTCAGACAGCAATCCATACGTAATCCATGAGTCATCATTGCATCCCGAAAAAATTACGGTTTGGTGCGGTTTATGGGCTGGCGGCGTCATTGGGCCGTATTTCTTCCGTGATGATCTAGACCGGCACATTACTGTGAGTGCGAATCGCTAGAAAAATCTTTTAGCGTTGAGCAAAGAAGTGAAGCAAAAGCAAAGTTATTATAAGCAACTGACTGCTGCAGCATTAGCAATTCTGTGAAAGTGCATTGCCTGGCTTGACTGCATAAGCAGAACCCAATTGCCCAGTTAGATGAAGCAAATTATTTATTTTCTCATTTTCGCAATTGCTGTTTGCTCTTACTAATTTATAATTTATAGTGGAAGCTAAAGGCAATGTTAGACTATTAGGGAAATCATTGGATATGGTATAATTTCATTTGATGAGAGCGAATGCAATAGTGTTAACTTGAGGACAACGGGTTGTAGAAATAATTTTGACAGATCTGTTTCCGATTTCTCTCATTTTTTGAGTTTCCTCAAAATATGTTGCGAGCTGGGTTGTATTTTTAATGAAACGAACAAATCAAAGAAAACGGGGGAACACTTTTATTTCATGGCATTTTTTTAAATTCTTCAACTTTGTTTACAATTTTCTTTTCTCTCTCTCTACTCTCTAGTTCTCTTCCCTCTATTGTTTGTCACTTGCAGACGTATGTTTTGGCATTCCCCAAAACTGGTGGTGCAAATCGATCGTGAGAGTTCTTTAAAACGGTAGAGAGTTTCATTCCATTTTTCTCTCATGGCCTTAAGCAATTACACTGTGGAATACAAAAAAATAACAAGATTCTAACAACGGATTCTGGTAAAGGAGATCAAAAATATATAGGCCGTCGGTGGTGTAATGGGTAGTGTGCGCGCCTCTTGTACATGAGATCCTGGGTTCGATCCCTGCTCTGACCACCTTAAAAAAAATTTGTTTCGGCGGCGGTCACCTCGCATATTGACGCCGACATCATCGAGTATTTAGCCATGAAAAAGCTTCTCAAAAAACCATTCGGAATCGGAGTAAAACTGTAGGCCCCAATCAGTGAGTGAAAACTGGAAAGCGCACAGCTCAGTGATTGTGAGAAGCTCTCCCCTGTCCCTTCATGGGATGTAATGGGAAATAATTTATTTATTTTTATCGTCGTTTTGGAAGTTTACGTCTGAATTTTATTTTAAAGGGCGTGAAATTTCCCCCCTTTTGCACATTCTTCTGATGAATCGGCATAGGAAACCATGGTATCCTTTCATTTTAGGTATAGGATGTGTTCAGCAATGTTATGTAAAAATGTACGAGAAACATTTTTGTGGAATACTTTAAACCTCTACCGCTTCAATATATGGGTCTGTTTTGTTCTTTTTGTGGAAAAGGGTAAAAAATACCCCTATAGCAGGGTTGTAGCGGGTTAAACTGTACTACAAAAATATTCCTCATAAAATTCAACCATTAGTTTCTTAAGATACTAAAGCTCAAAACTCAACTTGAATGCCAAATATAAGTCAAAACTGAAAATCTATTTAAGGGTTAATTTCGTAGTTATTCCGAGTTGGCGCTAAAATCTCCCACAAACCTGCATTTTAGGAAGTTGGTGTGTATTGGAAAAATATTCTCTGTAAAATTTCACTATAAGTCACCGAACAAAAGAAATATCATTTGTTCCATTTTGTTCCACAGTGTTACAAATGCGTTGAAATTAGTCCATCCATTTCAAACACTGCTTTAGGACCTATATTATGACTTGATATTGATTTACGCTGATGTACATACATATGTATATCTAATGACTTGTCTACTGCACTGGAGTTATATCTTCCCAAACTAGTGCACATCAAACCCTACTCTTGTTTTACTCTTGACAATGATTCATCCACTGCAATTCAGAACATAAGTATGAGCTACAAAACGCAATTGCTTTAAGGCTAACATTTTTACTGGGCTATAAAACTAAAACTAATTATGCACAATCTATTTCATTAAATAGATGCGACCTCCATTATATCTCTAAATACCCAACTATTGTGAAATAGTTTATTGAAATATTTTGAAATTCCAATATTTGCTGAGAGTGTGAACTTAGAAAATATTCAATATTACAGCAGAACCAGAACGAAACAATTTAGAGACATAATAAATATAAATAGAACAACTTGTCAAGTTAACTCATCACTATTCTTAAAGAGTTAGAGCAGTAACGTGAACAGTTCACAACGAACAAAATGAAAATCGCGGTAGTTTTGTTGCTGGTACTTGTATTGACAGTCACAAATGTGGCACCCCAGGAAGGTGATTCGACCACAGTGGAACCTACCACAATGCAATCGACCCCAGAAACGACAAGTATTAATGCAGGTTCGGATAATAATGATATTCCAGCGCCCTCTGATGAGACAGTAAGTGAAATTAATTAAATGTCAACATTACAAGCATCAGTAATGACAACCTCCTCACAGCCAACTTCTACTTCGAGTACTACGATGGCGCCATCAATGACAGCAGGATCTGCGATTTCGAATGATGAACTAAAACAAATTCTGGATGAAATTTTGGCTATGCTTAAACGTCATGGCATTGATGATATGGACGATCCAGAGGTTAAGAATATAATTGCCAAAGTGATAGAAAATCAAAAATTACTGAAGCAATTATCGGATGCTTTGAGTGCTATAGGTGATGAGGAGTCCGAGGAGGAGTCAGACGAGGATATATTTGATTTAATTTTGGATTTATTTGATTTCAGTAAGAAAAAGTAGAAGGGTAAGAAAACTGCATAGATATATTGGACAACAAAAGAAGATTAAATATACAGAAAATAATATTTCAAAATAACGAAAAGGAAAATTTTTTTAAGAGAAAACATTTTACATTAACAAGACTTTAATTTTTTTTCAATGTGCTTAGAAGTGTAAAACTGTTGAATCTTTTGTCAGAACTTTTATAAAATAAAGCGAAACAATTTTAAGCGGTTTTAAGCCTAACACACAGACACTGAGTTAAACCTAGTACGTCAGAATTAGAAATTTTAATTGATTCTTTCAAAAGAATATGTGTCACGCTTTTAGTAGTTCAGCAGTTGAAATCATGGCGATAAAGAAATTGTGCTGATAATTGTATTTGGCAGTTAATTTTGAAAGTTGTAATTATACAAGTGCATACAGTTTTGGAGCAGAGCAACTAAAAGTTATTTCTGAGGCTATTAGGGGCGCTGCATTCAGATATGCACTCCATTTTTAAAGATTGGTTCTAGTTTTCGAGATATTAATTCAAATATTTTTGACAATTTGTGTCCATTTTATTCAATAAAATGTGATAACACTGTGCATCAGTGGGTTTCGGGTCTCAACCAAACCAAAAAATTGTGAAAGTACTTGGACGTGGTATTACAAAACCCATCCCGGTTTTGCCCCTATACGTAACAATTTTTTTTTTTACCGGCCGAAGAAAATTTTGGAGATGGGTCAGGGCCCTATTTCAGATTTTACTTCAATAACACTGTGTGTAATTTTTTAAGTCATGGCAAAACAACGATATACGGACACCACTACGTGATAAAAGAGCAAAAAAAGAAAGACCCCTGTCTCCCAGTTTTGCCCAAAGTCCTCCAGGTTGTTTTTTATGGGCCCCCAAAGAAGTGGGGCCTCGGTGTCATTTTTGAAAAAAGGTATCATTTTCTCAAGCTCATATCTTGCAAACCGTTCGGAATTTTGATTTACTCTCTTAGACAAAGTTGTAGCTCTTGTCATAAAGAACAAAAATTGTAAACATATAACATCAAAATTCATCTTCAAAGTCAAAATCGCATAAAACTTTAAAAAATTTAATTTTTTTTACCTTTTTCCCCCTGTTCAGGTCCATAGGTAGCAAACCGTTCAAAATTCAAGGAAACAATCAACTACAACAATGATCCAAACATCTCAAGAAACAACTTTCTAGAACATATGAACCTCCTAGGAATGATTCTTAACACCGTTTAGGTAGCCCTTAAATGGCCGCAAAAGTGAAAAATTTTCGAAAATTTTTTAATTTCATTTGTTTTTTCTTTACTTCAACATTGAGATGCTATAAAGCCTTCTCCCGTAAGTGAAAAGGCATATTGCAGGTTTCATTGTTATACTATTACTGATTTTATTAATCTTAGACCTTAGGTGGTATGGGTTGACATTTAGAGTTAGGGTTGTATCAAAGAGTAGTAGCATTGATATTTAGTAATAATGATTCAGTGTTGTACGGATTAGTAGTCTCAGCAGGGATGGCACTACAATACTATGCTATCTATTACAAAAATTATTAAAAAAAATATTCGTATTATGTTTATAATGTTGATGGCTCTGGACTTGCAAATCGCACTCTCTTAAGTTGTGGATCCAAATCGTCGTCCGAATCTGACTCTGATTCAGATCTTATGGTGTCCACAGGCACGTTACTTCCAGACTGCCCTCCATCATCAGCTTTTTCTTTTTCAGATACTTCATTAACATCATACAGGGTGATCTTGTGACTCCACCAACATACCTGAAATGAATTAGAAAAGAAATCAAAAAAGGAATTCAAAACAATGCATCAATAAAATTGATATTACCTCTGCAAGCAATGCGTCGAGTTTTTTGCCTTTGTACCGTTTTTCCATGGGCATTGTGGTTTGGTGAAACCGTTCTCCTTGCTCATCGGATTCGGTAGGGAGTTGTTTGATAAAATCGTCAAAATGAAAATGAAGAAAGTGCAGCTTTATTGTCATCGATGTGCCGATTTTCTCAAAATAATACAGCATTTCTTTCACCCATTCTCTTGCTTCCGGTTCCGCGTCTCGATCCCGTCCCAAGACTCTGGTGCATACACGCTGAAGGTAAATCCATGCCATTGAATGATTATAATCATGAAGCGATGATTCAAAGTTGCTCTTGAATAGCTTTTTAATGTCAGGGCCATTAAGTACGCCTGTTAAATGAAGACAAAAAATAAAGACAGAAGAGAAAACATTAACAAAGTGAAAATAGTACAATGAGGTGAACAAAAATTCGCTTTAAATTTACTACAATACCTTTCTTAATTTTGTCATCGCTACGCTCTGGGAAAAAGCTTTTCAAATAATCGAATGCGTTTGGGCAATTTACAACGGCCACTTCGATGCATTTTTTAACAATTCCCAATTTTATGTGGAGCGGTGGCAGCAAGATGTCTTGAGTATGAAAGGTGCATTCCTCCATGGAAAGCCGCCCTTATCGATGATCCCTTGCAAAATGTTAATGACCTTAAAATCACAGCAAATCTTCCATTTGTTTTCGTAGTATTTGATTTTTTCCATTATATCTTTCAATGTTTCATAGCTTTCTTTCATGTTAATAATACCCATTGCTAGCGGAGTGGAAGGTTTTCGGTTCGACACATGCAACAACACTGCTTTCAAGCTTGAAACAGAACCATCAATAAATAATCTCCACTCACTAGCGATGTAGTTCATTCCCATTTTTACCACCAAAGCTTTTACATCGTTGCAGTAAGCGAACGAATTGTCATCATTTAGAGTGTAGAGGCTCTGAAATCGTAAACAGCTGGAAATATTGCATTAGAACCTTTGACAATATTGTAGCTATTTTCTCATTTCACAATTCCCTCTAATATATTTCTAAGGAAAAGTACACTGTTAATCGATTATTTCACGAAACGTCATGAAAAATTTCACATATTTTATATTTTTTAACATTTCTTGCTTAACGGTAGCGGTAGCTGTGTTCAAAAGAAGTGTAGCTTATAAATCAGGGTTGAGTGATAAGGCCAATTTGATAAGGCCAAGTTTTATGTGGAGAGGTGACAGGAAAATGTTCTGTGGGTTTACAAGTGATGTAGAAGAGACGTTTTGTTTTCCTGGTTCATAACTACACGCTGAAAAAAGAGCGGCCTCTGTAACATATTCTCCCAAACATATTCTGCAGGAACCATGTATATGTTTGGAACA